>VZRL01000326.1:105989-117685 GCA_013397895.1 Origma solitaria | reverse complement strand
TTAAATAATTAAAATAAATAAAAATAATTAATTTACATTCTCTTAAAATAATTAAATAATTAAATAATAATTAATTAAATAAGAATGTAATAAATTAATTTAATACTAATTTAATAAATCCATAAAATAACAATAATTTAATTAATTGAATTAGTTTGATATCACGCACGATTCAGCTTCTCCCCTGTGGAATAAATAATTCAGATTAAGATCTTTTTGTCTGCTCATTTATTAATTAATCATTCATTTTTGTACAAATATTTCTGGTTTGCCATCATTAATCCTAAAGGTTCAAGCACAGCTCTGGAATTCCCAAGATTGAATCTGCTGATATTCTGGGGCTGGGATCAGATCCAGCCCCATCCAGGCTCCTCCTGGAGCAGATTTTCAATGGATTTTGGAGCCAATCCCAGCACTCACCTTCTCTCCAGGCTCTCCCACATCCCCGGGCTGTCCCTGCAAGACAAAATTCCCCTTCCAGCCGTCTCTCCTCCCTTCTTCCCACATTCCATCGAAAATTCCCCTTCCCTGCGGGGTTCTGCCTTTTCCCAACCCTGCCTTTCCCCTGAAATTCCACGTCCCACCCCCCTTGGATCTGCCACCCCTACAAATTCCCGCTGCCCAAAGTGTCCACAGAACGCTGTTTTTTTGTGGCCTTTCTCCCACCCCTATCCCTGCGCTGGGGCTCGATTTTCCATGTCCATCCCCTCTCTTTTCGTTCTCTCATCCAGCAGAAAAAGAACACCAGGAACCCCCCCGGGGAATTTCTGGAATCGTAGAATATGATGATTCCGTCGTTTAGGCTGGGAAATTCCTCAAAAATCCGCAAATCCAACCCTTCGCCTTTCGCCTTTCCTCCTGAGCATGGCAGGTGCGGGGGAAAGCTGCTGGGAGTGGGGGACAGGGACAGGGATAAAGGTGGGAGTGTGCCAATCCCATTCCATCGGACCCAGACGTCCTCTCTGTGAGCATATTCCCAAATTTGGGAATGTGCCAATCCCATTCCATCGGACCCGGCTGTCCTCTCCTTGAGCATATTCTCAAATTTGGGAATGTGCCAATCCCATTTCATCAGACCCGGATGTTCTCTCCACGAGCATATTACCAAATTCGGGAATGCGCCAATCCCATTCCATCGGATCTGAACATCCTCTCCATGAGCATATTCCCAACTCCGGGAATGTGCCAATTCCATTCCATGGGACCCGGACGTCCTCTCCAGGAGCATATTCCCAAATTTGGGAATGCCTTTCCCTTCCCAGACCCTCTCAGCGCAGGGAATTCCAGTTCCAGAGGCTCAGGGTGGAAAAGCCTGGAAATAATTCCACAGCTGTGACTGGGAATCAGTGGGAATTTATTTCACATCCCCTGGGAATTCGGAATTTGGGCCCTCCACGGCAGAGCTGGACTCGATGATCCTCGTGGGTCCCTTCCAGCTACAAATATTCCATGATTCCATGAGTCTTTGGAGACTTTCTCCCATCCCCACCTTTTCTCCTTTGTCCCCACGGGCTCCAGGAGCTCCCATTTCTCCCTGGAAAAAAACACCAAACCCCTTCATTCCCAAATGCTCATTATTCCAGGAATTCTCCCTTCCCTCTTTGGACCAGGGGGTTCCGCCCTCATTCCCACACCGGGTTTTGGCAAATTTCCATGCAGGAATCCCTGATTTCCAGCATTCCCAGAATGGATTGGGAATGTCCTGTCCCGTACTGTGGGAATGCAGAGGGAAAACCATAAATTGTGGAGTCAAAGCCAGGGATAGGTGAAAAAGAATTCTGGGTCTCCCTATCCCAGGATATTGCAGGTGTTAAAGAATTCCATGGATTTGAGCAAGATGGGAGAAATCTGCAGAGGCCAAACTGAGGATTCCCAACACAAATCCCTGTGAAAAGCTCAATCCTGGCATTTCTGCTCATCACCAGGGGCCAAAACTGTTGGTTACATCCTGAATTCCCTGATTTTTTTCCCAGTGATTCCTCAGTTTCCAAAGTGAGACAGCTCTGGAAAAATGGATCATTATCCTGACCGGATAAAAAGTGGGATAAAAGCACCAACCTTTGGGCCATGCCAGGGGGGATCGGCTGGGCCACTTCCCTCCTTCTGCAAGGAAAAAATGCGCTGGGATGGGATCCAGGGATGGGATCCAGGGATGGGATCGATGGGATGGGACGGGGATGGGGATGGGGATGGGAACGGGAATGGGAATGGGAATGGGATGGGATGGGATGGGGATGGGATGGGATACAGGAATGGGATACAGGGATGGGATGAGATACAAGGATGGGATCCAGGGATGGATGGGATGGGATTGATGGGATGGGACGGAGATGGGGATGGGAACGGGAATGGGAATGGGAATGAGATGGGATGGGATGGGGATGGGATGGGATACAGGGATGGGATGGGATGGGATAGGAATGTGAATGGGAATGAGATGGGATGGGATTGATGTGATGGGGATGGGAATGGGAACAGGAATGGGAATGGGATGGGATGGGATGGGAATAGGAATGGGAATGGGATGAAAATGATGATGATGATGATGATGATGATGATGATGATGATGATGATGATGATGATGATGATGATGATGATGATGATGATGATGATGATGATGATGATGATGATGATGATGATGATGATGATGATGATGATGATGATGATGATGATGATGATGATGATGATGATGATGATGATGATGATGATGATGATGATGATGATGATGATGGGATGGGAGAAAGGAGCAGCTTCCTCCTCCCTGGGATAAGTGCAGGACAGGAGGAATTCCGTACCTTAATTCTCCTGGGATGATGAGGGCCTGGATATGCCTGGGATTCCAAAAGAGGAGAGAAAAGCCGGAGAACAGCTGGAAAAGCTTTCCCGTGAGCCATGGAAAAGACACCTCGGAGGGGTGGGATGTGAAGAGGGAAGGGAGGAATCCCAGGGGGAAGCTGGGGTTTTCCAGGTAGGAAATTTGGAACCTTTGGAGGGTTCCTGGCTGGATTTGGGGCGACCTCAGGCCTGCTCCAGCCTGGACGGGACATTTGGGAGCTGCTAGGAGCAAGGAATTCCTGAGCAATTCCTGAGGAATTCCGGGCTGCTGGCAACGGTGTCCCATTTGGACCCTGGAATTCTGGAGGGCTCTGGATAAGCTGTGGATGAGCTCCTCTCAGTGCTGCCATTCCCATTCCTCCCGGGAATTCACCGTGAGGGTCACTCCCTGCTTCCAAAGGAATCCATCCCCGGAAAAACCATGCCGAATTTTCCATCCTTAACTCCCAGGAATGGGCGTTTTCTGCTCTTAAATTTTATAAAAATTGACTTTTTCCCCCCCCCCCCCCCCCCCCCATTTATGGGATCTTGTGTTAAAAATCCCTGCGGTTGTCCAGGTGTGCCAGGGAAATTCTAATCATCCACATTTCAACATCTTTGACATTCCAAGGGAATTCCAAGGGGATTCCAGGTGTTCCGTTCCCCCAAAACGCAGGTTATTCTGTTCCCTCATTTTCCTGGATGAAGCTGGGGAGAAGGATCTGTTTGTCCATGAAAAACGATTCCTGCAGCAGCTGTTCCCTGCTTTATTTATGGATATTTATCCCGAAACTTCCACGCCCTCCACATTCCCTGTGTCAGGTGGGAAACTGGGAACGCTCTTCCACTGCTCACCGTGGATCCAGACGGGAATTTCTGAGCTCCCGGAGCTCCGGGGGGGTGAGCTGGCGATGGAGCCACCAGGGAAGGGTCGCTGCTTCTTCCTGGATCACAGGGATGGCTCTGGAATGGGATCTTTATGGGATGTCCCTCGTGGCTGGGAGATCTCTGGGATCTGTGCCTTGGGATCGCGGAGCCACTGCTGGAATTCCCATTTCCCTGTGGGAAGCCGAGAATTTGATCTGTGGGACGAGGAATGGTTAAAACCAACAGAGGAGAGGATTGGATGGGATTGGATTGGATCGGATTGGATTGGGATTGGATTGGAGTGGAGTGGATTGGATTGGGTTGGACTGGATGGGATTGGATCGGATTGGAATTGGATTGGATGGGATTGGATTGGATTGGATGGGATGGGATTGGATTGGATGGGGTTGGATAGGATTGGATTGGGATTGGGATTGGATTGGATGGGATTGGATTGGGTTGGATTGGATTGGGTGGAATTGGATGGGATTGGATGGGAGGAAGAAATTCCCTACGCAGGGAACGGGAGGCCCTGGAAAGGTTTCCTGAGGAATTGTGGATTCCTCATCCCTGGCAGTGTCCAAGGCCAGGTTGGATGGGATATCCCTGCCCTGGGACCTGGATGGGCTGTAGGATCTCTCCCAACCCATTCCATGATCCTGTTAAATTCTAATCACAAAATAACAATACCAATACCAATAAATCCAAATTATCCTGAAAGCCTTTTCCAGCCTTAATAGTTCCACAATTTCGTTCTCCAATTTATCACCGGGCAACACATTCAGAGCCATTTCAAAGCAATAAACCCCCTAAATATTCCATGGAATATTCCATTTTGGAATTTTTAATCCTTCCCTACTCCAGCCATTCCCAGGCAACTCCGTGTTTATTGCACCTGGTGCATCCAATTGCAATAAACCTGCAATTAATGCCAATTAATTGATAATTCAGGTCAATATTTAAGGCCCACAGAGTAAAGCAAACCATTCGTGACCTGGCTCCTAAATTATTCCTGCTTTTCCATATCAGCGGAGGGAAATGATCCACCCACCGCTGGAAAAAACGAGAATATTCCTATCAAGAATATTCCTGTCGAGAATACTCCTGTCGAGAATATTCCCAGCAATTCTTTCCTGAGCCACAAATAGGAAGCCAGGTATTTGGTGAACACTTTGATTTAAAAGCAAAAATTGAATTTGTTCGCAATGAAAGTCCTGAGACCTTCCAGGAGTGCAGGAAGAAGAAGGAAAAATCAGGATGGGGTGCAGTAATTTAGGGATATTCCCTTTTTTTTGGGTTTTTTTTGGTAGGAACAAAGATCTGGATTCACCTCAGTTAATTTCATGGGTTGAGATTTTTAGATGGTTAAAGCGGGGAAAATAAATCCGAAAGTTCCAGGGAATGCTGGTGAGTGCGGCTCTGTGAGGTTTTCAGGGATAATTATCCTGTTTTTCTGGATTTTAACTAACCACGGGATAATTCCACCTTGCGGATAATGAACCCAGTGAATTTCTGGCTCACGATGGGGGGAAAAAAGCAATTTTGAGGCAATTAAAACTGAGTTTTTTTACTGGAAGAGGATGAGGGGAAAAGGGATAAAAGAAGAGTGAGGCATGTGCTGCATGGGGAGAACCCACCGAGGGTGGATTTTTTGGGATAAGGGAGAGAAAATCTCCCTGAGTGGGGCTGAGACAACACCATGGCTTATAAAGATCCACATTTCAATATCTTTGACATTCCAAGGAGATTCCAGCTGTTCCGTTTTCCCCAAAACCTGGGGTTATTCTGTTCCCTCATCCTCCTGGATGAATTACAGGGAGAAGGATCTGTTTGTCCATGAAAAATTATTCCCCCAGCAGCCATTCCCTGCTTTATTTATGGATATTTATCCCAAAACTTCCACCACGTGGGTTCAGCTCATTTCCCCGGGAACGGCCCCGAAATGCTCCTCATTAAACACAAATATCCTCCCGGTGGCGATTCCAGAGGTCGCCAAGACCTGGCCGAGGTTTGGAGCGCGATCCCATGACGTTCCCATTTCCAGGGAAATTGCCGGGGGTAATCAGGCTCCCTCCGTCCCGCAATTCCCGCAATTCCTCCGCAATTTCGGCAGTTTCCTGAGCCTCCGAGGAAAACTGGGAGGCTGCTGCTTTCTCAAGGAATGGTTTGTGGCTGGCAGGGGGAAAAAAAAAATGAAGGAAAAGAGGGAAGGGAGAGAGGAAATCAGGAGAAGAAAGAGAAAAAAGTGAATAAAAGGGAGAGGGGGAAAAATATATTCCCGCAGAAAAAGAAAAGGGAAAAGTAGGAAAAAAAGCCAAGATTCTGGGGAGAAAATGAAGGAATTGTGGGTTTATCCACATGGAGATGAGGAGGATTGATCCAAATGAAAAAAAAGATGGAGGAAAAGAGGGAAGGGAGGAAAGGAGTGAAGGGAGAGAGGAAAATGTGAATAAAAGGGAGAGGGGAAAAAAATACTCCTGCAGAAAAAGGAAAGGGAGAAGGAGGAAAAAAAGCCAAGATTCCAGGGAGGAAAATGAAACAATTGTGGGTTTATCCACATGGAGATGAGGAGGATTGATCCAAATGAAAAAAAAGATGGAGGAAAAGAGGGAAGGGAGGAAAGGAGGGAAGGGAGAGAGGAAATTGGGAGAGGAAAGAGAAAAATGTGAATAAAAGGGAGGGGGGAAAAGAAATTCCTGCAGAAAAGGAAAGGAAAATGGAGGAAAAAAAGCCAAGATTCTGGGGAGAAAATGAAGGAATTGTGGGTTTATCCACATGGAGATGAGGGAAATTGATCCAAATAAGCTCTGGGAAGGAATGAAGGGAGCAGGAATTGTTCAGGATGGTCCCAAAATCCCAAAGCAGTGGCTCATGCATGGGAGGAGGGTCCAGCCCCTGCTCTGGGTCAGGGCTGTCCTGCTCTTCCTATTAATTCCTGCTGGGAATTGCTCCTGGGGGATGGATCTCCTGGGCTGTTCCAGGCTGCTCTGCTCCAGGGCCCCATGGACCTTGGAAAATTTGTGATTCCTGCTCCCACCAGGAAAAGAGGCAGGAAAAAAGGCAGGAAAACAGGCAGGAAAAATGGGAGAAAAAAGGGCAGGAAAATAGCAGCAAAAACGCAGGAAAAAGGGCAGGATAAAGGGCAGGAAAAGCAGCTCCATTCCCTCCTTGGCATCGCCAGGATGAAAGGATGTGGGAGCACAGGGAAAGAGGGGATTCTGCTGCTCTTTCCCTGCCTCTGGAGTGTGCTGCTTCCTCCCGCTGAGGGTAAAGGGATTTTACTCCAAACACAAGGAAAACATCCGTGGGGTGCAGATCCCGTCCTGCTGAGGGGTTCGGGGTGTCCTAAAATATGTATGGGAGTTGTTTGATGTATATAGAGCTCCTGACAAAATGGGGATGGTTGGAGACAGCGCTGGAGCTGCTGGATAGAGTCCGGAGGAAACCATGGAGCCCCTCTGGAGCCAGGCTGGGAGACCTGGGAATGTTCCCCTGGACGAGGGAGGGATCCAGGGAGAGCTTCCAGCACATTCCAGGGCCTGAAGGGCTCCAGGAGAGCTGCAGAGGGACTGGGGACAAGGCCTGCAGGGACAGGAGGCAGGGAATGGCTTCCCAGTGGCAGAGGGCAGGGCCAGATGGGATCTTGGGAACTGGGAATTGCTGGCTGGGAGGGTGGGGAGGGGCTGGGCTGGAATTGCCAGAGCAGCTGTGGCTGCCCCTGGATCCCTGGAAGTGTCCTTGGATGGGGTCAGGAGCAGCCTGGGACAGTGGCAGGTGTCCCTGCCAGGGCAGGGGTGGAATGAGATCCTTAAGGTCCCTTCCAACCCAAACCATCCCAAGTTTCCAAAATCCGAGGGAGTTTGGGCTCCACCCTCTGCACTTCCAGGCCTCTCTCCAGCCTGCCCATTCCCAGCACAGGAGGAAAAGCAGAGCCCATGGATGCTCCTGGCACAACCCGGGGTCTCCAGAGCCGTCGTTCCCACTCCTGGTGTTTTTGCGGGAGCCAGGAGCCCTCTCGTGGCTGCTGAGACATCGCTATCCCAGCTCCGAATTATCGCTGGAATTCATCCGCAGATCCAGGGCGGGGATGAAGGGATGGGAGCAGAAGGAATTGTTTGGCAAATGGGATAAACCAGGGCGGGATTTCCTGGAGCAGGATATTCCCACTTGGAGTCACTCCCTTCTTGCCGTCCCTAAAAATATCCTTGTAAATGCTGTTCCCGGAAACATCCAAGGAATTTTTCCCTGCACTTTTTAAAGCTGTTGGTATCCTGACTCTGGGAGTTTCCAGGAATTCCCTCCAGGAACACACAGGGGACACAAAGGTGTCCAAAGTGGGTTTGGGGCTTGGCTGTGGAGCAGGGGAGGAGGGCAGGAAAACAGAGGGAAATGGGATTTCAGGGATCAGAGAAAATCCCCAAATTCCCTAAAATCACCTTCTTGGAGTGACTCAGAGGTTCCAGAGGGTCTGTGGAATGTCCCAAGACATCCATGGAAAGTGGGAAGGAAAAGGGAATATCTCGTAGGGGCATATTTAAAATTCCCTGCTTGGAGTCTGCATTATCCCAAGTTTAAAAGTCTTGGGGATCATCAACTCTTCAGTCAGCCGATCCCAAAAAAAAGGATAGTGTGGTCTGATGGGGTCAGATCAAAAGGGGCTATCCCGGTTAATTCCCCAAAACTGTGGAATTAACCACCAAAACATTTCACAAGGGATTTCTGTCACTCCCATCGGCCTCCAGCTCATTTCCGGAGCCCTGGGGCTCTCCAGGGATATGGAGAAGCTGTCCCAGCATTCGGATTTGCACCCCAGTCCCTCCACACTGGTCTGAAATCCCAGGAAAAGCGTACCTGGCTGGTGTCCTGCTGGGCTTGTCCTTGTCCCTCCGGCCTCTCCTCCGGGGGCTGCAGGAGCTCCGGGGAAAGGTTCCCCTGCACATCTTTGGGATGGGGCGAGGGCACGGCCGAGCTCTGCAGAGGGTATGGATGAATGCCAACAGAATTCCATGAATTTCCAGGGAAAAAAATGCACCACAGGACCCTTTCCCCAGCCCATGCACAGATCCCAATCCTTTCTCCATCCCAAATTCCCACTGCAGGAAAACAGGGGCAAAGCTCAAAATTCCGGTGGTTGGGCTCTGGGAAATGAAATTCCTCTGCGTCCATCCAATCAGCGCCAGTGGGAAAGGAAGGGTTCCCTGGGGGATGGAGGGATGCTCTGACGAGCTGAGAGATCCCAAATCCTTTTCTCCAGTTTGGGTTGGGCTCCCAAAGCCCAACAGAGACAGTTTTGGGGTCTCTGGATCCCAAATCCCAATTTTGCTGGCTCCGGGGTTGTGTCTCAGTGCAAACCTCCCCTCCCAGGCCCCTGAAATGCCCTAATCCATCTCAGAAAGATCCAGGAAAGAACCCTGAGGACACAGGAGAAGCCTGGGGCTGGGGGGGCTGACCTGTCTGGCCCACGCTCTGAGGAATGGGATCACCCTTGGGATTGGATCCAGCCCCAGAGGGCACGGAACACCAGGAGCTGCCTCCAAGCAGGAGCTCCAGCATGGAGAGAAGCCTTAAAATCGTGGATAAATTCCAAATTCCTGTAAATACGAGCTGTTGATCGCGGTTGGAGAGGATGAGCGTGGCTGGAATTGGTGTGGCTGCTCCAGCAAATGAGGAAGTCACGGAATCATGGAATGTCCGGAATGGGAAGGGACCCACCAGGATTGTCCAGTTCAACTCCTGGCCCCACCCAGGCCATCCCAAAAATCCCANTCCCAATTTTGCTGGCTCCGGGGTTGTGTCTCAGTGCAAACCTCCCCTCCCAGGCCCCTGAAATGCCCTAATCCATCTCAGAAAGATCCAGGAAAGAACCCTGAGGACACAGGAGAAGCCTGGGGCTGGGGGGGCTGACCTGTCTGGCCCACGCTCTGAGGAATGGGATCACCCTTGGGATTGGATCCAGCCCCAGAGGGCACGGAACACCAGGAGCTGCCTCCAAGCAGGAGCTCCAGCATGGAGAGAAGCCTTAAAATCGTGGATAAATTCCAAATTCCTGTAAATACGAGCTGTTGATCGCGGTTGGAGAGGATGAGCGTGGCTGGAATTGGTGTGGCTGCTCCAGCAAATGAGGAAGTCACGGAATCATGGAATGTCCGGAATGGGAAGGGACCCACCAGGATTGTCCAGTCCAACTCCTGGCCCCACCCAGGCCATCCCAAAAATCCCACCCTGTCCCTGGGAGTGCTGTCCAAGCATTCCTGGAGCCCTGGTGGTCCCAGCGTGGACTCCTCTCCTGGGCAAACCCAATCCATCCTGGGAGTGGGATCAGATCCACCCCTGAATCCGCAGAATCCCAGGATGGAAAAGCCCTCCCGGACCATCGAGACCAGGCTGTGCCCAATCCCAGCCCAGAGCTCTGAGTGCCACCGCCAGGAACTCCTTGGACACCTCCAGGGATGGGCATTCAAACCTCCCTGGGCAATTCCAAGGCCTGACCCCCATTCCATGAGGAAATTCCCCAAAATCCACCCTGAGCCTCCCCGGCCCAGCCTGAGGCCGTTCCCTCTCCTCCTGTCGCTGTTCCCTGCGAGCACAGCCCGACCCCCCCGGCTGTCCCCTCCTGGCAGGAGCTGTGCAGAGCCACAAGGTGCCCCTGGTCCCCTTTGCTCCAGGCTGAGCCCTTCCCCAGCTCCCTCAGGAATTCTCCAGACCCTTCCCAGATCTGTTCCCTGCCCTGGACACCTCCAGCCCCTCCCCGATTGGAAGAGCCCAGAACTGGGCACAGTAAAAACCCCAATTCCATCTTTCCCACTGTTTATTTTCACCTCAGGGAATCCTGCAGACATCGGCACCTCCGGAGCCTCCAGCTCCAGGCTCTGTCCTTCTCCCATCCCCTCAGTGCCGGCTGGGACATCGCGGGAAGTGTGGGACGCCAGCGGATCCTGTGACACCAAAACACAGGATTGGTGTGACAGTGACAGCCCTGAGCCCCCAGGATCCACACCCGCGAGAAGCTGCATCCTGAGGGCAGAATTCCAGCCTTTCCCAATTCCTGATGGCAGAATTCCAACTTTTCCCAACCCAGTTACTGACTGTCGAATTCCAACCTTTCCCAACCCGATTCCCGATGGCAGAATTCCAACCTTTCCCAACCCAATTCCTGATGGCAGAATTCCAACCTTTCCCAACTCAATTCCTGATGGCAGAATTCCAACCTTTCCCAGCCCTCTCTGTCCCACCTGGAGGCTTTTCCGAGCCAGGATGGGGCGAGTGCTCAGCAATTTCCTGCTGGCCACATCCAAACTTCCCTTCCAAGCTCCTCCTCCCCTCCGGGATCCCTTTGAGACCCCACTCCTGACCCCTTTGGGTGCTCCCGGCCCCACACCCACCACTCCAAAAACCCCCACAGGGCACAGGGACACTTTGGTGGCTTTGGGAATGGCTTTCGTGGACAACAAAGCTGAACAGATTCCTTTATTTCCTTAAAATAAAGGAATTAAAATTTTCCTCCTTAAAAACGGAGCGCGTTGCATCCCGTTATCGCAAAGATCCTGATGCCAGTCTCTCCTAAGTCACTGTGGGAGATGGCAGAGGTGACCCTGACACCTCTGGCGGCTCATTCCCATCTCCCTCATTCCCCTCTCCCTCATTCCCATCTCCTCATTCCCATCTCCTCATTCCCCTCTCCTCATTCCCCTCTCCCTCATTCCCATCTCCCTCATTCCCATTTCATTCCCATCTCCTCATTGCCATCTCATTCCCATCTCCTCATTCCCATCTCCTCATTCTCCTCTCCCTCATTCCCATCTCTCTCATTCCCATGTCCTTCATTCCCATCTCATTCCCATCCCCTCATTCCCATCCCCTCATTCCCATCTCCCTCATTCCAAACTCCATCATTCCGATCTCCTCATTCCCATCTCCTCATCCCCTCGGGGCCTGTCCCCCCGGCAGGTGACCCCACTCACGGTGACAGGCACGGCTGCCTGGTTTTCCCTGGAAGTTTTGCTCATCCCAGAGCT
>VZRL01000326.1:90787-105566 GCA_013397895.1 Origma solitaria | reverse complement strand
CTCATTCCCATCCCCTCATTCCCATCCCCTCATTGCCATCTCATTCCCATCCCCTCATTCCCATCCCCTCATTCCCATCCCCTCATTCCCATCTCCCTCATTCCAAACTCCATCATTCCGATCTCCTCATTCCCATCTCCTCATCCCCTCGGGGCCTGTCCCCCCGGCAGGTGACCCCACTCACGGTGACAGGCACGGCTGCCTGGTTTTCCCTGGAAGTTTTGCTCATCCCAGAGCTGCCCCGGAGCCACGGGAGGTTGTCCAGCCCATCCCGCAGGATCGCCTCGGAGAGGTCCCTCAGCAGCGCCAGCTGGAACCCGTGCACACCGTGAGGCCGCCCCGTGCCACCCTCCTGTCCCCAGCAGGGGACAATCCACGTGTGGCCACCCCAAAACGAGGAATGACGGATTCCCAGGAGCCCACGGGGCAGGAACAGCCGAGGGATGGTTTAAATGGAGAATTGGGATCAGGGGATGGTTTAAATGCAGGTTTGGGATCAAGAAATGGTTTAAATGCAGGTTTGGGATTAAGAAATGGTTTAAATGGAGGTTTGGGATCGAGGGATGGTTTAAACACAGGTTTGGGATCAAGGTTTGGTATCGAGGGATGGTTTAAATGGAGGTTTGGGATCAAGGCATGATTTAAACACAGGTTTGGGATCATGGGATGGTTTAAATGCATTTTGGGATCAAGGGATGGTTTAAACACAGGTTTGGGATCGAGGGATGGTTTAAATGGAGATTTG
The DNA here is from genome assembly GCA_013397895.1 of Origma solitaria. NCBI lineage: Eukaryota > Metazoa > Chordata > Aves > Passeriformes > Acanthizidae > Origma > Origma solitaria. The sequence goes on along the minus strand of VZRL01000326.1, from coordinate 104,821 downwards.
GGATCGAGGGATGGTTTAAATGGAGGTTTGGGATCGAGGGATGGTTTAAATGGAGGTTTGGGATCAAGGGATGGTTTTAATGCAGGTTTGGGATCAAGAAATGGTTTAAATTCAGGTTTGGGATTGAGGGATGGTTTAAATGTGGGTTTGGGATNGAAATGGTTTAAATTCAGGTTTGGGATTGAGGGATGGTTTAAATGTGGGTGTGGGATCATGGGATGGTTTAAATGCATTTTGGGATCATGGGATGGTTTAAATGCAGGTTTGGGATCAAGAAATGGTTTAAATGGAGGTTTGGGATCTAGGGATGGTTTAAATGCAAGTTTGGGATCACGGGATGGTTTAAACGCAGGTTTGGGATTCAGGAGCTGATCCACAGAGCTTCTATGGGGTCTCTGCCCATCCTAAATAAAAGCCTCACATTTGTGGCCTTTCAGGACTTTATGGGGACTTGGAAAAAGTGGGGGAGAGGCTTTTTCCGTGGGCAGATGGGGATGGGACAAGGGGGAGGGGTTTTAAATGGAAAGAGGATTTAGGGTGGATATTGGGAGGGGCTGGGATGGAATTCCCAGAAAAATTATGGATGCCCCTGGATCCCTGCAGTGTCCCAGGCCAGGCTGGACAGGACTTGGGCACCCTGGGACAGTGGGAGCTGTCGACGTTGGAATCAGAGAGGCTTTAAGGTCCAAGGGTCACTGTCCCAGGGGCCACCACCCACCCCACAAAATGGCAGCAGAAAAGCTGTTCCAGAAATATCCAAACATAACCCGGGAAAGGGAATGGAATAAACCCCCCTGGGAGTTCTAGGGGAGCAAACGTCACCTCCAGAATTCCGGAGGGGAGAGATGGAAAAGCCCCGTGACAGCCCCTGGTGGGGAAGAAGGACGAAGGATCCCCTACCTTGATCCCGTACGCTTCAAAGAGCTGCTCCAGGTCCTGCAAGGGGAAAGGAGAGTCACAGCTTCTCCCACTCTGCTCCCCACCCAGGGAGTTTGATGGCCAAGGGGACCATCCCAACCCGGACAGGCAGGGAGGTGCTCCCAACATTCCTGTTTTTACTGATTTACCTTCATTTCCACTGCTCTTCCTGGTGGGCCGGGCTCTCCCTTGGGATAAATGAGATCGGCTCGTTAATTCAGTCATTACCTCCGGGAGGAACGAGAACAGGAAGGGCAATAATCCCACATCTGGCCTTTCCTCTGGGATCCCGGACAAATCCCACAGAAGGGTTGGAATCCCACCCTGCCCCGTGGGCTCCTCCCCTCCTCCGCCAGACACAGATTTTGTAGGGAAAGCCCGACCCAGGTGAGGTCTGGGGACAGCTTTGTCCCATCCCCTTCTCCACCTCTTGGCCACGGACAAAGTGTGGAAAAGGAAAGGTTCTGGAGGTCCCTTGGTGCCAAGGACACCGAGGAGGATGATAGCCGAGGTGTCCCCGTGGCCGGTGGTCCCTCCTGGAGGTGGCCATGGTGGCTGGAGGTCCCACACGTGGCCAGGTCCAACATCTCCAGTGGGATGGGCTCCCACAGAAGGTCACGGGCGTGGAACTCCATCTCGGACGAGATGATCCGAGATGATCCAAGAGATCTCGGATGGTGCACGGGTGAAGCCGCGGTGGTGCGGGAGGTGCGGCTCGGAGGCTCCCGAGGTGAGGAACACCNCCCCGGCGGGGGGGGGGCTGCCCCGCCTCTCTGAGGGGCTTCATCCCACTGAAATCCGGGTTCCGCATCGACAGATTCCGGTGGAATGAAGGGCACCAGGAAGGCCCCGACGGCGCCTCCGTCTCCAGGGAAAACTTGGGATGTCTGAGGCACGGCCTGTGCCTGTCCCCGGATAAACCCCGGCCGTTCCAAAGCTCCGGATCTCGTGGCAACCAGGAGAGCTCCCTGTCCTGGTGCTGCGTCTGCAGCGTTTTCCTCTCCGCTGAGGAGCTTTTCCCACCTCTAAAGACCTCTGTGGGATCTGAAGCCATTCCTCCTTCCCTCCCTCCCCGCGCGCCCTTCAGCTCGCAGGAGCAGGAAAGGGAGGAACCATCGGGGAACATTCCAGAAACGGATCCTGTTTGGCTCCCGGAGAACGTTCTCCTTCCTGAGGCAGCTCCGTGGAGATGTGGGACCACAGCCCCAACGAGTTCTGAGCCCATCCCAGGAGCTCTGCTTTGAAATCCCAAACTTCCGTGGGGTCGGAGGAGACCTGAGCTGGGTGTTCCTCCTGCCTGAGCTGCCCGCGGTGGTGACACCACCACCAAAATGTCCCCAAGGACTCAGGACCTACCTTGGGGCCTGGGGGACCTCTTTCACCTCTCAGGCCATCCTTCCCGGGGTTTCCCTGAAAACCAGCGGGAATGAGTTAGTTCTGCTCGAAAATTCCCATTTCCCGCGTGCTGACCCTGCCTTTTCCAGAGGGACCAACCAGCCCTTCCTTGTGTCTCCCGAACTCCCATTTTTAGGTTAAATTTGGAGCAATTTTGCTCTTCGCTCCAAACTCAACCTACGGAAGCTGAGTTCCCGGCAGTTTTCCTGCTTTTCCTTTTTCCCTTGCAATCCCAGCTGGAATTATGGAATCACCTCTGGAATTACGTCTCCTGCGACCCAAATTTTGCCTTTATTTCCCTGTCGCCATATCTCACCGCCATTTCTTTGGGAAAACCTGGGATTGGGTCTGCCTTGGGGTGACAGATCCGTGGGGATATTCCCTGTAGGGAATTCCCGTTTTTCCTGTGACCCAGGACAGGTAAATCGGGAATTTGCCAGGACTGGCTGCAAAGGATCCATCCAAAGACACCCTTTGGACCTCTGGGAACGAGGGAATTTTTCTTGGGAATTGCTGCTGCTCCACCTCGTGCCCTTCCCCGTCCCCACAAAACAAACAGCGAGAATAAACTAAATTAAAAAATAAATTCAATAATTAGATAAAAGCAATTAAACAACTAAATAAAATTAAATAATTTGTAAAATAAAATAATTAAATTACAAATTTAAACTCCAAATCTTTGTTTAAAGGGAGAAGGGTGGGAGAGGGGAAGGATATTCTGCTTGATATTAGGAATTTTTTTGGAATCTCCCAGACAGGATTCAGGTGAACTCATGAGGGGCTTGGTATAATTTTCCCTGATTTTTTTTTTTTTTCCCCCAAGGGGATGGAAAAAAAGGACAGAGTGAATCTGTCTCTGCTGGATCCATCCAACCCCAATCGGAACGATTTTATTGATTCCCAATGGGAATCAATAAAAGCCGAAAATCAATTCCAAAGTCCACCCTTCGTGGATTCCTTACGTCCTTCCCAGGCTCTCCCGGATCTCCTTTCATTCCCTGCTCCCCAGGTCGTCCCGGGAGCCCAGGAGGACCCTACAGGAAGAAAAAAAAATCACAAATAGAGCACGAGCGGCGGCTTGGGAAAGGAAAAGAGCAAGAAAAATGTGGGTTTTCCCACGGGAAAGGAGTATTTGGAATGCTGGATGCTTCCAAGGGGGTCCCGCTGGGATGGAGAAGGGAAGCAGAGCAGCCCCAACCCTCTCCAGGGCAGGAAATCATAATAATAGGAAAAAATTGGAATTATTACCCTGATTCCTCTCACTCCTGGCTCTCCAGGGGCTCCAGCTTCTCCCTGAAAGAGAGGAGCAGCTTTCCAAAGGTTCCTCCATCAAACGACAGGAATTTTATTTAATTTTCCTCGCACCTGGAGGAAACAGTTTCAAGGGAGAGAACCAAGAGCATCACCCATTCCAGGGGCTCTGACGGAGGTTAAATCCCTTCGGAACTGCTCAGTCTTGGAAAAATGGGATGGAGGCAGGTTTGGGGTTACCTGAGACGTTTGAAATTCAGGGTGGCGTTCCACAGCGTTCCCATAAATGAGGAAAAAGGGGCACAAGGTGAGGAATATTTAAATTTAGGGGGAGGTGAGGTGATTTCCACCGAATCCCACAGTTCCGAGCTCCGGGAATGTCCAGATAATGCTCTTGGGGACAGGGTGGGATGGTTGGGGTGTCCTGGGCACGGCCAGGAGTTGGACCGGACGGTCCTGGTGGGTCCCTTCCAACTTGGATTTTCTGGGATTCCATCCATGGCTCTCTGATTTTGCCGTCTCCCAGGAAGTAAAAAAAAAAAAAAAAAGCCCCAAACAAAACCAGTTTGGCTCCTTTTTGGCTCTTCTGTTCCAGCCTTCTGGAAGGTGAAATCCAAAAGAAAAGGCAGAGGAATAGGATTCTCCATGGTCCCATTTACGGACAAACAAACAGGAAATAAAACGGGCAGGGCTCAGCTTCAGGACAGATCCAAGGATTCCGTTTTCCAGCTGCTGTTTTCCTGGCACCTTGGGAAGGGTGGGATGACCTCGGTCCCAGGGGGGCCCTTCCTCCCTGCTGGGTTTTCCCAAGTTTTTCCTTTCATTTCCTGCTCAAATCCAGAGCTCTTGTTCTGGAATCATGACCACTCTGGAGCATTCCAAACCGACCACAATGGTGTTCCAAACTGACCACAGGAATATTCCAAACTGGCCACAGGGATAATCCGAACTGACCGCAGGGATAATCCGAACGGATCACAGGGATATTCTGAACTAACCACAGGGATAATCTGAATTGACCGCAGGGATATTCCTGACTGACCGCAGAGATTATCCAAATTGACCACAGGGATAATCCAAACTGACCATGGGGGTATTCCAGACTGACCCCAGGAATATTCCAGACTGACCCCAGGAATATTCTGAACTGACCCCAGGGATATTCTGAACTGACCACAGTTCCCTGGGAACTTCCCTGGGAAAATCCCAGGTTTTTCCAAGCCCTGTCCAGCGTGGCTTTGGACACTCCAGGGATGGAGCACCACAGCTGCTCTGGGCACTGATGCTGAAGAGCAAGGAGGAAAAGTTGTCACTGCTTTGTCCCTGCAGGGCAGAATTGGGACTGAATCCCCCAAAACGGTTGTTCCCGAGGGACCGGCACCTCCAAATCCTGGGATCCTGCCTTTACTCACGTCTTTTCCTGGCAGCCCCACCTCGCCTGGTTTTCCCGGGAATCCTGCTTCACCTCTCTCCCCCTAAAGGAAACAAGACCTGTCAGATTCCTGTTTTCCATTTCTCAGCTCTCCCTCCATTTCAGACAAATATGAGCAGGTATTTTTCGAGGCCTGATTAAAGATGTTGGAAGGAACATCCAAGACCATTTGGTTCCACCTCCCACTGTCCCAGGCTGCTCCAAGCCCTGTTCAGCCTGACCTCGGACACTCCCAAGGATCCAAGAATTCCGTCCCAGCCCCTCCACGGACTCACCTTCTGGCCTGGTTTCCCAGACAATCCCACATTTCCCTGCGGAAACACAGAAGGAATGACAGAGGTGACAGAATTCCAGGTGTCAGAGCAGGGGAAAACGGGGAATGTCCCACCAGGGGCTGCTCCAAGCACGCCCTGTCTGGAGGCTCCCGTCTCCCTCGCTTTGAAACCATCAATATTTTGAGTTTCCCACCCCTCTCCCAAAGATACTCATCAATAATATCGGGATTTGCCGATTTTTGCTGGATTAAAATGAACAGGACTGTGAATGTCCCTGGAGAACAGCGAGGCACGAACCCAACCCTTCCTGGACCTTGGTGAAGTCCCATGGAGCCACCAGAACCTTCTCAGACACCAGAGCCAGGAAGATGAAGCTCAAATCGATTTTCAGGGTAGGGAATAACTGGAAATGGGACTTCCTTGTTTTCTCTTCTCCAAGATTGGATCCTGTCCCCGGAATCACCAGTGGGGCATTGACCACTGGTGTTTTCTTCCAGGAGGAATTCCCCACGTTTTGGGGGTCCCAACTGTGGAGGGCAGAGCTCCTGACCCCACCGCCCCAGACCTTGCAGGGTCACCAACTCCAGTCCTGGTCACCACCCCAGCGTTCCTCTCCTCAGAGGTGAAGGCCAACAAATCCATGGAGATGACAAAATCCGTTAGGATTTTGTCCCTTAACCTCCTGGTGTGTCCCTTGAGCCATCCCGCACCCACCCCATTGTCCCACTAGCCCTGTCACCGGTGTTTTTTCCAGGAGGAATTCCCCATATTTTGGGGGGTCCCAACTGTGGAGGGCAGAGCTCCTGACCCCACCGCCCCAGACCTTGCAGGGTCACCAACTCCAGTCCTGGTCACCACCCCAGTGTTCCTCTCCTCAACAAATCCATGGAGATGACAAAATCCATTAGGATTTTGTCCCTAAACCTCCTGGTGTGTCCCTTGAGCCATCCCACACCCACCCCGTTGTTGCACTCACCCTGTCACCGGTGTCTCCCTTCAGTCCGGGCTGGCCAGGAATTCCAAACCCTGGGCTTCCCTGGAAAAACCAAAGGGACACAGGGTCTTGCTGAGGCAGCTCAGGGCAAATCTCCGCGTGGCAGGAAAGGACGGAGCAGATCCGAGGTCCTTCCATCCCCATCGACAACCAGGGGAGCTGAGCTTTGCGTCCCTCCCTGATTTCCTTTCCAGGACCTTCGGATTTCTCCCCATGGAATTCCTGGATGGAATTCCCTGGGTAGAAGGAATTCCATCCACCTCGGAGTTTCCTCGGTGGCCACAAACAAATCAAATCCCTCCACCCCCAAAGGAAGTGCGAGTTCCTCACCTTCTCCCCCTTTTCTCCCGGGGTTCCTTTGTCCCCTCGCAGTCCTGCTGGTCCGGGATCTCCCTGGGAATAAAGGACAGGAAATATGAATGAAACGTGAATGAAACCAGGAATATCCTGCGGGAAGCCAAGCCCTGCTCCCGTGGCTCTTTAGGGCTGTATTTTTTCCTCCTGAAAAATGAAGGAAAAATGGAAAATAATTACGTTGGGTTTTTTTTCACCCTGGAAAAAAATTCCCTTGCCAAATCCACCCATCTTGGATTTATAAGGAAGTTCTTCCTGCGGCACTCGATCTTCTGCCATCCGAAATTCACTACAGTTTTTGCCACACTACAAAGAACCATAAATTCATTTTTAGTGCTGTAAACTGAATAAAATGAACAGCTTTCATTTCTCTGCAGGTTGGCAGTGAAATATCAGGAATAAATTTAAAAAAATTTCGGACATTCCAGGCCACATCCCACCACGAGGCCCCGGCAGAATTCCCAGGTCAGCACTTAAACCCAGCCCGAAAGAAAAGAGGGATTTTCGCCAGCCAAGGTGACGCAATCTGGGCAACAGGAACAAGAAAATAAGGTGATTCCAACATCCAATCCCAAGTGAAAAAGTCAAAATTCACTGCGCCTACGGAACGAGGGAGGTTTGAAACACTGCGGGGAATTTCCATGGAAAAGCCAAGGGAAATACAGAAAATCGTTCTTACGGAGATAAAGTCCTTGGCAGGATGGCAATCGGAGAGCAAGACTGAAAAGAGCCCTCAGAAATTCAATTTGAGACATTCCGTGGTCTCATTCCACCACGAATTCACCGAAAAGGTGAACGGAATCCTCTGAGTTACAGAGCGGCCGGAAAATATGGACAGCACAGCCGGGAACAGCTCCGTCCCAGAGAGCTCCTGGGCTTGGGAAATTCACTTTTAGTGGTGTAAACCGAATAAAATGAACCGAATAAAATGAATGGTGCTCCCTCGATGAGGCCAAACCCTGGATCAGGGGCCTGAGGATGTGGGAAAATCTCCAAATCTCCATCCACGGAGATGCTCAGCACAGCATGGGGAATGGAGACCTCCAAAAATCCCTTCCAGCCCCTGCTGTCCCTGATTTCAGCCTCCCTTGGCTGGAAGTATCTTCTGGGAATCTGCCCTTCAGTGACTTCTCCCTTCCGAAATCCCAATTTTCCTTCCAGATTCAGGATAGAATGGGAACACCGGGTAGAAAATGGGAATAAAAGCAAGGGAAATATCCTCAGGGCAAGACTTCTCCAAGCTCTCAAATCAAACCCGAGGGAGATGAGATTCAAGAAACAGAACAGCCTCCTCCTTTCCAGGAGATCTTGGCTTTTCAAGCAGTGTTAATTAATCAATGAATCAATGAACCAATGAATCAATGAGTCAATGAATCAATGGATCAATGAATCAATGAATCAATTAACAGACTTACCTTGGCACCTTTTTTGCCTGGAGGCCCCAAAACCTGAGGAGGAGAAGAAATCACAGAAATTCTCAGTCATTTGTGGAAATAAATTTTTAAAAAATCTCCTTTTCACGGTGCCTTTTCCAAAGCGAGGAAGGTTATGGGATAAGAGTTGTTATGGGGTAAGAATTGTTATCGGAGCACCCGGAATTCCCGGATTTCCCTGCAAGGCAAGAGAAAGGAACGATGGCCAACAGAATGAAAAATGTGGGGCAGGGAAAACTTTCTGCTCATCCCTTTTCCCCATTTTATTCCTCAAAAGTGCCCAAAACTCATCTCAGAAGCACAAGAGCGAATCGGGGGGAGACACCGAGGAATTCCCTGATGGATCCCACAGGGAACGGGCTGGGAAAATCGGGATTGTTTCACTGGAGCTGCTCAAACGTTGCTCTCTTGAAAAGAGAAAAATAGTAGAGTAAGAAACTCTTACTGTTTCACTCACTTGGTCTCCCTTCTGCCCTGGAGGTCCTGGGATTCCCTGGAAGAAACCAAAAGGGAATTTCCACCAGACTGGACAGATCTGACATTTTTGGTTCCAGATCTGTCCAGTGAGACATTCCCAGCCAGAGGGAGGGAGGGAGGGAGAATTCTCAACCCAATTCTCCTCTAACTATCAGAACTCTGGAGTCTCCCTCGCCGCAAAAATGCCGTTTATTATCGGGTTAAAATATCGCGCCTTGCTGCCACCCCAGGGCTCTCCCGGCAGCAAGGAATTCCAGAGCCCAGGGAGTGTAAAACGATTCCCATTCTTTGCTTCAGGTCAGGTTGAAGATGTCCTGCTCAGTCCAGGGGGTTAGGACCAGATGGCCTCGGAAGGTCACTTCCCACCCAAACTATTCTAGGATCCAATGGCTCCCACAGGAATTGTTGTGGGGACTCATTCTGATGCTGGCCAGGGGCGGAAAATTCCCTTGGAATTCCTTGAAATGCTGGCCCAGGAGCTCAGGTTCAGGATTGCAGCACCCACCTTCGGTCCTGGCGCTCCCGGAGGTCCCACCATGCCCTGGAGAGGAGGAAGAGCGGAAGCTCAGATTTCAAACCCCAAACCTTCCCTTCTCTCGCCCTCCCCGTTTGGAACCACAGGATTCCCAGGAAAATCTTGGAATACGTATCGGAGGAGACTTTGGAGACACCGAACCCTCCGCGGGGACCTCGACGCAAATCTCACGGCAAGAATCGCGACGCACCTGCTGTCCCTGCTCTCCCTTGGAGCCGGCGGCGCCGGGAATGCCAATTCCTGCCGTTCCCTGCGAGGAAAGCACGGAATGCTCAGGAATGCTGACCCCAGAGCCACCCTCCCTTCCCACATTTCTGCTCCGGAGCATTTCTCAGCCAAACAGGAGGGGAGAAATTTCCTCTGGGGATGCTCGGCTCTGACTGGAGCCAGGAAATTCCTGGAATCTGGGAGATCCCAAAAGGCCTTCCCACAGGTCCACACTGCTATTCCTCTCGGTTTGCCCCCGGGCTGAGGGATTCAGGGAATATCCAACCTTTTCTCCCTGCGGGCCAGGCAGTCCAGGGGCCCCAGGGAGCCCTACAGGGCCTGGCAAACCAGGTTTGCCCTGGAAAGGAAGGAACAGCATCAAATCTTTTGTTTGTTTTTTTTTCTCCCAAAACTGGAAAAGGAATTTTTTCCCCCCCAGTTTTGGAAAAAAAAAATTGTTTATTTTTACGTATAAAAATATAAAATATTTCATACAAAATATAAATGTAATAACTTTCTATATTAATAATATTATCTATTTATTATATATATTTATATATTAATAATTTTAATATAATATTCATATAAATAAAAAATTTTATATAAAATATATTTATATAAAATAAAAGCTACGTATAAATTTTCTAAAAATAAACAAAATTATTGTTTATTTTTAATCCTGCACAGAAATATCCGTGCTGACGTGTCCATCTGAACGGCGCCTTTCAAACTGAGGATTTTGTGTGTTCCCAAATTTAAGGATTTTGTGTGTTCCCAAATCTGAGGATTTTGTGTATTCCCAAATTTGAGGATTTCGCGCGTTCCCGAATTTGAGGATTTTGTGTGTTCCCAAATTTCCTTTTCCCCACAAATAAGTCATGACTCCCTGGCTGTTCTCGGGAAGGGGAACCAGCGGAAGGCAGAGGCTGGGAGCCCGCGCGGGTCTGGAATGGTGAACCCAGACACGTGGGAAGGGCTGATTTTTGGGACATGGCTCTCCAGTATGGCAAAGGCCACCAAAAAAGGATCCATGAAGGGCAGAATGGGCACCTTGGGAAGGATGGAAAAGAGGACACGGATGTTATCCGTCAAGCTGGAGCCGTTTGTAACACACGGAATTCCCAAACCAAACCTGGTGCCTTTTATTCCCAGCAATCTTCCATGGACCTCTGTCCTTCTCTTATCTCCCCTTGAACTCCGACTTCCCCCACCCCAACTCTTTTTGGGATAATTTCTGGGAAGAACAATTCCCATTCCTTTCCCCTGTTTTGGATCTGCTGCCCGCTCGGGCCATTCGCTGTTCCCATGCTCCTGATCCTCCTTTTTTTCCCTCCTCTGGATCTGCCCCAGCTCTCCCCTGACCCCCTGGGAGCACTCACCGGCTCTCCTGTCCCTCCTTTGTCACCTTTGAGGCCACTCCTCCCACGGGGACCCTGCACGGAGCACAGCACAGTCTCACGCCACGATCCCTTTATGGATCTCCACGGAATTTTGCGAAGTTTGGAAGACAGAAATTCTCGGGTAGCTTAAAAATAATTATGGGGATAAAAGGCTCTTCATCCCAAAGTGGAAGCCGCCCTCAGGTACTCACCCTGATTCCTGAATCCCCGGGTTCGCCCTGAAACAAAAAGGACAAGGAGAATTCCTGTGGGATGGACATTTCGGGGCTCCTCACCAAACCTCACCCCAGCAAAAATTCCCGTGGTCCAACGACTCAGGAGAGCAAAATTCCCACTCCCGAGGGAAGGCAGAGCTTTAGGAGAGGTCTCCAGACAGCTCCACCTGCAATATTTGGGGTCAGGGCTCCTATTCCCACGGCCCACCCCAGAACTGTGCTGCAAACTCACCTTGATGGAGATCCCCGGTGGCCCTGGAGAACCTGGAGGTCCTGGAACCCCAGGAACCCCTGGCTGGCCCTTCTGTCCCTGCAGGGAGGAGAACCAGGAGAGGGAGGGACGTGGGATCTCTGACCCCAGGGATCTGTGGGATCTCTGACCCCAGGGATCTGTGGGATCTCTGACCTCAGGGGTCTGTGGGATCTCTGACCCCTGAGATCTGTGGGATCTCTGATCCCAGGGATCTGTGGGATCTCTGACCTCAGGGATCTGTGGGATCTCTGACCCCAGGGATCTGTGGGATCTCTGACCCCAGGGATCTGTGGGATCTCTGACCCCTGAGATCTGTGGGATCTCTGAGCCCAGGGATCTGTGGGATCTCTGACCTCAGGGATCTGTGGGACCTCTGACCCCTGAGATCTGTGGGATCTGTGGGATCTCTGACGCCAGAGATCTGTGGGATCTCTGACCCCAGGGATCTGTGGGATCTCTGACCCCAGAGATCTGTGGGATCTCTGACCCCAGGGATCTGTGGGATCTCTGACCCCAGAGATCTGTGGGATCTCTGACCCCAGGGATCTGTGGGATCTCTGACCCCTGAGATCTGTGGGATCTGTGGGATCTCTGACCCCAGGGATCTGTGGGATCTCTGACCCCTGAGATCTGTGGGATCTCTGCAGACCTTCGGGAAGCTGACGGCTCCACCCCACCAGGGCTGGATACTCACGGGGGGCCCAGGCTGCCCATTCCGGCCGGGAATCACCTCCACTCCCCCCAGGACGTAGCCCGGCTCTCCCTGTGGATAAAGGCATGTCGGATGATCCAGGAGCAGACGGGATTTGGTGATTTAGGGGCAATTCTGTCACCCCAAAGCACCTGGTACCCAAACCCCCATGGCTGTGACCTGAGCTTTGCTTGCTGGTGGGGGAACAAATTCATCCCAGGGGGAAAAAAAGGAGGTTGGCTCTCAGCAGGATCCATCCCTGATCCTCATCCTCAGGAAAGAGGAGGAATGGGGACTGGGAGAAGGACAGGAAGCTGCTCCTGGGGTCTGATACTGAAATATTTTGGGGTCCCTAAGGACAAAATTCCTGAAGGAAACTCCCCCAGGTGAACAGTGGCAGTGTAGGATTAGGTAGACACAGCTGAAAAAGTCGACGTTCACCAAAGCTCGCGGTGAAAACGCTTGGAAAATAGAGATGAGAACAACGAAATGGATTTTCCCCAGCGAAATCCAGGAATGGAACTCACCCTGTCTCCTTTCGGCCCTGCCGGTCCGGCATGGCCTGGAGATCCCTGGAACGAGAAACAAATTCTGCAGTGTCAAACAGAAAGCTCCCCCGAGAGCATGGCGCTGATCCCACGAGTGTCCCAGCCCAGGCTGGACAGGGTTTGGGACACCGTGGGACAGCGGGAGGTGTCCCTGCCATGGGATGGACATTCTAAGGTCCCACCCGACCCAAACCACGGTGGGATCCTAAATACTCACAGTGTCACCCTGGCTGCCAGGGAGCCCCTGTGGGACAGGACAGAAGGATTTTGGTCACTGTGCTCTGGAGTGACCCTTTGGGAAAGCTCAGGAAACAATTCCGTACCGTGGTTCCGGGGGGACCTGGAGGACCTGGCCGGCCTGGCCTGCCTGGCAGCCCGGGAATGCCATCCTTCCCAGGGAGACCCTAAAATAAGGAAAATAACGGTGTGGGGGAGATGGCCTCAGACCTGCAAACCCAACCAGCTCCATGCAGCATCCCCGAATCCCAGAGCAGTTCCCTTTTCCTGGATTTCCGAAGCCAGCGCGGAGCAGGAATAGCAAAACACCGACAGAAAAGCTCTGAGGGTGATTCTTTGCTCGAGCTCTGCCTTGGTCATGATTTGGTTGTGTAGGCTGCCAGAGGGCAGGGCCGGATGGGATCTTGGGAATTGGGAATTGCTGGCTGGGAGGGTGGGGAGGGGCTGGGCTGGAATTGCCAGAGCAGCTGTGGCTGCCCCTGGATCCCTGCAGTGTCCCAGGCCAGGCTGGACATTGGGGCTTGGAGCAGCCTGGCACAGTGGGAGGTGTTGAGGTTGGAACTGGATGCTCTTTAAATTCCCTCCTAACCCAAACCACTCCGTGATTCCGTGACATCCATTATCCAAGGGGATGGATCACGCCGGAGCCGTTCACTCAGGAGCTGGGCCCCGTGGTCCATGTGGGTCCCTTCCAGCTGGGAATACCCCGGGACTCACCCGCTCCCCTTTCTCTCCCTTCGCAGTGGAGCTGTGGGGGTCATAACCCCTGTGAGCCACAGAGCTCTTCCATGGAAAAGAGAAAAAAAAATTATCAGGGAATCAATATTCACCAAAGGATGGCAAATAAACCGGAGGGAGCAGGAAACACAGACTGAAACATTCCTTGGCTACGGCAAAGAAAAAGGGAAAAGGGAATTTGACCATCCAGGAGAATTCTCAGTCATTTAAATTCTATTTCTATGAATTTATAATAAGAATTTTTTATAAATCCAAGTGTTCTGCAGTGGCTTTATCCACAGAAACATTCCCAGCTTTATCCCGGCTTCCCCAGTTCCATTCCTGGACTGCAAAAGTTTTGCTCTTTAGGGCTGGACAGTGAGGTCAGGATGGGACCCCGAGCCCTAAATCCACTCCGATTTTGCTTTGAATCTTTGCTCAGGGAAGATTCTCCTTGTGCCTGACCCACCCCAAGCCGGATTCCCTCCCAGGTGTAGGAACTCACCTTTTCCAATGGGATTTGGGCCCCTGGAAGCTGAGGGTCAGAACAAACAGCCTCTAGGAGGTCTTGGAGGATTTCGGGGAAGTCGTCGAAGGTGCTGACGTAGAAAAGGTTCTGGGGGTTCTGCTGCAGCAGGATCCTGTGGAGCTCCATGGGGTCAGCTCCGGACACTCCCACAGTGATGACACGGAGCCCTGGAA
>VZRL01000326.1:55524-73376 GCA_013397895.1 Origma solitaria | reverse complement strand
ATCCAATCCAATCCAATCCCATCCAATCCAATCCCATCCAATCCAATCCACTTCAATCCAATCCAATCCCATCCAATCCAATCCACTTCAATCCAATCCAATCCAATCCAATCCAATCCAATCCAATCCAATCCAATCCAATCCAATCCAATCCAATCCAATCCAATCCAATCCAATCCAAAGCTCATCCAACACCTTGGGAAGCCCCCATCTTTCCATGCCCTGCTCCTGATCCCCGCCCCCTGCCCTGTCCGTACCTGCTGAGGTCCAGGTGAGCCGGTACCCTGTGGCTCCCCGAACGGGGCTCCACCGCACCTGGAGCGTGTTCGTGGTCTCGTTCTGCAGCAGGAGGTGCTCCACAGGCAGCAGCTTCACTGGAAGGAGGACAGGGAAGAAAATTTCAGAGCATCCGCTCGGGAGTGGAGGACTTTGCTCTTTGTCCTCCCGGGATGCTCCTCCATGGCTGAAGGAAATACCTGGAAAGAGGTGGCCAGGAAGGGGCCAGGATCTTCCCCAGGGAACAGGGAGAGGATAAAGGGACATGGCCTCAAGCTGTGCCAAGGATGTTTAAGTTGGATATTGGGAAAATTTCTCCATGGAAAGGGTTGCAAAGCATTGGAATGGCTTGCCCAGGGCAGGGGTGGAGCAGCATCCCTGCAGGGATTTCAGAGCCCTGTGGATGTGGCACTTGGGGACACGGCAGTGCTGGGGACAGGTGGATTTGGTGATCCTGGTGGGTTTCCATGAGAGCGATTAGCAAGAACTGCTGCCCAGGGGCTGAAGGCATCTCACAAAACCTGAGGTGATCCTGGAGGGTTTCCATGAGAGGGATCTCCAGGAGCTGCTGCCTGGGGGCTGAGGGCATCTCACAAAACCTGAGGTGATCGTGGAGAGTTTCCATGACAGGGATCCCCAGGAGCTCCTGCCTGGGGGCTGAAGGCATCTCCTAACCCCAGAGGTGACCCAGCCCAGCCTGTGCCCGTCCAGGACCAACACGTCCCAGCACCAACCCCGCCTGGTGCGGCGTGAACGCAAAATGGGAAGGAAAACGATCTCCCGCCGTTGCCCCAAACTGCAGGATGGTGCTTGAGGGTATCCACAGCCACGGGGGAAGAGCTAGGCTGGAGCTGGGAACGCCCTGGTGCATGAGACCACCAACCACGAGGTGCCTGTCACGGTGGGGACAACACCAGGGGAGAAAGGGACCGGGCACGGGGTCACGGCTCTTACGTGTCCTCCCCACGGTGGCCACGGGCTGGCTCGGGCCCTCGGGATACACTGCGTAGATGCTGATGCTGTACTCCCGGTCCTCCTGAAGGTTTTCCAGCACGTGGGAAGAGACATCGCCCCGCAGGATCTGCTCGAAGGTCATCCCGGGCTTGTTGGCTGCAAAATCGAGGAGAAAAGGGATAGGGAAGCCTTCCCGCGAAGGGAAATCCCATGGGGATGGCTCCACACCGGGGCGTGGTCGGAGCCTCCCAATCCATGTGGTGCTGCTGGGAATTCCGGCCGTGCTGTCCCAGATCCCACAGAGGGGGGTGGAAGCCATCCTGAAGGCTTGAACTCATCCCAAATCCCAAATTTTCCCAATTCCCCAGTGGGAAAAACATCAGGATTTGCCAGGGCGAGCAAGGAATTCACAGCATCGCCCTCAGCTCGATCTTCGAGGGAAAGTCCTTCCCAAGGACTCTCCTTTGTCCTGGAGGGTCTGGAAAAGTCTGTCCTGGACTCTTTCCAGAGTCGTGCCAGGAGTTAACAGCACCTTCCCCATCCTTGGGCCATGGCTTCTTTTGAAGCCAATGCCGAGGAAAATTAACGAAAAAATAATAAAAGATTTAAAAACAATAATAAAATTTAATAGCCATCTATAGAAATGGATAGAAATTAGTAGGGATTAATAGGAATTAATAGGAGTTAATATAAATGAATAAAATCTGAACTCACCCCTGGGGATGTAGATCTTGTAGCCCTCCAGTTTGCCCAGGGGAGGTGTCCAAGCCACCTTCAGGCTGAAAAGTCCTTCTTCTATCACGCGGAAATTGGTGACCGGAGGCACAGGAGCTTTGGGGACACAAAAATGGGGCGGAAATGGAGGTGACAATGCCGGAATAATGGAAAAGATCCTCCGAAAACCTTTCATCCTCAGTGACAGAGAGACACAGAGAGGAGAAGCACCAACTCTCCCTCAGCTGAGAACTGACAATCCCTCTTCTACCAACCCTTTTCCACTTGAAAATAGAGATGAACCATCCCAAGGTAGAAAGTCTGGGAAGTTTTCCCCGGGAATGGCGTCCAGAACTGAAACACCCACCCCCAAAAAGCAGAATAAATCCACCCTGGGCAGAGGAAACTCCACCGTTCTTGCAGGAATCAGAGCCACAAATCAAACCCTGCTTTGCTCCTAGGGCCACAGTTCCAAGGGAGAGGATTCCGTTCGGATCCAGCCAGCCATGGCAGACGGATTTACGGCTCCTGCCTCTGGCTCAGTGTTGGGGATAATAAGAGGGGAGATCAAATGGCTTCGTTTCCACCCATAAAGACATTCCGTCTTACTCCTGGCAAGTACGGATGAGCTGAGCCCGTTGAGGAGCTTTATTTATTTATTCATCCTGTCAGAGACCTGCCCTCGAGAAGAGGAACAATTCCAGGCATTGCAGGGAGGAAAAAAACACAGGGAAGAAAGGAATAATTCTCCACAAAACCCCTCAGGCAAAGCAGTTCAATCCAGGGAGGGGAGTGGGATTGGTGAACCCCTTAAACTCTGGAAACCCCGAAAAGAAGAGATTGTAAAGGCCCAGTCCCACTCTGGTGAGTTCTCCTGACATATCCCCATATCCCTCCTTGGGAATGGAGATCCCTCCTTGGGGTGGGGACACCCCTCAAAGTCACCCCTCGAGGGGCAGCAAAGGAGATTTGCCCCTGGTTGTTGGTCTGGGTAAGTGACATCCATCTCTACTTCAATAATTGGGGTTTTTTGCTAATTTTATTGCAATTGTTTTAATATAATTGCTCTAGTTTAATTACTTCGGTAAAGTGCATGATTCTATCCTATCCTGAGAGTCTTAGGGTCTCTACCACGTAGTAAATAATTCTCATTAAGATCTTTTTATCTAAACATTTATCATATAAAATCATTCATTTTAATGTAAATGTCTCTGGTTTGCCATCTTTAATCCTTGGGCTAAGGTTCAAACACAGCTCTGGAATTCCTTAGATTTAACCCATTGAGAGTCCAGGGCTGGGATTGGATTTGGAAAGCCAAGGGTCCTGCCTGCACCTTGGGACTCAATGAGAGCTTCTCTAATAAACCTTGAAGCTCCAACTTCTCCCATGCCACCATCCCTCCATCCCTCCATCCATCCATCATCCATCCCTCATCCATCCATCCATCCATCACTGTCCATCCATCCATCATCCATCCCTCATCCATCCATCCATCCATCACTGTCCATCCATCCATCATCCATCCCTCATCCATCCATCCATCCATCACTGTCCATCCATCCATCATCCATCCCTCATCCATCCATCCATCCATCACTGTCCATCCATCCATCATCCATCCCTCATCCATCCATCCATCCATCACTGTCCATCCATCCATCATCCATCCCTCATCCATCCATCCATCCATCACTGTCCATCCATCCATCATCCATCCCTCATCCATCCATCCATCCATCACTGTCCATCCATCCATCATCCATCCCTCATCCATCCATCCATCCATCACTGTCCATCCATCCATCATCCATCCCTCATCCATCCATCCATCCATCACTGTCCATCCATCCATCATCCATCCCTCATCCATCCATCCATCCATCACTGTCCATCCATCCATCATCCATCCCTCATCCATCCATCCATCCATCACTGTCCATCCATCCATCATCCATCCCTCATCCATCCATCCATCCATCACTGTCCATCCATCCATCATCCATCCCTCATCCATCCATCCATCCATCACTGTCCATCCATCCATCATCCATCCCTCATCCATCCATCCATCCATCACTGTCCATCCATCCATCATCCATCCCTCATCCATCCATCCATCCATCACTGTCCATCCATCCATCATCCATCCCTCATCCATCCATCCATCCATCACTGTCCATCCATCCATCATCCATCCCTCATCCATCCATCCATCCATCACTGTCCATCCATCCATCATCCATCCCTCATCCATCCATCCATCCATCACTGTCCATCCATCCATCATCCATCATCCATTATCCATCCCTCATCCATCCCACCACCCACCCACCCCTCTCTCCTCTGCAGCTCCGGGGCAGTGTTTTCCCCAGGGAACACTCACTTGTTTTCCCTTTGGTAGCCGCCGGCTCCCCGAGGGCCCCTCCGTAGCTGGCCCTCACCGTGAGCACGTATTTGGTGCTGGGCTTCAGATCCGTCACCAGCACCGTCGTCGTGTCCCCATCCACCTCCATCTGTCACACAGGGGGACAGAGGCCACCGTTCCACCACCACAGCAGAACGGGAGCACCTCCCACACCTGCTCAAAGGGCCTTCCACGAGCCTCTTAAAACCCTCATTCGGATGTTGTGATCCTTAAATTACGGAACAGCCCACGGAATACCCCAGGAAATAAAACAGGAAGCTGGGAATGCATTAAGGGTAAAGGTGATCTCAAATCCCTTTGGAGAAAATGAAGGGAAGGCAACCAAGAAAGTTCCTTTTAAGCTCACAGAAGGAAATTTTGATGTAACCTGAGGGCAAGAGATGGAAACAGAACTTCTGTGTTTCCCCTGTTATTATGAGACCCTGGAGCTGCCAAGGATGATCATTCCAGTTAAATACAATCTTAATAATTAATACAATTAATAATCTTCACCTTAAAAATTTAAGCTTTCATAGCTTTGTTCTATTATTAGGAATCGAAGCTTTTTGGGCAAATATCTTCTACCCTTCAGCTTTGATCCCAAACTTTGTGCAGTGGCCAGGCTGAACTGGGATGAGCTGGAGCACATGGAAAGGACAGAAGGACATGGAAAATCCCAAAATCCACAGAGATCTTACCAAAATGAGCAACCTTGGCAGCAGGAGGATGGGATTGAGTGGTGATATCATAAAGATAAGGAAAGAAAGGATTGGGAAGAAATTCCTGACTGTGTCAGACCCTGGCACAGGGTGCCCAGAGAAGCTCTGGCTGCCCCTGGATCCCTGGAAGTGTCTGAGGTCAGGTTGGACAGGGCTTGGAGCAGCCTGGGATAGTGGGAGGTGTAGGAATGGATGCGCTTTAAGGTTCCTTCCAACCCGAACCATCCTGGGATTCTGAGAGAGGAAGAGGAGGAGGAGGAGAGAAAAAGGTTCCCATTGAGCTGTTCCTCTCAATCCCAATGGATTTTGAGCCACATCCTTGTTCCACCCTCCCTTCCCACACCGCTCCCAGAAGCTCCAGTTCACCACAACGGCACAGCCAAAATGACCTTGAGCAGGCAGGCTACCTGCGCATTCCACAACAGATCTACACCTCCCCTCCAACCCCCGGAATTCCTGCCAGTCCTGCCGTGCCCAGGATGGCCGAGGGACATCCTAACCCGGCCGTGCCCTCCACATGGGGTGACCCCACAACATCGGGAACTGAACCCCAACACTGGGAACTGAACCTGGTGCCCTGGAAAATGGGAACGCGGCCCTACCTGCCGGCGGTGCTCCGGGTACGGCTGCCCCGGCGGCACCGAGGGCTGGACGTGGACACGGTACCCTGTCACCCTGCCCGTGGCTGCCACCCACGAGAGCCTCAGGGAGCTGTGGCTGTGCTCGCTGACACGCAGCTCCCGGGGGCCCAGGATCTGCTCTGCTGGAAAAACACAAAGGAAAGAGTTTGGGTTGGATTCCACCGTGCCTGGAAGCTCATGGATGGAGTCAACCTATTCCACACTGAGAAAGCCATGGATTTGCTCAGGTTGGGAGCACAGGGACACCTGGGGTATGTTTGCAGACAGGAGATGCTCCAGTGGAATTTTTTTTTGGCCAACTTTTTTGACAGTGCCGAGGGGGAAATCCCTTTGGAAATCGCTTTAGAAATCCCTTTGGAAATCTCTGTGGAAATATCTTTGGAAATCCCTTTGGAAATCACTTTGGAAATCACTTTGGAAATCCCTTTGAAAATCTCTTTGGAAATCCCCCTGGAAATCCCTTTGGAAACCCTTTGGAAATCCATTTGGAAATCCCTTTGGAAATGCCTTTGAAAATCCCCTTGGAAATTCATTTGGAAATCCATTTGGAAATCCCTTTAGAAATCCCTCTGGAAATCCCTTGGGAAATCCCTTTGGAAATCCCTTGGGAAATTCCTCAGGAAATCTCTTTGGAAATCCCTCAGGAAATCCCTTTGGGAATCGCCTTGGAAATCCCTTTGGGAATCTCTTTGGGAATCCCTTTGCACCTCCAGCAGCGAATGAAGCTCTCCCGCAGACCCCGAGCTGCACTCTCCGAATTCCCTGCGATAACCCCACAACGGAGCACCCCAAGGGACACAAATCCTTCCCCACGCCACCGCCGCTCCTTTTGCTCGATCCAGCACCAAAATTCCCAGGATCAGGAATCTCCTAACCCATGGAGAGCATTGTCCATGAGCTCCTCCAGGACCACCCGAGCTCCCTCAGAGGGACGGGGGAGGTTCCTCTCCACGGGAGCACATCCCGAGGTTGGGCAGACGGAAAGCAGGACAAGGGGACACACCTTGGGGACACCTTGGACACACCAAAGGGACACAGCAGGGACAGCGTGGACACACCTTGCACCCTCGGCCTGACAGGACGCGGCGGCTCCGAGGCGGTGAAGCAGAGCCGCCGGGAGAGTTTGGGAGCCACATTCGGGAGCAGATGGAAATCCTCCACGTAGAGCGCGTGCTCCGTGGCGGGGTCTGAGGCAATCCCGCCCAGCTCGCTCTTGTCAGCATCCTTGATCCCTAGGGCAGGGAAAAGCAGGAAAAGAGGACATCAAACACTGCCCGTGGGGTGGGGCAGGGGTTGGAAAAAAGGAGCAACACGCTGGGGTTTGAGGCTGACACCAGGTTTGGGTCGTGCTGCCCAAGGAAAACGAAAAATTGGGAATGAAGTCGCAAGCCGTGTGGGGGAAGCAGAGAAAGCCTCTCCCACCAGGGAAAAGAGGTTGGGATTTCTCCAGAGGTGTCACAGAGATTGTCCCAGTGCTGCTATGGGGCTGAGAGGTGCGGGAAGAAGGAACGGGGCAGGATCCAGCCTCATCCTTCCCCTTGGATATGGAGACATTCCAGTGCTGAGCACGCAACAGGATTTGGGAAGGAAAACTCCCAAGGAAAATCCCCCTGTTTGGAAATTCCTGTGGCTGAACTAAAAAAAGGGAACAACACACGCAACAAACCAATCCTTCCGCAGTTTTCACCTCGCACGGGTTCAAATCGCCCGGGTTGCTCTCGGTAATGAAACCCCACCACCGTCCCCGTCATTCCCAGAAATATTTTGGGAAGGGAAGGGTTTGATCGGTTGCCTTTCACTCTCGGGGATGGGGGAGCAGCGAAACCTTTCCTTGGTCATGGAATTGCTCTGAGGGACATTTTTAAATCGGTCTCTGAACCTCATTCAGAGAAACCTTCAGAAGCAAAGGCGTTTTCTTTTTAATGCCACATCAAAACATCCTGACTTTTACGGAACAATTTACTGAACTCCCCCTGAATTCCCAAGTGGCTTTGACAGATGCAAAACCACAGATTCCCATGGAATAAATCAGTTATGAACTGCAACAAAAAGCACCCAAGAAAACAACAACAAAAAGTCGATTTTCCTGGACTTGCAGCGGTGTCTGAAGGCTGGGCCTGGGGATGGGGGCAATTTTTAGGGGAGGGGGTGCTGTGAGTCAGGAACATTCCCCAGGGAGGAGAAAGAGGGTTGGTCACACAGAGTTTCTGGTGGCCACACGTACCCACGGCAAACACGGTCACCCCCAGATCCTGCAGGGTCTGGGCTCCCTCTTCCACGGAATCGCTGGATTTCCCGTCCGTGATCAGAACCACCACCTGCACGGGTTGGGATGAGAGCCAGGGGAGGAAGAGGCACAGATCAGGAGGTCACAGTGACAGCTGTGGGGTTTCACACTGACGAAATTCCCGTCCTGGAATTAAACCCATCCATGGCCCCACACCTCTGGGATAACCCCCATGGAATCGCTTCCATGAGCTCCTCCGCGTGTTCCTCCTGCCCTCGTGTCTCACCCCTGCTCGGGGCAGGAATTCCAGGGGGAAATTCCTGCCAGCACAGGGAGACGATTCATCCCTACAAATCCGCATGGGCAAGTCGTAAAGGAGGACCAGGTTTAGATTGGATATCAGGAAGAAATTCTTCCCTGTGGAGAGGGACTGTTTACGAGATCGTGGAGTGAGGGGACAAAGTGGGAATAGCTTTCCAGTGCCAGAGGGCAGGGCCAGATGGGATATTGGGAATTGGGAATTGCTGGGGTGGGGAGAGGCTGGGATGGAATTCCCAGAAAAATTATGGCTGCCCCTGGATCCCTGCAGTGTCCCAGGCCAGGCTGGACAGGGCTCGGGGCAGCCTGGGACAGTGGGAAGTGGAACCATGTGGTCTTGGAGGTTCCTTCCAACATCTTCAATGAGGCCTTAAAAAATATCTGCTCGTCCTCACTTGCAGGGCTTTTTCCCGGGAAAAGTTCAGAAAGTCAAGAAGTTTCTGGAAAAGGTCCCAACTGTGGTGTTTGTTCAGTGAGTCCATGGCTGGGGTGGCACTGGGTGGGTTTGAAGGTCCTTCCCACCCAACCCATTCCAGGATTCTGGGGTGCCTCAGCTGCTCCAAAGTGTGACCCACCTTCGCTGCCTCCTCTCTCGGGGTGTCCTGGCGGGACAAGGCCTGGGCTGCAAACGCCAGGGCTGAGCCTGTCCGGAGGCTGCTGCCCTGGGAGGAGAGATCCCGAATCGCACCGAGCGTTTCTTTGATGGTCTCGTAATCCGTGAGCTCAATACTCATCCTGGGAATGAGAAATGTGGGAATATGGGGGAATAAGGAGCAAGGGGTGCTCTGAAAATGGCAATAACCACCAGTAATGGCGACATTTATTTTCCAGGTGCCCAGAGCAGCTGTGGCTGCCCCTGGATCCCTGCAGTGTCCCAGGCCAGGTTGGACAGGGCTCAGAGCAGCCTGGGACAGTGCGAGGTGTCCCTGCCAGGGCAGGTGGAATGAAATGATCTTTAAGGGCCCTTCCCACCCAAACCATCCCACAATTCCAGGATTTAACTCATGGCCGGAATTTCTCTCGGGGAGCACAGGGAACGAGGCCCAGCCCGTGGTGCCACAGCCCGAGATCTAAAACTCGGAATTCCGAGGTTAAACCCATCCTTCCCGCCCCGACAGAACTCCCTGTGCCCAAGCACCTCGGGACGGCTCTGCTGAGGGTTCACCTCTCGCTCCGAGGCTCCCCAGAGCCGCGAGAGCTCTTTACCCACGGCCGCAAGTTGGACCCCAGGACTCCAGGAGTGGGTGGAGGAGGACGGACAGACCCACCTTGGTGTGTCCCCGTACAGGGCCAGGCCCAGCCGGACGCCTCTTCCCATCTCCACGCTCTCGAAGGATCTGGCCATGCTTCCCACGAAATCCCGGAGCAGCTCGGAGCTCTCCTTCCCCGCGCCCTCCGAGTGCCCCACGAGGAACAGGACGTCGGCCACCTCCGCTGTCCTGCAGGCTGGGGACAGGAGGGACAGGGAGGCTCATCCCTGCCCAATCCCAGCTCCATCCGCTGTGTCCCTGTTCAATGCCTTGTCGGATTTACGGGATTTGGATGAGTTTACACCTCCACACCTGGGGGGTGTTGGAAAAGGGAGGATCCCACCCCATCCTGGGAGTTCGGGATTAGCTCTGCTCTCCACGATCTGCCCCCGAGACCAAAACCTCATCCTTGAGGCTCTTTCCTGGAATTCTTTAGCCTCCTGCTTTTTGGATTAGCTCTGCTCCCCAGGATCTCTTCCCCCCAACATCAAAACCACACCCTGGATCATCCCTGAGGCTCTTCCCTGGAATTTTTTAGCCTCCTGTGTTTTGGATCCAGCCCCTCATCCCCAAAACCTCGCAGGGAGCCAGGGAGAGGTGATGCCTTGTGCCATCCCAACATTCTGGAACAAGCCAGGCAGGAGAGGAGCCCCCCAGAGACCCCTGAATTCCCAAGATACCGAAGGGAGACAGATGGCAAGACCACGTTTGGGTGACTCCCAGAGCAACAGGCTCTGTGCTCTCCTTAATTCTCTCCTAATTCCTCAACCGAATTCCTCCTCATTCCCTCCTAATTCCTCATTGGAATTCCTCCAAATTCCCTCCGAATTCCCCATCTGAATTCCTCCAAATTCCCTCCGAATTCCCCATCTGAATTCCTCCTCATTCCCTCCTAACTCCTCATCCAGATGTTCTGGCCCAGGTGGAGCCTCTGAATCGTCCCCGGCAGTGTCCCAGGCCAGTTTGGATCAGGTTGGAGCACCCGGGGACAGTGGAAGGTGTCCCTGCCCACGGCAGGGCTGGACAAAATCCCCTTTAAAACGCCTTTCCAGCCCAGCTATTCCGTGATTTACCGCACAAACACCAAACCCCAGCCCCTCCGAAGCATTGGCTCTGCAGGGCACGCTGGGAGCGAGGGAATTCCTGAGGATCTCACATTCCCACACGCAGATCCCGGAGCCACCCACAGCCGGAATTTGGGAATGTGGCGGCTCTGCCACCCCGTCAGCCGCCCTGGGATTCCCATCAGGGCCTCCAGAGCCAACTGGAGACACCTACGGAGACCCAGCCCTGGGCACGAATGGAATTTTGTGCAAATAACGAACAATTGGAATGTTTTTCCACGAGAGCTCCGACGGCAGGGAAGGGACAGGGGTACAGGGAAATTTCCTTAACCAAAAAAAAAGGCATTTTCCCCTTCCCAGTGTTCCCTCCCAGCTGAATTCCACGTTCTTTAGATATTCCACGAATCCATTCCGCGGACACGAATCCGACGGCTTTTCGGGGATGCTCAAACTCAGGGAGGCTCTGCGAGGGATACGGAAAATTCACATTTTCCTTGGAATTTCTCTCCCTTGCAGGCGGTTATTCCAGACACTGCCGGGGGAGTGGGTTGGGTCTTCCTCACCAAGATTGGGCTCAACTTTGCCCCATTTTTTTTTCCTGTTTTGTGCCATTTTGGATTTTACCCAGCCTTGACTTTCACCTGGAGACCCAACCCACACCCAACGAAGCTCCAGGATCTGCTCCGTTGCCAGGGGGAGGAGCCAGGTGGGTTTCCCAGGATTCTGCCACGCGTGGAAAACCTCTTTGAGCCTGACCTCTTCAATTCCTTGCACTTTTCCCCCATTTCTACCAGCAGGATCCTCAAAGGGCTTGGAAATATTTGGGTTTTGTGCTCTCCTTCATCGCTGCCTTCCTGACCAATCCCCTTTGGATCCCAGCGGGATAAGGGATCATTTTCCAGCTGTGAATGGATGAAAGTCCAAGGATTTCTATAATCCAAGGATTTTGGCTTCCTCACCCTCCGTTGTGCCTCCTGACGCCGAGTTCTTCCCGACTTAACTCTGCTTACTTAACCCCTGCTTTCATTTGGAAAATATCCTCAAGATTTCCCTGCTTTGATTTGGAAAATACCCTCAAAATTTTCCTGCTTTGGTTTGGAAAATACCCTCAAAATTCCTCACTTCAGTTTGGAAAATACCCTTAAAATTCCCCTGCTTTGGTTCGGAAAATATCCTCAAAATTCCCCGGCTTTGGTTCAGAAAATATCCTCGAAATTCCCCTGCTTTGATTTGGAAAATATCCTCAAAATTCCCCTGCTTTGATTTGGAAAATATCCTCGAAATTCCCTTGCTTTGATTTGGAAAATATCCTCGAAATTCCCTTGCTTTGATTTGGAAAATATCTTCAAAACTCCTTGCTTTGATTTGGAAAATACCCTCAAAAATTACCTTGCTTTGATTCGGAAAATATCAAGGTTTCCCTGCATTGGTTTGGAAAATACCCTCAAAATTCCCCTGCTTTGATTTGGAAAATATCCTCAAAACTTCCCCTGCATTTATTCAGAAAATATCCTCAAAATTCCTCTGCTTTGATTTGGAAAATATCCTCGAAATTCCCCTGCTTTGATGTGGAAAATATTCTCAAAATTTCCCTGCTTTGGTTTGGAAAACACCCTCAAAATTTTCCTGCTTTGGTTTGGAAAATATTCTCAAAATTCCTCACTTCAGTTTGGAAAATACCCTTAAAATTCCCCTGCTTTGGTTCGGAAAATATCCTCAAAATTCCCCGGCTTTGGTTCAGAAAATATCCTCTAAATGCCCCTGCTTTGATTTGGAAAATATCCTCAAAATTCCCCTGCTTTGATTTGGAAAATATCCTCGAAATTCCCTTGCTTTGATTTGGAAAATATCCTCGAAATTCCCTTGCTTTGATTTGGAAAATATCTTCAAAATTCCTTGCTTTGATTTGGAAAATACCCTCAAAAATTACCTTGCTTTGATTCGGAAAATATCAAGGTTTCCCTGCATTGGTTTGGAAAATACCCTCAAAATTCCTCACTTCAGTTTGGAAAATACCCTTAAAATTCCCCTGCTTTGGTTCGGAAAATATCCTCAAAATTCCCCGGCTTTGGTTCAGGAAAATATCCTCAAAATCCCCTGCTTAGATTTGGAAAATATTCTCAAAATTTCCCTGCTTTGGTTTGGAAAACACCCTCAAAATTTTCCTGCTTTGGTTTGGAAAATATTCTCAAAACTTCCCTGCTTTGATTTGGAAAATATCCTCAAAATCCCCTGCTTAGATTTGGAAAATATTCTCAAAATTTCCCTGCTTTGATTTGGAAAATATCATCAAGATTTCCTTGGTTTGGTCTGGAAAATATCCTCAAAATTCCCCCGCTTTAATATCCTCAAGATTCCTCTGCTTTGGTTTGGAAAATATCCTCAAAATTCTGTGCTTTGAATTTGAAAATATCCCCAAAACTTCCCTGCTTTGATTTGGAAAATATCTTCAAAATCGGTATCCGAGGAGTGTTTGCTGCTTCATCCACACCCCAAATTTTCCGAGGTCCTTCCTGATCCCTGAGATCCCTGAGATCCCTGATCCCTTCATTTCCATCTGGGGATAACGAGGAGCAAAACAACAAACTCGGGATTGGTGCCCTTTTCCCCATAAAATATCCCCAAAAAACCCCAGGAATTTCCGCTCGGATCAGGCACCCGGAGCCGTCACGGCAAAGATGTGACATTAAACACATTTGGATCGGTTCCTTCCGGAGAAAATCCCGCCCGGGAAAGCTGTATTAATCACAGGGGGATGGGATTGGGTCTGGAATTTTCCGTGCGCCTCCCGAACAATCGCGGCCCATCCATCACAGCTCCGCCAGAGACACCTCCAGAGGCTGATTGATTGCCCTGCTCCCGGCTCGGAATTAAACAGCGCCGGAGTCGAGTTTCTCGGTTAATTGACGGACGGGAGCTTAATCAAGTTAATTTCGGAAATGGAGCGAATTTTGGGGCTGATGCTGAAGATTCCGTTAACTCCTTGTCGGATTTACGGGATTTGGATGAATTTACACCTCCAAACCTGGGGGCTGTGGGGAAAGGAAGGATCCCGCCTGGCCTGGGACAATCCTGGAATTAGCTCAGCTCCCAACTATCTCCTCCTGAGACCAAAACCTCATCCATGAGGATCTTCCCTGGAATCCTTTCGCCTCCTGCTTTTTGGATTAGCTCTGCTCCCAAGGATCTCCTCCTCCAAGACCAAAACCTCATCCGTGAGGCTCTTTCCTGGAATTCTTTACCCTCGGACAATCCTGGGAGTTTGGGATTAGCTCTGCTCCCAACGATCTCCCCCCGAGACCAAACTTTATCCATGAGGCTCTTCCCTGGAATTCTTTAGCCTGGGACAATCCTGGGAGCTCAGGATTAGCTCTGCTCCCAAGGATCTCCCTCCGAGACCAAAACCTCATCCACGAGGATCTTCCCTGGAATTTTTTAGCCTCCGACAATCCCAGGAGCTCGGGATCACCTCTACTCCCAAGGATCTCCTCCAAGACCAAAACCTCATCCACGAGGATCTTCCCTGGAATTCTTTACCCTCAGACAATCCCAGGAGCTTGGGATCAGCTCTGCTCCCAATGATCTCCTCCCGAGACCAAAACCTCATCCATGAGGCTCTTCCCTCATGGAATTCTTAACCTCCGACAATCCCGGGAGCTCGGGATTAGCTCTGCTCCCAACGATCTCCTCCCGAGATCAAAACCTCATCTGTGAGGCTCTTCCCTGGAATTCTTTTGCCTCCTGCTTTTTGGGTCCAACCCCTCATCCCCAGAAGCTTGGATGGAGCCAGAGAGAGGTTAAATCCGGAATATAAACCATCCCAACGCCCTTAAAAATCGGAGAAGGATTCAAGGCTCCCTTGAGGTTTTTCCCCTCCCATTTCTGGTGTGGTGGCGGAGCCAGGTCCTGGAATTCAGGAGAGGAATTGGGAAGGGATTTGTTTTCCCTTCCTCCCCTCTTCCCTCGGGGGCGGGAGGCAGAGCTGGGACAGGGCACGGAGCAGAGCCCCGATTCCTCCGTAAATCCCAGCGCTGGGATTCACCCCGGAATTCCGCCGGAGGTGTTCTCCACGTGATCCCAACCTAAAAGGATCCTACGCGGGAATTGAGGGCACCACAGCCCCGCCCCGACAGATCCATGTGTGGATCCATGGAAGGAGCAGGAAGAGCTCCTTGGCAAAAGGGTTTTTCTCCCTGGTGTCCCTTGTCCCTTGTCACTCACCTTCGTGCACAATCCCAGCTTGGAACGGCCCCGTGGCCACCGCCAGGACAAGGATCCGGGCCCACGACATTCCCCTCGGGAAGCAACTCCCGGGAATTCCTGGGGTCGGCACAGGGCCTGGAGAGTCCCTCACCTGCAGAGGGAAAGAGGTTTCAGCTTGGGCCACCTGAACATGCCAAGAAAAGCTTTTCTCCAGCTAAAAAATGTTCCTCTGGGCTTGGAAAATCGGGATTCAAATCCAGAAATACTCGAATTCCTTCGTTTCTTTGCTCATGCTGAGAGCTCAGCTTTGCTCCCTCCTTTCCCACTGGAGGCGATGAACCCCAAACGGGAATATTGACGGTGGGACAAGAGCAGGAGGTGGAATTCCTGGAGGGACAAAAGCAGGAGGTGGAATTCCTGGTGGGACAAGCACAGGAGGNAGCAGGAGGTAGAATTCCTGGTGGGATAAGCACAGGAGGTGGAATTCTGTGTGGGACAAGAGCAGGAGGTGGAATTCCAGGGGGGATAAAAGCAGAAGGTGGAATTCCATGTGGGACAAAAGCAGGAGATGGAATTCCGGGTGGGATAAAAGCAGGAGGTGGAATTCCCGGTGGGATAAGCACAGGAGGTGGAATTCCTGGTGGGACAAAAGCCCGAGGTGGAATTCCTGGTGGGACAAGAGCAGGAGGTAGAATTCCTGGTGGGATAAGCACAGGAGGTGGAATTCTGTGTGGGACAAGAGCAGGAGGTGGAATTCCAGGGGGGATAAAAGCAGAAGGTGGAATTCCATGTGGGACAAAAGCAGGAGATGGAATTCCGGGTGGGATAAAAGCAGGAGGTGGAATTCCTGGTGGGACAAAAGCAGGAGATGGAATTCCTGGTGGGACAAGAGCAGGAGGCAGAATTCCTGATGGGATAGGAGCAGGAGTTCCTGCTCCTGGATTTCCTGCCTCCATTAATCAGGGAGAAAAGGTCAGGAAAATCAGGAATCACCAGCCCTGATCTCCAGGCTCCCAAATCCAGGATTAACTTCCTTGAGGATCCACCCTGGAACAGTCAGAGGGGGTCTGGAAGCTCTGGTGGCTTAGTGAATTCCCAAAATTGCTGCGGAATTCCCCCTCTGGAAAAACAGGGAATTGTCCCTGCGGAGCTGAGGCGGCGCTGCCAAAAGCGAATTTTATGCTTTCTGAACGGGCGATCAAAAGTTTTTCTGAGGCCGAGCATCGCCCGCTCCCGGGGAGGTGTGGAAAACTTCTGGTGTGGAAATGATGGATTCAGGGGGGGAAAAAAAGAAAAAAAAAATCTCAATGGCTTCATCTAGCTTCCCTCTTTTCCAGGGGTGGAATTCCATCCCGATTAACGACGGGGATTAATGGGAATAAGAGTCCCTCTAAGATTCCTGTGACAAGGAAGGTTCTGGGATTTTGGGATGGAGGGTTTCAGCTTGGGGAAAAGCAGGGAAATTCCTGCTGAGTCCTGGGAATGGAAGCCAGACCCTCCTCCCTTTCCTTCCCCCCCACGGTGGCTCCCCACAATTCACATTTTCACATTAAAAACGCGTTTTAAGCTAAGTTTAGAGATTTTCCATGCAGAAAATCCCAGTCAGGTGTTTCTTGGGAAGATCACCTCCAGGCAGAATCCTCCCCCCATCCAGGAGATACAATTTGAGGGAAAATCATTGGATTTTGCTGCTGCAAACAGCAGAGGGGGATTTGGCGCCCATCCCCGAGGTCAGATTCCCAAGAAACGCCAGGAGAGCTGAGAAAGTTTGGGGTGGGTGAGCCCCAAGGGGAGTTTTTTTGGGAATCACGGAGTGAAAATTGGGATATTTGCAGTTTTGTCACCCTGCTGCCATATGGGGCACCTGGGGGATGGGAATTAATCTGTATTCCCTGAAAAGAGGCGGAATGGGATGATCTGTCCTCAAAAATAACTCCAGGATATTTGGATTTTTGGATCTGGAATATCTCCAGCAGGGCAGGAGACACGGGACAAGGAGAACTGGGGATTTGTGGGGAAATTGTTGAATTGGAGGGAGGCGGGAGTTAAAAAAGGGGGGGGAAATGGGTTGGGAAGCGATGGATGAAGGGATTGAGTGCTCGGATATTCCACGATGCTCTGGAATCTCCTTCCCAACCTCTCCCTGCCTCCAGCTGATGCCCCTGGGAAGAGAAAAGTCCCCCCAAAATTCCTATTTCAGACAGGTGGGGCACCTCAGGTCCTTCAGTCCCCCCAAAATTCCTATTTCACACAGCTTTGGGGCACCTCAGGCCCTTCAGCCACACAGAAATTCCTATTTCAGGTAGGTTTGGGCACCTCAGGCCCCTCTGGGACAGCACCAAGGGATTCAAATTGTGCAGAGCAGGGGAAGCTGCGGCTGCTTCTTCCTCCCTATCGTCTTCATCCTCCTCTTCCTCTTCATCTTCCTCATACTCCCCACTGGGGGCTGCTGCTCCTCATCCTCCTCATCCTTCTCAACCGGAGCTGCTGCTTCCTCATCCTCCTCATCTTCCTCTTCCTCTTAATTCTCCCCATCAGGAGCTGCTGCCCCTTCATCCTCCTCATTCTCCCCATCAGAGTTGCTGCTGCTCGTCCTCCTCTTCCTCCTCATCTAGAGCTGCTTCCTCCTCATCTTCCTCTTCTTCCTCATCCTCCTCTTCCTCCTCATCCTCCCCACTGGGAGCTGCTGCCTCTTCCTCCTCCCGATCCTCCTGATCTTCTTCATCCAGAGCTGCTGCTCCTCATCCTCCTCTTCCTCCTCATCCTCCCCACTGGGAGCTGCTGCCTCTTCCTCCTCCCGATCCTCCTCATCTTCCTCATCCTCGTCATCCAGAGCTGCTTCCCCCTCATTCTCCCCATCCGGAGTTGCCGCTCCTCATCCTCCCCATCCTCTTCATCCTCCCCTTTGGGACCTTCCTCCTCCTCCTCCCCATCCTCCCCCGGCCCCTCTCCCTCCTTCCCCTGCGCAGCTCCTGAACCGCAACCCGAGCCCAAGGGGAGAGTGGGGGGAAAAACCCCGAGGGAGCAAACCCCGGACGGACAGACAGACGGACGGACGGACGGACGGACGGACAGATGGACA
>VZRL01000326.1:36214-47372 GCA_013397895.1 Origma solitaria | reverse complement strand
TTTGTTTTTAAAATGGGTGAGAAACCCTAGTCAGAAAAAAAAAAAAAAAAAAAAAAAAGGGTGTGACACTCGGCAATGTGGGTTAGGGAATCCAGGGCTGGACTTGATCCTGGAGGTCATTCCCAACCAAAATAAATCAATTTTTCCATGATTTTAGTTCTTAAAATCTGGGAGAACTGCTAGACTGAAACAAAAAAAAAGGGTATGACACTTGGAAATGTGGGTTAGGGAATTCAGGGCTGGGGTTGATGATCCTGGAGGGCTTTCCCAACCAAAATTATTCAATTTTTCTAGGATTTTAGTTTTTAAAATCTAGGAGAACGGCTAGTCCAATAAATAAAAAGTGGGTGTGACACTCAGCAATGTGGGTTAGGGAATTCAGGGTGGGATTTGATGATCCTGGAGGTCTTTTCCAACCAAAATTATTCAATTTTTCCATGATTTTATGGAATTTATGGACAAGTGGAGAGGGAATAAATGACCTGTGGTGGTCAGGGTCGTCCAGAACTCACCCCCACCATCACTATAAAGTGTAAAATAATTTTAATTATTGATAATAAATGATCTTTTGTATATTTATAGACAATAAATGGTCTTTTATAGGTAATTTTCCAAACCGTCCATCCTTCCATAACCCAGGGATCCACAGCTCGGGGAATTCCTGCTGCACCTTGGAATGTGTTTCCATTCAGGAATTTCTGGGAATCTTTAATTTTTTAACCATTTCATTTTTTTTTTAACTTTCCCCAAGTCCTCCAGTGCTCTGAAATGAAAGTTTGGTTCCACGACGTTGGGAAGAATTCCCAAATTTGGGAGCCAAAAACAATGAAAGATGGAGAAAAATTAGAAAAAGGACACAAAACCCAGAGAAAAAAAAAAAATTTAGGGATGGTTCCCCCTCTGGCTTTCACTAAATGCAAAAATTCCAAATTAAAAAAAAAAAAATGATTCACTTTCTGGCCAAGGAAAAAAATGGATTAAAAAAATATAAAAATCTCTTTTCCTCCTCTCTGTTTAGGGAATTTTAATGGAAAGGATTTCCATCCATCACCTCTGGGAAGTCGCTTGGGGGAGAAGGCTTAAAAAAAAAAAAAAGAAAAAAAAGAAGTTATTTCGAATTTTCCCCCTTAAAATATGCCTGGAGTTTTTACTATTTTTGACAAGTACTGACACACACAGGCAGTGCTGCTCCATCAAGAAAAATCTGGAATGCATTAAAAAAAAAAAAGAAAAAAAAAACCCAAACCCAAAAATCCAAACAAACAAAAACCAAAAATCCAAAACCAAAAAAAAAAAAAAAGAAAAAAAAGAAGTTATTTCGAATTTTCCCCCTTAAAATATGCCTGGAGTTTTTACTATTTTTGACAAGTACTGACACACACAGGCAGTGCTGCTCCATCAAGAAAAATCTGGAATGCATTAAAAAAAAAAAAGAAAAAAAAAACCCAAACCCAAAAATCCAAACAAACAAAAACCAAAAATCCAAAACCAAACAAAAAACAATAACAAAAAACAAAAAAAACCCCAAAAAGCAAAAATCCCCAAACTTGGCAGAGGAAAACAAAAGGAGCAAAAAATGGAGGGAGTTTGAAAATTGACGAAGAAATTTCCAGAGAAATAAGGATCAACGCTGGAACGCCGAGCTGAGAAAAGCTCCAAAAATGTGATGCATTTTAGCAAATAATTGGAATTCCTGGGAATTTCTCTGCTGAGGAGGAGCTGGGGGAGCTGGAAGTTTTTGATGGAATAAATAATCCCGAGAACGCGACGATTTGAGGAGAGAGACTCAGCCCTTCAAAAAGCACCTAAAAATACTTCCGTGGTTTATTTTTGTTATTTTTTGAGTGACAGAACAGAAGAAGAGGGAATTTAAAGCCAAAAAGCACAAAAAGCTTCCCATGAGAGGAGGAAAAGACTCCTTCAAAATCCCTTTTTTGCCCTCCCTTCGCTTCTCGGGAACGGCCTGGGATGAAAAGCAGGAAATAAATCCCCAAATTCAATAAATCGTCAATAAATTCTCAAGTTCTGAGTTTCATTTTCCAACTGGTTCCAAATCTCTTCCCGACCCTGCAGGGAATTTCCCTGGGAGGGAGAAAAGGTCAAGGAAAAATTCTTGATTTTTCCTCTAGGATTCAGACACGGATGGGAAGGAGAGGAGCCACGGGAGGGATCTCACCTTGTTGGGTTTTGAGGAAATCATTTAGAGATGTCTGAGTGTCTTTTTTCAAAGTTATTTATTGAGTTATTAAACACCTCTAAAACCTGGGATTGGCCTCAAGGTGCTCCAAAGCAGAAATCATCAGAGATATCTCCGAATTCATCTTCTCTCAGCTCCTGAAACCACAAAGAGAAAAAAAAAAAAAGGAAAAACCAGGAAAGTCCAGGCCATTCCAGGTGCCCCTAAACACCTCCAGGGATGGAGAACCCATCAATCTCTGTGTCATGTCCAATTTCCTGGTGTTTTCTCACATTTTTCCCCACTTAACAGGCTTTAAAAAATTATTTCCTGGAGGTAAAATGGGAATTTTCCATGCAGGATGAAGCAGCTATGCCTGGTTTTCCTCATCGCTGCATTTGTACCTTCAGGAAAACTTAAAAATCCAAAAATCCTTTGCAGAACCAAGGCCTGACTGAATATTAAGGTAGGAAAAAGTGGCTCCAAAAGCTCCCTGAGCTGACATTTTGGGGTTATTTGTTGTCACGTCGGAGCACTTCAAAAGAAAAAATTCGTGGTGTGGTTTTAATCCAGCCCAGAGCTGAGGTGCTGCATTATTGTGGCAGCAAAACCACCTCCGTTCCCCTCCCGAAATCCTTCCCCTGAAGCTCCAAGAAAGCAAAACTGAAAGGCCAAAAGCATCAAAAGCTGATTAGTGAACAGAAAAAAGTCCATCATCCTGACCCGCGCAGAGGCCGAGGAGGTGGAAGCAGGAAAGCCCGGAAATGTTAAAAATTAAAATGTTAAAAATTAAAATGTTAAAAATTAAAATGTTAAAAATTAAAATGTTAAAAATAATTAAAATGTTAAAAATAATTAAAATGTTAAAAATAATTAAAATGTTAAAAATAATTAAAATGTTAAAATGCTTTCTGAAGCCTCCGAAATCAGCTTTGCTTGCCCTTAATGAGCCGTTTAATTTTTAATTACATACAAACCATTCCAAAGGGGTTGGTGAGAACACCAAGGAGGGTTTCTGGCTAGGGAGAAGTCAGAAAACGCCGAAATATTTTGTGAGGTGGGGAAACAATGAATTTTGGTTAAACGCACAGAAAGAGCTCAGCAAAACCTTTGGGTCGCCTTTGGTTTATTTTCTGCCAGGACATCCAAGCCAAAATACCTGGAAATGTCACCCAGGAGGCCCAAAAACCTTTGGGTTTGTGATGATTTTATCAAGAGACTGCAGGGTTTCTATCAGCAGGCAATATCCACGAGGTACCCAAAATTTCTGCTTGTCATTGCTTCGGTTTCCAGGTTTTCGAGTCCTGAGGACACAAACTCCAATCAATCTCCGTTTCCAGCCCCCAGGTAAGGATTGGAAACTTTGGGATCTCCAGTTTGGAGTCAAAGACTCAAAAAACTGTCACAGTGAGCCAAAAAAAAAGGGTGATCCTGGCAGTTTCACCCTGTTTTTAGCAGCTTTTCGCAGCAGAGGAGCTGCCGAGGCTTCGTTCCCATTCCCTGAGGAGCTGCAAGTCATAAAAAAGAAGTGCTTTGTTCTTGGACTGACCGTAGCTCGCTGGAATTTGCTCGTGGGATTTCACACCTGCAGTATTCAAAGATTAAAAAGAGATTAGGGTTTGATTCAGACCAAAAATGGATTGAAAAGGAAATACCTGTAGGATGAAAATCCTGCTTTTTGATCCGTGCGGCTTCTGTTGATCGCGGAGGGTTTGACAGAGGATTCGGTGGGGATTCCACAAAATTTTAGAATGGGACATTTCACCCGATGGAATCCTGGAATGGTTTGGGTTGGAAGGGACCTTAAAAATCATCTTTTTCCATCCCCACCATGGCAGGGACACCTGCCACTGTGCCAGGCTGCTCCAAGCCCTGTCCAGCCTGGCCTGGGACACTGCAGGGATCCAGGGGCAGCCACAGCTGCTCTGGCAATTCCAGCCCAGCCCCTGCCCACCCTCCCAGCCAGCAATTCCCAATTCCCAAGATCCCATCTGGCCCTGCCCTCTGCCACTGGGAAGCCATTCCCTGCCTCCTGTCCCTGCACGCCTTGTCCCCAGTCCCTCTGCAGCTCTCCTGGAGCCCTTCAGGCCCTGCCAGGGTGAGTTATTAAAATGCGGATGTAGATCTAATATCGATATTCACCTGAGACAGACAAAGACTCTCTAACTTGTTAAGGTTAGAAAGTGTTTGTTTATTTGAGCTGCAGGGATAGCTCCCAAATGTACAGCTCCAGAGTAACAATGCAACACAGAACTTATTTATCTATAACAATAATGCATATTTAAAATGCAGGTACATATTCATAGCAGAAGCACCTCCCATTCCCCGCTTCGGATGGAAATTAGCAAAAAGTCATTAAGCGTGTGCAGTTAATTGGGTCGGTGGTCATTAATTGGGTCTGAGGGCTGCTTTTGATGAAGTAATATGAGTCTTCATCAGTGTGACCTTTTTACCTCACTGATTTTTGACAATACATTTGACCCTGGAAAACTCCCAATGCTCTCTTCTATTGCTTTTAAATAGGCTGCATCTGGGCAAAATTTGTAACTGTCTAGGCTCTCCTTTGAACTTCTTTTCTTAAGATTATTAATTGTCTATTGTAAGGACAGCTGAGTAAATACCAAATAATCAAAGGGCTACTCTGCATTTAATCATTAATTTCTTTCTAGCTAAGTTCTGCGTCTTTTTCTATTCTAGTTAATTTTAACAGAACTAACTTTGATCTAAAATCTCTACATTTAAGTGTCTAAAAGAAAACCCTATGTTTCAAGGGGCTCGGAGCTCTCCCTGTGTCCTTCCCTTCTCAAGGGGAGCCCCCTCCGCTCTCCCAGCATTCAGTAATTATTATTATTTTGAACAGTGAAAGAATTACTTGGCGCGGAATCATTAGGAACTACCTCTAAGTGGCGTTTTGGGGTCACTAAATAACCCCAAAAAGTCAATCGCGGGCTGCTCCTCACCACACACAGCGCTGGAGCCGCGCCTCCTCCTGACGCCACCTCAGCGCCGCCATTACCGCTTTTATCTCCCAACTACGACTCCCATCGTGCCCCGCGGCGGGGCGACAACCGGCAGCCTCGCCGGGCGCGGCGCGGAGCCTGCCGGGAGTTGTAGTCCCGGCCGGAGGGGCGGCGGGCGGGGAGCGAACTACCGGCGGCCGGAGGAAGCGGGGGCGGCGGGGCCGGGGCCGGCAGCGGAGCAGGATCCCGGGATCGGGATGCGGGGGCGGCCCGGGACGCCGCCTCGCTGCCCGGAGCGACAGCATGCACCCGGCCGTGGCGGTGGGGCTGGTGTTCGGCGGCTGCTGCAGCAACGTGGTGTTCCTGGAGCTGCTGGCCAGGTGCGGGGCCGCGGGGAGGGTCCGGGGGGATAAAGGGTCCGGGAGCCCATTCCAATGGGATCGGGTGAGGGCTCCCCCAGCGCCTCAGGATCCGTGAGGGGAGGCAGCAGCGGTGCCGGGGTGGGTTTGGGGGGTTTAGGGTACCCGGGGCTGGCACTGAGGGGTTTTACCCTCGCAGGGCCTGGGGCTGCTCAACGAGGTGCCAGCATGAGCCCAGAGCCGAACCATCGCTTTGTGTCCCCTCTGGATGCGGTTCTGGGGCTGTTCGGGGCTGTCCCCTCGCTGTGGCCGTGTCGGTGACCTGCCCGGCCGCGGGGGATGTCCCCTCTCCCGGCACAGGGACCGTGGCATCGCCGTGTCCCCAGTGCATCCCACCCCATCCCGAATCCGGGAGCAGGCACCGCTGGAATCCCACGGAGGAGACGTGCAGGAGCTGTCCCTGCGGACGGCAGGCAATGTTTTCCATCTGGAAATGCGATCTTGGGCCACCGTCACTCGCTGCAAAGTCACCGAGTCCCCTTGGCGCTGGAGTGGAGTTGAATTCCCCGATCGGAGGCTGATGTTTTTGGGGGTCTCACCTTCCTCACCCTGATGGAGAAAGGCTGGCAGGGCTTGGGAAAGGGCTGGTCAGAAATCTGGGAAGGAGAAAGGGCCTGACTGGAAAAAAATGATGCCTGAACTGGTTCTGTGTCTAAAACCCCTAAATCAGTGCGGGGCTGCGCTCAGTGCACTTCAGCCTTTCCAAACCTGCCTTTCCTCCCTCCCTGCCCATCAATACCCCGGGCTGTTAAAGGAAAAAGGGAATGCAACAGCCAGCACTTGGGATATTTGTTCCAAAACAGGATTCAGGTGCTTTGACCCACGGTTGCACAATCCCTGGGTGAATCAAGAAGTTCCCGGAAGAAGAGACCTGGCGTGGGGAGTTGTCTTTCCTCTCAGGGGTTGCTCCAACCTCTGCCTCTCCTGGTTTGTGTTGCAGCGTCGGTGACAGAGGAGGAATGAACCCCCTGGAGCGAAAAAACCTTTGGGTTTGGCTTTTTGGCACTTGTGCCCCCTCCAAGCAAATGGTAATCCAAAACATTTGGCCCTATTTGAAGGCTGAATGAGGTGTCTGAACCCCAGAGCTGCAAATTCCAGAAGTTCAATTTCAGACATCAAGGAAAAACTGCTTTTCACACACGACCTTCTCTTAAACAGCTCCTCTCATCCACTTGGGAAATTCCTCTGTTCCTAACAGCTCAGTCCCTGTGCCTTTTATTTGCCCTGCTCACCTTTAGTCCCAAAATTGGGATAAAAGCGATTATTTCTTTGGTTCTTGGAAGGAAAAGTTCCTCCTGCAGATGAATATTTCCATAGCAAGCAAAATCCTGGAGCAGGATCACAGGAAAAGGCAGTGACCAGGCTGGTGAGGAGTATTAAATGTCATGGGGGAAAAAATTGTTTAGGATTTATAAGGAAAGTAAAGGAATGAGAAGTGTTTAGTCTGGAGATGCCTGAGGACAGACAGAGAAAATTATAGAAATATTTCTGCAGGGCTGTGGAGGCAGAACAAGAAACCAGGGGCTTAAATTTCTGTGAAAGGGATGTAAATCAGCCCCAAAAAATCAGGTTTTTTCCCTCTCCATGCAGTGAAGTGGAATTGTGGGAGAGAGAGGAGGAAAACTCCCAGCTGGGAGGACTCCTATCAGTTTTCTCCAGCCGAAGCAGATCTTGGGTTATTAGATCCAGCCTTATCTCATTTTTTAGGTCTATCTGTGAGGATGTGAGCCAAAGAAGGGGCAGATAAAGCCCTTTCTTATCTCTGTGTTATCAGCCAGCGCATAGCCCTGAGTGCCAACACCGCTGATAACCGTGGGGTCACTCCAGCGATCTGTGAACAGGGAGGAGGCAAAGTCCAGTGCTCGGATCCAGCCTCGGATTATCCCAAGTTATCCAACACCTCCTGGGTGGATTCCCCTCTGGAGATAAGGTTGGAGATCAGCTTTGCCATCCTGGAGTGTAGGATTTGCCGTCTGTGGTATTTGGTGAGCTGTTTCGGAGACGAGAGATCTCTGGAGTTTGGTCTTAGAGCATGAGGTTTATTGTGAAAGGTGTGGGTGTAGGGGAGCTGCTGGGAGCTGCCAGACACAGCTCAGAGCAGGGCACAGAGGGGAGAGAGAGAGAGAGAGAAGAAAAAGGATCGAATCGAATCCCATGGTTGCCATTTACAATACAATAAATCATCTTCTGTGCTGAATATTCTAATTTTCACTAACCAGTCTAGAACAAGCTACAAATCCTACAACATTTACATACAGCCTATGAGAGTCATTGCATTACCATACGGCATTATATTTTAAACTCTAAAAACTGCTTTTTGGACCCTCTGCCAAGTTGGTAGAGTCTGCTCTGCCCCTTGGAGCTGTCTGCAAGCAGAGGGGATTGTTTAATCAAAAGAAGATTACCTTCAGTGGCCACACCATTGTTTTCCAGTTGTTCAGTACCTGGGGTTTGGTATCTCCAAGCTTGTCTTCATTTCAATTTCGCTTATAGTTTCCATATTCTCAGCATCTTTTGCCAGGTAATCATATTTATAAGGCTTTCCTATTTCATCCTCCCCAACACTGGAGCTTCTGGCTCTACTCAGTCTCTTCCTCCCTAAGGAGCTTTTGGACCTTTCACCCTCGGGGTTGAAGTTTTATGGGTAATTAAGCTGGGAAGAATGTGGGAATTGGCAGGGAGAAGGGGAATTTTCCAGGTGGTGTTTGGGGCCAGCCCTGCTCCCACCAGGTCCTGCCGCTCCTGAGAGCCCTGCGGGGTGACAGAGGAGAATTTGGAGGAGCCAGCGTGGATATTGCTGTTTTCCAGGGCATCTCCCAGCTGGAATCCTGCAAAATTGCATCCAGGATCACCCTGAACTGCCAGCGTGATCCGTGAGGAAGCTGTGTCCTTGGGGAGCAGGACTATCCCACAAGTCCTTGGCCTCAGTTTCTGTCCTGCACCAGAAAAAAAGGGAAAGATTTCCTCAAATCCTTCTGTCCTGCACCAGAAAAAAGGAAAGATTCCCTCAAATCCTTCTGTCCTAGACCAGGAAAAAAGGGAAAGATTCCTTCAAATCCTTCTGTCCTGCACCAAAAAAGAGGGAAGGATTTCCTCAAATCCCTCTGTCCTGCACCAGGAAAAAAGGAAAGATTCCCTCAAATCCTTCTGTCCTTCACCAGGAAAAAAGGCAAGATTCCCTCAAATCCTTCTGTCCTTCACCAGGAAAAAAGGCAAGATTCCCTCAAATCCTTCTGTCCTTCACCAGGAAAAAAGGCAAGATTCCCTCAAATCCTTCTGTCCTTCACCAGGAAAAAAGGCAAGATTCCCTCAAATCCTTCTGTCCTTCACCAGGAAAAAAGGCAAGATTCCCTCAAATCCTTCTGTCTGCCACGAGTTTCTCCATTTTCTGCCTCTGCCTCCCAGGAAATCCTTCCCTGTAAGCTCCTTAGGGAGGATCAGGGTGCAGGGAGTGTTTGTTTGGTGTCCTGCCCCGGTGTGGAATTCCTGTTCCCACAGGATAAACACAAAGCTCAATTGGCTTGGAGGTGGTGGCACTTCTGTCCCTCTGGGGGGACAAAAAGGGACTCTCTCAGAGGGTTTCTCTCGAGCACAGACAGAGTTTTTATGGCCCTTGATACCCTGTGGAGTTGGTGTCACATTACCAGGATCTGTTGATGTCACCTGGGATTTACTGCCAGGGCTTTTTTGGCTTCCTGTGAGGATTTTTAGTCCCTTCTTGAACCCACAACTGAATTTTTTTTTATTTTTTTTTTAATTTTTTTTTTCATCTGGAAAATCCTGGGGAGCTGAAGCTTTTCTGGAGGGAATTGAGCAGATCTGAGCAAGCAGGGACACTCTGCCAGCACAGACCTGCCCTTGGCACTTCCCTCCTCCAGCGGGAATAAGGAATATTGGATTTCCTGCTGCCTTCCTCCTGCATGGACTCCTTGTTCCCTCAAACAAACACAGCAGCTCTCAGGAAGGCAGAAAATCCTCCTAAATTCACTTCCCATGGGAAAGAGGGAGATGCAGCTCCAGG
Source organism: Origma solitaria (assembly GCA_013397895.1). NCBI lineage: Eukaryota > Metazoa > Chordata > Aves > Passeriformes > Acanthizidae > Origma > Origma solitaria. The sequence goes on along the minus strand of VZRL01000326.1, from coordinate 37,796 downwards.
GTGGCTGTGCCGGTGCTGGATGTTCCCCATCCGTGTCCTGTGTCCTGTGGGATTTACACAGACCTGAGATGAATTTTTCGCTTCCATTTCTGCCCCAACTGAGCAGTTCCTCTTGGGAAGTGTTTGAGGAAGGGCTCCCTGCGGGTGTTTGCACAAGTTCAGGTGAATAAATCCCTGTTTAACTGTGGGAATTGTAGGTACATAGTAAGAGCTACTTCACCGTGAGACCAACTTGTTATTCTCAATTCTCACAGTGGCTCTGTGGTTCAGAACAAGCAGGAATTCATGAACAGAGATAGCCAGGCTCATGCAGGTGGTGTTTCTCCAAGATGTTCTGGCTGTAGGCAGCCAAGGATATTGTGGGGAGGTGAATTGAGAGCCAATGGATGTGTGACATGAAAGTTAGAAAATAGTATAAAAAGGCTCTGGAAAATAAAGAGTTACTTCTTCCTTTCCTCTGACCGAGAAACTGTTGTGGTGAACTCTTTATTTGTCGTGACCAGCTCGACACCGACATTTAACCTGGACAGGGAAAGGAATAAAACCTCTCCCACTTTGGGATAAGGAGCTGTCACCTCTTTTCTTGGAGCCCAATGTTTGCTCTCCAAGGCCTGGCTCTGATCCTTCTCTTCCCTCTCCATCCTGCAGGCAATTCCCAGGATGTGGCAACATCGTGACCTTCTCCCAGTTCCTGTTTATTGCCGTGGAAGGTTTTATCTTCGAGGCCAACTTCGGGAGGAAGCGCCCGGCCATCCCCATCAGGTATTGGTTGGTCCAACCCCAAAATCCCAGGGTTTTCCCTGGCTCTCTCTTACCTCCAGAAAAGCATTTCATGAAATGGCTTATCCACTCATCCTGTCAAAATCCCATCCATCCTGCAGCATTTGCAGAGCCACGTTGGGAAGCTGCCAGGCCTGATCAAATATGAACTCATTTATTTGGAATTCTTAATGGGAAATTGCCATCGGATCTTTCCCTGTCGAGGAACAGGGCAGAGTTTTGCATGGTGAAGAGTTTGCTGTGTTTGAAGAGCTTTTTATCTCTGGGATTTGGCGTGGTGGGAGGGGGAAGGGATGATCTTGGTACAGCCCCAAGAGCTGCGCTCTGCTCCAGCCCTTCCTGTCCATCCCATGATCATTCCTGGGGCTCTCCCACCGTCCCAGGGAGGCTCCTGCGCAGCTCTCAGGTATTTTTCCGTGTTCCAGGAACTATTTCATCATGGTGGCCATGTTCTTCACCGTCAGCGTGGTCAATAACTACGCCCTGAACCTGAACATCGCCATGCCGCTGCACATGATCTTCCGCTCGGTGAGCCCTGGCCTCCTCCTCGGCCTCCTTGGCCTCCTCATCCTCCTCCTTGTCGTCCTCCTCATCTTTTTCCTCCTCATCCTCCTCTTCATCCTCCTCCTCGTCCTCCTCGTTCTCCTCATCCTCCTCATCTTGCTCTTCCTCGTCCTCGTCCTCCTCCTCCTCAGCCTCCTTGTCCTCTTCCTCATCCTCGTTCTCCTCCTCCTCCTCTTCATTCTCCTCCTCCTCATCCTCGTCCTCGTCCTCCTCAGCCTTCTTGTTCTCCTTATCCTCT
>VZRL01000324.1:111192-122897 GCA_013397895.1 Origma solitaria | reverse complement strand
CAACCCACGAGTGTGAAATTGTCCCTTTTATGACACCTCTTATGTCAATATAGCTCACAGGTGTATTGTAGTCTCTACAGATAAGTACAAAATGTGTAGAACTAGCTTTGTTTTTTAACTTACGTGCCCATTTCAGGTAATATTTGGATCACTGTTTCAGCTGGGAATGTTCTTAAAATTGAAATGCCAAATCCCAAGAAATGTTGTTATTTACACTGAAAAGTCAAATTAAATACTGAAATTATTTTTTAATATATATATTTATATAATTCCAGGTTTACCGTATTGAGGAGGTCTTGCATAGATGAGATTTCTAAGCAACATTTTTTTCCCCTAAACATTTTGTTTCATTAAACAAATTGGTGTTTGACTTTATTTCGTGCTGTTTCAGAAGAAATTCTTAGCCTAAAATAATTTGGGCTTTTTCTCAAGGTGAGAATTGGGGTTTCTAGGTTAAGAGAGTCTATATATTAAGGCAGATTGGGATACAGCAGTGCTTTGGTGGACAGCATACCTGTTATACAGGATCCTGCTTAAGTGAACTCAAGGCACAAGAGACAAGAGAATTATGAGGGTTTTTCCTATGATTTTCCTCATACCCTTTCCAATTTCTAAATTAACTGTATCATTTGTTTGACTTTCCCCTCCCACCTGAAGTTCCTAACAATTTTGTATTTGTCTAGCAATGCAAGTTGTGAATTCTTCTGTTTTCCAACCTCCTGTCACAGTATGCTTTACCATAACATATTTTTCAGTTCTCTGTAATAAACATTTTGTCTCCTTTGCCTTCATCCATGTGTCCCAATATTGCACAGGCCACCTGTTTAAGAAACATCTCCATGCTTTATTTTGTGTGGCTCTTCTGCATCAGACAACCTTCCCAATACTTGTTCTTCCTTACACAAAGCCGCCACTCCTTCATTTTTTGAGGTCTCTTAAAGCTCTTCGGTGTTTGTTGAAAACTTCACTGATTTATACAGACCATTCCTTTACTGCTCACTGATGACCTCTGTCTATCTTTGAACTGTGTCTTCCTTGGGTGGGAGGTAAGTTTTCCTCAGGGAAGAGTATAACAGCTTGAATCACAAAAGAAAAAGAAAAAAGGAAAAAAATAAGGAAAAGACCCCAACAGAATGGTTCAGCTCTAACCATGAGTTTTTGGTAACAATTTCCATGGATGAAACTCTGTTTCAGGAGACTCAGATTTCTCACTTTTCATCTTTTTTCCAGATTTTTATTATATTTGTTCATCATATTCCCCCAAAATGAGGATGCTCTGCTAAATATGACTTCCTCATGTATCCTTCAACATGTATCATGCCTTGTAGAAGTGAGGCAAAGCAGGCTGAGGTGATTCCATCAGCTAAGAGACACAATTTCAAGAGAAAACTTGAGGTTTAATGATGCTGAAAGTTGTTGGAATTGTTGTGGATTTTGATTTTGATTATACTTACAGCTTACATAAACAGCCACAGTGTGTTGGATTAATGGATGAGTTTTTCCTATGAGGCAAACTGTCTCTGTTTAATGGATTTTTACTTTGCCATATTGACCTGTGCCAGAGGAAGGACAGGTGCTTATCATAGGATCCCACAGCAACACAAAAGGAAGAATAAACAAACGTTTGCTCCTTACATGCCATTGCTAATTTTGAACATTTCTTTCTGTTTGAATTATAGCTTGTTTTAAGAAAAAAACCTCAGTCTGTGTATATCTTAGTTTTCTCTTTCAGGGATTGCATGGCAATCCTGGTGTTTTGGAGTTTGGAGATCTCCAGATTGCACCTGGACATTGAGTGAACCTCATCATGGTAGAGGCCATTTGCAGATGCAGTGTGTTCAGCCACTCCATGGTCTTTTACTAACTGTTTTTTGTGTTTGTGCTGTGAAGTCTTTAAAGAGTGAATGGTCCAGATACACTTCTGGGTTTAAGTGAGATGATGAAAAAATACAAATACAAAATAGTATAGGAGGAGTAACACAGAAGTCTGTTCTTCTATCTGTTAAATGTTTTATGAGAAGCAGTATAATCAGACAAACAGGCAAACTGTCAACACAATAAGTAAATTAAACTAAGACTGTGTTAAAATGTTAAGGGTAAGATGAATATAAAAAAGGGCAGAAAATGCAGAGTTAGTGCGCCATTCCATCTTATGGTAGTGCTTCTGTGTATAGTGACACTTCACCTGCGAAGTGAGTGTTGTGAAAGGATCTTCCAGATAGTTTCACCTTTAGCTCCTGCTTTCCTGTCTCAAGCCTGTGTATGTGACATTTTGGAATCCTGTTTTTTCCCCCCAGCTTTCAAATGTGAGTCAAAAATTATTTATGCAGCTTTTCTTTACAAATCCTGACAGATGCAAACTGTGCCATACACTGAGCATCTAAATCAAGCTCAATACACACTAGCCCAACAGTGTTTATGCTGCCAATTAAAAGCATCACTTTTTTGAATTATACAGGGAGTGAAATGATCTCTGACAGCTGTGAATTGCAGAAAAAGGGCTCTATTGTTGAAAGAACTGCCTTTAATATAGAGAAACCCTTGCTAAACTTTTGATTCCCAAGTATGGCAAACATTAATTGGCCATAAACTTAACAAGAATCAGTTCACTCATTCCACAACTTTTGCTCCACTCCCCCACTTTCCTTCTCATTACTTCCCATTAGCCTCTCCTAGCAAGTGCTTAACTCAGAAACACCCCACCCCCCACATTCCCATGTTTCCATCTTTACGCCTTCAGCGTTCTCACTATTTTATTTAGCTCTTTCACCCATGTTTGCTCTGCCAGAAGACTTCTAAAAAAACCCAAAAAACCAACAGGCTGAGTACAGACAACCTGGCAAACTCTCATGGATTTGTCCTAAGTCTTGTGCTCTGCTGCTGTGTTTCTTAAAATCCAAATCCCTGAGATGTTTTAAGAGGCAAGAAGCTCATATTTCATGCTTTTGAGTGTAGATTTCCAGTCCTTAGAGTTTCAGAGAGAAGACTAAAAATTTTACCTGAGCACTTCCTAGAAGAAACAAAATGTGAAAGAGCACCAAAAGGTATTGCTTTCTTTGAACCTCATATTCTTTATGCAAATCTCATGATTTGTGAATTCCAGATTCTTACAGAATTAGTAATTTTGCACAAGCCTGAAGCTACACTTGTAAATCCTTTTCACCTATTATTTTCCTGGTGTGCTACACAGAAGATAATCATAGATTATCATAATCACAGACAAATCCACTTCAGCATTCTCCTAATAAACTTTGAATTTTACAGACAAACAAGAGGCTTATATATCTCCTCAGATATTTTTAATAAACAGCTTCAGAAAACCAACAACACTTTTTTTCTGGCTTTTCTGCAAAGACTTTTTTTTTTGGCTCCTAAAGGTCTAGAAAGTATATTTAGAAGAAATTTAGAGTGAAAAATTGGAAACAGAAGACAACAAATATCAGAAAATATTATGTACTGTTATTTTCATAGAAATGTGAGCACTGTGCTAATTTTACACATTATAAAACACATCTCAAATTCATTTTGGGTATATATTGGTAGGAAAAGCTACAACATGCTCTGGGCATGTGTGTGTGCAATATGGCTCTTCATGTGGAAACATAATTTAGATGTGGATCATAAAGTGAAATCAGGGCCATTTGTGATAGCTGCTCTGCAGCCCCATGCTGTTTCCTGGGCCCCTTCTGGATGAGCTCTCCAAGTGAGTAGTAGGAGGGATTAAATTACATGCCAGGGGCCACATTGATGGGGACAGTTTACCATATCCGGTTTCTCAGCCTCTCCTGTAACAGCTGAAGGAAGTTGCCTACTTTGTTTCTCTGCCATTCTTGTCATATTTTCTTTTCCTGTGCCATCATTTTGTCTTGTAGATAGGCTGCAGTGATGCATTTTTACAAATTTAGTACCTTCTGTGGCTAGGATTAAGCTTCTAAAATGCTCTGGTTTTGTGTTGCTGATCTTGCCAATAGTATCTGGCATGTGAACAGAAGAAGTGCTGCTCATAACATCTTCGTGTTGATCAGAAAAGCATATACATCCTGGCTAAATCTTTCCTTTTCATACTGCTTCACGACTTGAGGTATCTATCAGCAAGTGGCTTAAAAAAAAAATGAAGAAAAATAGTCAAAGGGGCAGATAGGGACAAATGACAGATGATACTAACCAGTATTGCACGTCTTTTTTGTTAGATAAGAATTGTTATTATTTTGACCCACTGCCCAGTGTTTGTGACTCATTTTCAGGTTGTCTGTGAAGAGATCATGAGGTGTTACATCTGCCCAGAACAAACACAGATCTGTTAGACTAATCTCGAATACTTATGTTATTGTAAATTATTAAATTACTATAATAATTAAGTGCCAGAGTCTATTGCTGTGATCCGTGGCTCTTCAGCATATCAAGAACAATGCGGCAGTTGCAAAGATGATGTGGATCAGACTTTTTTATTACCCGAGGTAGCAGAATAAACAGTTCATGTTAGTAATTTCATCGCACAAAGACTGACATAAGTTTACCTTGAAGTTCTTTACCAATAGCTATTATTCTTTTACTCATAAATGTGTGGCTTTCTTTTTTGTATTTTTGAAAATATTACAAAGAGATTACTATGATCTAGCAACCAAATTAAATAATGGTATATTTGCATGTCTATCATGCTGAATAAGAAATGAATTTGAAAATGGCAGATATAAAGGCAGAAAATTATTTTTATTTTCTCTTCTAAGCATAAAATTATTTTTATTTTCTCCTCTAAACTTAAGGAATTAAATTACACAGGAATTAATGTATGTCAACATTACTTTATGGTAATTTTGAACAAAAATTGCTGCTTGAGGAAGTAAATGACCTCATGATGAGGTAATGGCTATAGAGAACTTCTCATGTTTGGAAATCAAAGATATTATATGTGTTCTGAACATACCATGTATGTCAGGCTCGTGCATTCTTATTTTCCACCTAAAACCCCCATCAAAAAAACCAAACCAAACCAAACCAAACCAAACCAAACCAAACCAAACCAAACCAAACCAAACCAAACCAAACCAAACCAAACCAAAAACCCCCAAAAAATGAAAACCCCACACCAACCAACCAACCAACAAAAACCAGAACCAAAAAAACCCCAAACAACCAAAAAAACACCTCTCTTTCATAATGTTACAAAATGTTGTTGTTAAAAATAGGAGACATCCCTTTTCCTTGAGCCAGGCCTATTAACATGTGGAACGTGAAGTGCTGTCTCTTTGGACTAGAAAATAACAAAAATATAAGAAAAAAAAACCCTGATAAAATACAGATAGCTTTCTATTAGGAACCACATGATTTGCAATTTGCACTGTGGCAGGTAATTGTGGATCTGCAGCCCATCTTTTGTCTGGCTGCTCAATAGATTTCATAGCAGTAAATAAATCTGTTACTAAATGTGATACTTCTCACACCAACTTAAATCACTCTAATGAAAAGGGAATACTGTTCCTTGTTAAGACTGAAAGTCCACCAGGGTAAATTTTTTCTCTAATGCCAATGAAGTATGTAATAAAAACTTTTTCTCTGCCAGGGCAGGTGCACACATTTGTGCAAAGTGCTCCTCAAATGAGAGCCATGGAGTGCCTACGCCTTGCAGGCAGCAGAGAGCTAACCAGAGTGGGAGAGTTACTGCTCCCTCCTTCCCTGCCATACACTCCAGGGCTATGCCATTGGCTATAAGTAGACATCACCCAGAAGGTCCTTGTCTTTCGTCAGTGTGAGATGACATTGGACTTTCCATTCACAGCACCTTCAAAGCAACATCTGTGTGATTTTTTTTTGACTTATGTGATTTGCTGAGGCTGCTAAGGCAGGAGGGGAGAGAGGGAAGGCCTGTTCTTTCCTCCCTGTTTGTTTAAACACATTCACTAAGAAAAGGACACAATCTGGCAAGGGTGCTGATGTTACAGAAGTGTTGCTTGTTGGCACTGGCAGCTTTGCCAGAACAGAGGAAAATCTTCCTGCTTAAGTTGTTATTTTTGCGCAGTCTCAGTCCAGAGAATATCCAGACCCTTGTGGACTTCACAGAATCTGCACACTTGATCCAAGGCTGCTAATGGCTTCATAAAACCTTTGTAGAGTCTGGGACAGGAGGACTTGCAACGACGCTAATGACAATGCAGGAAGAGGGAGAAAGCAAAACAAGGAAGGAGAGGCTTTGGGAGGACCTAAAACTTTACCCTTCTACTTTCTTCTTTGAGCATGGAATTGAATTTCCAATCTGAATTATCTTACAATCCTATAAAGTGCTACACGTAAAATCCTAACACTTTCCCTGGAAGTGTTCAAGGCTGGGTTGGATGGGACCCTGGGCAACTAGGTCTAGTGGGAGGTGTCTCTGTCCACGGCACGGGGGTTGGAACTAAATCATATTTAAGGTGCCTTCCAACCCAAGCCATTCTATGATTCCATGATAAATGAAAGGCGTAAGGTGACCAGAAGGTTCAGAAGACTCTGGTACTGTGTCCCAGAAGGCACTCTACTGTCTCATCAAGTTATTCTTGTGCAGTCATGGAGAGAAAGATAAAAAGACCACATAATTGGTATTGTCAGGTCAATGGTTGGCCTCAGTGATCTTAAGGGTCTTTCCAAGCCTAAATGATTCTGTGACTCCATGATTCTATGTAATTCAGGCTCCCACTTGCATGAATGCCAGTCCTTGATTTGATAGTTATACTTAGTGTCTGATAATGCTTCTATTTTTTCACCCTTGAGTGAAGAAGCCAGCACCTAGAAGCCATAGATTTACCTCCAAGTGAAAGACAATGCCTAATTAACTTTATTGCATCCTTTGTAGATCTCACTCAGCATTGTAAAGGGGGATAATAACTCAGCACTTCCTGCTGCACATCATCACAGGTACTTGCAGGATAAAGTCTCTGTCTGGGACAGATGCTGACCTGGATTAGTGGGAGAACCTGAGCTACCAGATCCTTTCACTCAGTGCCCTGAGGCTGCATATTTGGGTCATGGGGCTTGACATTTCTCCAAAATACTTGCAAATGGAAAGGAAAAAATAAAGCAACACACATCTGCTAACCAATGTGTTCCATCAGAACACCCCCATTTTCTGCATGGCCAAAGCTATTAGTGAAAATAATGCTTGAACTGAGGTATGCATATGTGACTGTGCATATTACAAATTTGGATTTGGGGGTTTTTTTAAGTTAGTAGTATAATTCTGGTAATTTTCCAGTAGAACAATATAGTGAGTCCTCTATAATACTTTTGACATTGTCTCTGTAATACTTGAGACATTGATTTTGTAATATGAGATAATCCAAGGCAAATAACAGCAAAAGAACCTCTGATAATTCATTTGAGAGTTTCCAGGCAAAAAATTTCTTTGCCCAAATTTCTGATACAATTTCTGTGCGCTAAAGAAAGGTTATATTGAAAGAGTTCACAGAGGGAGCTACTCTTAAATCTCAATACTCACCATTTGATGCAGATTAATATAAGAAAGACTAAATAAAAAAAATTATTTCTTCTAATTGTTGTGTCTGATCCATCTAGAATGAGTTTAATGCTTACTAAGAGACAATACATGTCAGATACAGAGCTACAATTTATGCCTACACTTTCATTGACTTCAGTGGAGTTACTCTGGCTCTCCCTAGTTGAGTTTGAAAACCCTTGAAGTTCTGTGAGGAGGTACATTTTTCAGCTGGAAAAGTGAATCCAAATCTTTCAGTCCTGGGCTCTGCGCCAAGCAGCATAGCTTTAGCTTTTCCCACATTCAGCATCTACTTGCATTTCAATAGCAAAGCCTGGAAACTGTCAAAAAATGCTCTGGAGGTGGATCTGGTCCTTGTCTACAGCTACATTACTGACACGTATATCAGTGCTTTCAATACACTTACAGTCAAAAGGCTTTAAAGACTGTGGAAACTTGTATATACATCTTTTAACAAGAGAAAAACAGATGTTCTTACAGTCGGTATTATGGGAGTCAGCGTGCTCTATCTGTGTCACCCTTGGCTGCAGTTCTTTTGAAAATTGGTCTGAAAGAAAGGACTTTTTTTTCTATGTATATGTTTCGTAAATGAAGAGAATCAGCAAAGTTAAAATGCTCTGTGTCTTCACAAGCGGAAAAAATACTGCCTTCAGAGGGGGTCCAGACGCGTTGGCCTCAGACGCTGCTCAGGCCTGCACTTGAGCCCTGTGTGTTAAGATTTCCTGCTATGTGGATGGTACAGAGCAGTGAGTAAGGGCAGAATGTTTTTACTGAGGAAGAAATGGACACTCACTATTAAAAGTTTAAGTGAGAGGGGATCCCTATCAGGGTGGAATTCCAAGCTTTTCACAGTCAGTGGGAATTTTGCCATACTGGCAGTATGGAGCCTGTATCATCCCTGAAGGCCCTAACATACGCCTATGCCTGCTGAAACCATGGCGAGTAAAGCAGACTTGCTCTCTTCTTCCATCAACTCCATAGGCCTTTGAGGAGATATGTTTTAAATGCAAATGATTTAATTAATCTATGAATGTCAAAATTTTTACATAAATAACATTTATTGTAATTGCTTTATTTGTAAAAACACATTTTGGAATTGAAGCACTTCAGCATCAGCACCAAATAGTCTTGCCAGCACATGTTTGCACCTATGTCATATGTACACAAATTGCTAACAAACCCAACCAGAAATACAGAAAATTCTCGCATTCAGAGGACACCTGCAACTAAAATCTGTGTCCAGAGCCTGTGGTTTATTGAATGTTAACTGTCAGGAGGGAGTCTCTGCCCAGGCTATGCCACATCTATCCTCAGAGAGGACCTGCCTGGCCTTAAACTCTAGCAGCAGGGCCACTCAGGGGCTTGGCCTGGCTTTGAGCCATCCCCAGGGCAGTACCCAGTGCTGGGGCTGGTGGCAACCCGTGGGCCCCCAGCTGTCCTGCTCCTGGCTAGGGTGGTGGAATGGCCCTGGCTGCCAAGCCCTTCGCTGATGGACTCCTGTGGGGACCCCACCACTCCAGGGAGTCCTTGGCCCCATGTAGCACCCTGATGGCGGCAGCCAGAACTTTCTGGAGAACTTTTCTCCTCTGTCATCAGTTTTGTTGCCTAGAGAGTCTGTAACAAAGCTTCTTCTTGGCATGCATGGAAGAAAGATGAGTGGGAGGCTGAGGGTGGGGAAAAAAGTGACCTGCTCCTCTTTCAGTACACAGCTGCAGATCTGCCTCTGTCTCACCTTCTGGAATAAATGCAACCAGAAGGACTGAGACAAATGCAAAACTTGTACAAAGCCCCAAAACACAGAAACAGTTGAGTTGGAAAAGACCTCTGAGATCACTGAGTGCAACCTTTGACTGATCAGAACCACACCAGCTAGATCATATAGCACTAAGTGCCATGTACAGCTGTTTCTTGTACACCTCCAAGGATGGTGACTCCACCACCTCTGTGGGCAGTCCATTTCAATGTTAAACAACCCTTTCCATGAAGGAAGTCCTACTGATGTACAACCTGAACCTTCCCAAGGTGAAGCTTGAGACTGTCCTCTTGTCCTGTCACTTGCTGCCTGGGAGAAGGGGCCAACCCCCACCTGGCTCTACCCTCCTTTCAGGCACTCGTAGAGGGCAACAAGGTCTCTCCTGAGCCTGCTTTCCTCCAAGCTAAACACCTCTGGCTCCCTCAGCTGCTTCTCACAGGACTTGTGCTCACAGGAATTGGCTCTGCACAGCACGGAGGAAGCTTCCAGCATCTTTTCACAGAAGCCACCCCTGTAGCCCCCCCTGCTACCAAAACCTGACCATTCAAACCATACAATGGGCATCACAGTGACCAGCCTCCAGTCAGCCATTAACTAGGACTGATGAGCAATGATGGAGAGCAGCTTAGTGAGCACTTCTGCCTCCTCCATCAGTGCCCGTGGGTGGATCCCACCTGACCCCACAGGTCTGTGATGGTCTGAGTGGCACAGCAGGTCACTAACAGCTGCTCCGGGACGGGGGGGTTCTGTTCTGCTCCCCAGCCCTGCCTACAGCTCAGGGGCTGCTGCCCTGGCCATAGCTGCTCTTACTGGCAAAGACTGAGGCAGAGAAAGCATTAAATACCTCAGCCTTTTCTTCATCCTTGGTGACTCTGTTGCCCCTAGCATCCAATAAGGCATGGAGATTTTCCTTGGCCCTCCTTCCATTGTTCATGTATTTATAAAAACACTTTTTATTATCTTTTAGAGCAGTGGGCAGACTGAGTTCTAGTTAAGCTTTCACCTTTCAAATTTTCTTTTTACATAACCTAACAGCATCCTTGTACTCTTCCTGAGCTGCCTGCTCCTTATTCCAAAGGCCATAAAGCTTCTTAAGCCAGAGCAGTTGTCTTCCCGAATGGCTCATTTTTCAGCACTTAGGGATGGCCTGCTCCTGTTCCTTTAAGGTTTTGTTCTTACAGTGAGTCCAGCTTTCCTGGATCTCTTTGTTATTAAGGACAGCCTCTCTTTACTTCAATTATCTTTAAAATGTCATTTTCAGAAGCTTCAGCTGGAGTTTTGTGTCCACCTCTCACTGAGACATCAAATGAAGAGCTCACATAGGTCTGTTTAACTCTCTCCTGGAGATGAAAAGGTTCATCTGTGCCATCACTGCCTGCTGGCCAATACAATGGGCAAAGGGTGATTCGTTCACTGGAGCGCCTCCTTTTCTTTCAAACTACCACCTGTGCTGCCTTCCTTGTGTCTGCCATTCACTGCCTTAATTCTTCCTTACCCAACATACTTCCATAGAAGTCATAGTCCTTTTTAAAAAATCTTTTTATCAGATTAGATGGGTTGCTAAATATATCTGGCTACAAGTGGTATTTACAGTCATTTTGTTTGGGTGGGTGACTGCCTGAGGGGATGCCTTTTTTCATGATCTGCAGATAAGGAATTGAGGCATCGATTATAAGTGATGCCCAAAATCATGCAGGGTATTTGTGACTGAGCTGGGGAAAAGGGCTTCTGATTAAATTGTCAGGTAGAAATAATACAAACAAATAAAAGTATCAGGTTTTCTTCATATGATACAGACACAGAGTTAAACAGTGGAATTCAATGTCACAGAGGCCAAAGGTATTAATGGATTCAAAGAAGGATCAGACAACTCATTGGTTAAAAAAAAATCTTCAGGTTTTATAAAATAAAAAACCACACAGAGAACCTACAGTTTAGTAACTTCATAAGCAATAGGAAGCTGGAAGCTGAGTTATTGCAGGGAGATAGCTATTCTGGTCTTACTCTCTTGTCACCTTCTAGTAGCTATTGCCAGATCTAGGATTCTGGTTTTGGTAGTTTTGCCTGGCCCAGTTTTTTGCCAGTGAACAGGGTGGGGTACAAAGATGGCTCTTGCATGTCCTGAGTAAAGATTCTGGAAATTTTCCACCATGTCCAGCAGAGCCAGTCTCTGATGGCTCTGAAGATGATGGACATGCTGCTGACCAAACCTGGGCCAATTAGAGATGTTAGTTACGCCTCTGTGAAAACATATTTAAGAAGAAATCAAAACAATCTGAGCACGCATTTCTTTTTAGCCAGGGAAGGAGGAGAAGGAGGTAAAAATATGTGAGGGAGAACAACATGGAGGCACCAAGGTCAGTGGAGAAGGTGGGGGAGGAGGTGCTCTAGGCGCCAGAGCTGAAAACCCTCTGCCAGCCGTGGTGAAGACCATGGGGGAGCAGGTGGTCCCCCTGCAGCCCATGG
>VZRL01000324.1:73727-110808 GCA_013397895.1 Origma solitaria | reverse complement strand
GAATTGTGGCCTTGGACTGACTAAGAAAAGCCACATGCCTTGCCCTAGCCCTGATCTGTTGCTTGGATGGAGAGAGGGGGCGAATAGAGAAACAGTGTCTGCAGTAGAAGAATTGTGATGGACTGACTTAAGAAAAAAACCCCACACCCTGCCCCTGCCCGGAAGTTGTTGGATAGTTGGAAAGGAGGGAGGGGGTGAGCTGGGAAGTGGTGCCTTAAGAGGGAAAGGGGGGTCTGTGAAGAAACGGTGTCTTAAGAGCTTATTTTTATCTCCAATTTATCCTCTGACTCTGTTAGATTAATAAAGCACCTTTTTTGCAACTTTAAGTTTCCTGCCTGCTTTTGCCCTAAATCTTGTGCATCTCTTATCAGTGATCTTATCTCAACTCCTAAGTCCAGTGTTTTGTGTTAGTTTTTCCTCTCCTATGCATAGCTGCAGCAGGAGAGAGCAGAGAAAGCAAACGTCATAGGTGCCTGGCATTTAGCCAGGGTCAAACCCACGACACTGGTCTGTATATACACATATGAAAATATTTACTTTTATAGATACACATAATCTATAGATAGATTCTCTCCCTCTCTCTCTCTTCACCCCTCTGTCTCAATGACCTTATACAATGACATTTAAAAGTCTCCCCAATAATAAATAAATTAATACCCACCTAAGAATTAAGAAATTCTTACTGGTGGGTTGCATATTTTTGATGCAGACTCCAGTATATTCAACAACAGGATCCACACAAGGAATAAAGCAAAGAGCAAGTACCTTCTCATCCAACAGGTTGTCTTTGGGTTGTTTTTGCTAGAATAAGAGAGAAACATGGCTCCAGGTGCTCTATCTAGCACTGCAATCCTGGATTGAGCCAGCTGGCCTCCAGTCAGCCTCCAGTGCAGCTGGAAATTCCAAAAATTGACCCACACTATCACTGACAAGACAAATCTCACATACAAGGCAGCAGTACTGGATGCAGCTATGATACTGACATTTTGAGAGTCTGTATTTGGTGGCCTCACAGTAAATATCTTGGTAGTAAATATAACAGTAAAGTCATCTGAGTTTGAGACAGGAGATCTGCAGCTTTGTCTCATCACATTATTGACACACAGTACATTCTGGCAGCCCCAGCGCAAGGACTTCTGTCCTTCTGACCCTCCGTAGTCACTAACGTTGTAGCTTGCTCTAGCACTTTGCAGTTGCCTCCCACTGCAGCACTAGGAAGAAAACTGTTGACACTGAGCACACTCAAGCTCATAGATTCTTATTACGTCAGCTATAATTTGGCCCAGAAGATTTGGAAATGAGGCAGTAACTTTTCTGCTTCTGGCATTGGAAAGGTAATTTTAAATTGATGTTATTTCATGGGATGCAAATAGAGTGTGTTTATGAAGTTTGTTGAATTTCAGGTAGCAGATATACCACATACCAGGCTCCATTTTAGAGAGGCATCCCTTGCCTTGTCCCTCTTTGACGCTGTGTTATTTTCATTGTGCTCTCATGGCTTTGTTCTCTCAGAGCGGTAGCCACACTGTTTCTACATACAGGATCAGAAGCATTTCACTTAATGGGAAATTGCAATATTTGCCACAAATTTGTTGGAGAGTATGCTATGAAATGCCATGTTAATGGAGCATAACTCTATCTGTGAACATAACTTAAAGAATTCTCTATATAAACTCAGCTTGTTTTAAACAGTTTCTCTATGGCTGTCAAAACTCTCTGTCATGTTTTTCTTTTGATTGTAGCTTGTTCAGCTGTCTCTTTATGCAGGGTGCAGCTAATGGATTATTACACAAGTTAAAAACCAGGCATCCTAGAAGTGGCAGAAAGGAACTCAGTTGTTTTTTTCATTTGTTCTTGTTTACCTCAAGCTGCCTTTTGGGATGCAATATTTGCCTGGCTACTCTTTCTCACTGCTTCTTTTTTTTCATACAACTTTTTTTTTTTTTTTTTTTTGGTTCATGGCATGTCCTAGGCTATAAAAAGAGCTGGTAGATAATATTGATAAGAGAAGGATGCTGCGAGCTTGATCTGGAAGAGTTTTCATTGCACTGCAATTTCAAAGGGAAGAAAAATCTCTTCCCACATTAAAGCCTCAGAAAAAACTTAACACAATATAAAAGCAATAGAATTCGCTTGGCTCCCCTTCCAAATACAGAATCACAGAATCAACCAGGTTGGAAGAGACCACAGTGGTTCTGGTTCAACTATCCTGCTCAAACAGCGTCATTTTAGAGCATATTGCTCAGGTTTGCATCCAGGTGGCATTTTAATATCTCCAGTGAGGCACATTCCACAACCTCTCTGGACAACCTGTGCCAGTGCATGGTCACCAGCACAGTAAGGGTGCTCTTCCTCGTATTCAGGTGGAACTTTCTGTGCATCAGTTTGTCCCTGTTGCCTTTTGTCCTGTTGTTTGCTGGAGCCACTGAGCAAAGCCTAGATCCATCCTCTTGACATAGCCTTTAGGTATTTATACACATTAATGAGGTCCTCTCTCAGTCACCTTTTCTTGAGGCTGGACAGATTTGGCTCTCCTAAGAGAGATTCTCCAGACCCCTGAGCAACCTGGTTGCCCTCTGCTGGACCCACTCCAGGAGCTCCATGTCTCTCTTGTACTGCAGAGCCCAGAACTGGACATGGAACTCCAGATGTGCCTCACCAGGGCTGCGGAGAGGGGCAGGATCACCTCCCTTGCCCTGCTGGCAGAGCGCTTCCTAATGCACTCCAGTTCACCATTGGCTTTGGCCACCAGGGCACACTGCAGGCTCAGGGACAGCTTGCTGTCCACCAGGACCCCCAGCTCCTTCTCCTCAGAGCTGCTTCCCAGCAGATCAGCCCCAGCCTGTGTTGGTGCCTGGGGTTATTCCTCCCAGTGCAGGACCCTGCTTTTGCCTTTGTTGAATTTCAGACAATTCCTCTCAGCCCATCTCTCCACTCTGCTGAGGCCCTTCTGAAGGGCTGCAGAGCCCTCTGGGGTGTCAGCCACTGCTCCCAGCTCTGTGTCATCAGTGACCTGCTGAGGAGGCTTCTGCCCCTCTGTCTGAGTCACTGCTGAATAAATTAAACAACACTGGGCCCAGTACTGACCCTTGGGGTCAGTGACAGGTGCTTAAAAACAGACGTTTTAAAAAAATACAAAAAAGACTGGTGTCCAGGTTTTCCTATGTTGTATGCACGATTTTGGATCACGTTGTTACTGAACTCAAAACCAAAATTGGCTGATGAAATTGCTAGGTTCCAGCTTAAAGACAAACACTATATAAACTTTGATTCTAAATAGTTGGGTCATTTGAATTATTTAAAACATTTGTGTTATTTTTTGAGGAAATGCTTTTTCCACACTGTTTTTAGAGCTAAGTGAAATTATAATTGTAAATACCCCTTTGAATGGCTGCAGAACATGACTGTGTTTCAGAAATACAAATACCTGTCCAGTCTTACTGACTTCACTGGAATAACTAAATCTCACTGTCTCTGAAAATCAGACTAAGTACCTACTATTCTTTGCTATTCAGGGGCACATCATCTTTGTATTTCAGGAGTAAGGGCTGATGGATGAAAACTGAAGATTTAAGGCTGCATATGGCCACTATTATTGGAATTAGGAACAGTTACATTTACTCTTTTTTTGTTTTCCTAAATAAGCAGGTTTCTCATTCTTAAATGATTTGTCATTTAAGGTCTTCTAGCTCTTGAAAGCATACTGCATTTGGAAAGGTTTCCTTTAGTAAAGATAGTACAAAAATAAGTGATTTCAAGATATTTCCACTAACCTGGCCAAAATCTTTTTCACATAGCTAGCTACCACATAATTTGGTATTTTCAAAAGCAAGTGACTTGCCATGAACTTTCCATATAACCTGGTTTATAAAATAGCCACCCTTTCCCCTCTGTGTAACTTGTCTCATCTCTAAATCTGAGTATGTTTGGTCTTTGATTTTACAAGCACAGGTACCCTTCCACACTTCAAATTTTTCCTACTATATCCGTGATCTACCGTTATTTGACAAATTAGTAATGAATTAAATCACAGTTGCTTGCATTTATCTTTTTTTAAAAAGACGATATCAAATCTGGGTGAAATTTTCTGTGTGATGAGCTCATGTTTAGGAAATATGCTGTTATGCTGTCAAGCCCATATATATGTGCTGCAGTACCATCAGAACACCATGAAGGGTTTAAACTGTTTGCTTTTGTGCTTTTGGTTTTCATGCTTTACAAAGGTGGATGAAGTTTTCCCTTCAGAGCTGTTTTTGGTATTAGCTTCTACCAACTCTATCAATAGCATGAGAATTTTTAATAAAGGATAGTATCACCCAAACATAGCATGAGAATTTTTAATAAAGGGTAGTACCACTCAAACATAGGTTTGCTTTTACCTTAAGAAACTATTTTCCTTTGCAGTGGTCGTGGATAATGTGACCTAGTTTGGTTGAACAGTTGATTTAACCACACCTCTGAGCACTGGGATCACAGTGTAGACGTGGTTCAGCAATTTCTGTGAGACACTGCTGTTGCTAGACCTGGGTTCCAGAGCTGATGAGCAAGCAGCAATAGCAGCTTAGGGAAGGAGGAATAAAGGTGGGAGTGGATAGCCAGCCTAGGATCAAAAGACAATGACTTTTGTCTAGAAGGGTAAGAGCTGCTTCTTGAAGCTAATTGCTCCCTTTCTGATCAGAAGATCATAATTAATCACATCTGTTGACATGTAAAAGAAGTGAAAACAGCATGCATAGTATTGTTGCACACTCATGCCTTTATATTCCTGTGTCTTGGCTACTGACACTGGAGTTTCATGTTAAAAGAGCCTCAACTGTAAGACTGGATGTTGGCAGATGATGTTCTTCTCCATGGTGGTTCAGGGGGTCTGTCTGGGACAAAGGGAAGAACCCTAAGTAGAATAAGGAAATACTAACTCATATGCTATTTAACTGGACTGTAGATACTCTTGTCTATGTGTTCGTGATTTTTTTTTTGGACAAGCTGGTATCTGAGTGTGTGCAAAGATAATTTGATTCAAAGAATCTGCTTCTGGAATTTATGTGGATGCCACTGACAAAAAACGGTCATTCTCTCAGTGAACTTATCCTAGCTGTGCTATGGGCTGAGCTCTGATAACTTGCAGGTACCCAGTGGGCAGGAAGATGACTACACTGCTTAAGGTACAGGTCAAAGTCTCAAACTGAGACACATAACTGGAAACAGCGAGAGATCGACTGCACATACAGAATGCTCTAGAGGTCAGGAACTCTCAGCATGCTCAGCCTCTGCCACTAGATTCACCATCTTCTTTGTCAAACCCATGGATGATTCTCATGAGTTTTAATAGAAGGAAAAGATATGAGAAACAGCTCCTATCTGGCAGGTCTTAGTTTGTCACATTACTCTTATTAAAATCTAACTTGGCAAATCCTTGAAAGTAATTTTCTTAAAGGAATGCTTAATGCAGTTGCTGGAGTTTGTTTGTTTCTTTTTGTTTTGTTTGTTTGTTTGGTTTGTTTTGTTTGGTTTTTTTTGGTTTTTTACCAAGGAAATGGAGCTGTAGATCTTACTTTGGGTTCACAAAGGAAACTTGGATGGTCAATGGATTGCAAACTAAGATCATGTGGGTGGTCTCTATTGCCAGTCATACAAAAAAAGTATGAAAAATGCATCGTTTCCCCCTTCTCTCCCAATATTTCAGAAAGCTAAGGCTTTTCCAGGTTATAATAGC
This sequence comes from Origma solitaria, assembly GCA_013397895.1. Taxonomy (NCBI): domain Eukaryota; kingdom Metazoa; phylum Chordata; class Aves; order Passeriformes; family Acanthizidae; genus Origma; species Origma solitaria. The sequence continues at coordinate 105,095 of VZRL01000324.1, read as the reverse complement.
TCATAATGGTGTTGTGTAGTTTCCTATGTTATGTTGGTTTTGGCTGGGACAGAGTTAATTTTCTTCACGGTAGCTAGTGTTTTGGATTTGTGCTAATAGTATGGAGAAATTTTGGTGTTGCTTAGCAGGGCTTACACAGAGGCAAGACCTTTTCTGCTTTTTGTACTGCCACACTGGCAAGTTGGGGGTGCTTGTGAGGCTGGGGAGGAGACAAAGCTGGGACAGGTGACCCCAGCTGACCAACAGGATATTCCAGACCATCTGAGGTCATGAGCAGGGGAAGAGGGAAAAAGTGGGGATGTTTAGAGTAATGTTTGTCTTCTAAGTCACCGTTACACACTGATGGGCCCCTGCTCTCCTGGAGGTGACTGAACACCTGCCTGCCCAAGGGAAGCAGTGATGAATTCCTTGCTTTGCTTGTGTGTGTGGCTTTTGCTTTCCCTATTAAACTCTCTGTATCTCAACCCATTTACCCTTCCAATTATCTCCCTCATCCTGCTGGGGGGAGTGACCAAGCAGCTGTGTGAGGCTTGGGTCCTGGCTGGGGTTAAACCACGACACATAGAAAACCTCAGAAAGGAGTCATGTCATCCTGAGATATGTGCCCACAGGACAACTCAGCATGCTAGAACAGTTTAACTAGACACACACACTTAGTTGGCTCACTGTCCTGAATTTTCAGTAGCAACTCAGTGGAAATTTCCCATCACTTGATTGTGTCTCTGAGTCCCTTGGGTATAATTCATATCGAGGTTCTTACTCATCTAGAATCCAACCTCAGTTTCAGGAAAGAATGCCTGTGCTTCTATTCTGCCACAGCCACTGAGAAAAACACATTAGAAAAGAAGCTGCTTGTATTCCTGTATTTACATAAAGGTGACAAGGACAGGAAACTGATTCTTACCTCAGGCTGTTTTTGTGCTCTTGTTTATCCCCATTAGGCAAGAGAAACAAAGAATGACACCATGCCTTAGTGACTAGAGACCGTACCTGTAGAGATGGACTTCTGTCATACCATATTGAGGGAATCCAATACAATATGAGGATACACTGCAGCTTATTCCTGAAAATTAGGTATTGCTTGCAAATCAGAGAGAAGGGATCTGAGTCTCTTCCTGTGGACATAAAGTGAGTGGTTTCCCTTCTATCTCATTGTGACTAGAGCATTGATATATGTCTCCACGTGAAATTCCAAATGCAAACATTTTTGGTATTTTAAATAATCACTTCCAAATTGTTTTCTGCGGGTCCTTTGTTGTTGTTGCTTGTCTATTTCACTTTTTCTGAAGGATCAAAGTAATTCAGCATAAACTGCTCTGCTGCAAAGACAGTAGAAGTGTCACTGTTTTGCAGGTAACTCCTCATTTTGTGTTTGGTTTCCAGATCTGCTAGGTGCCATATGCTCTAAACCCCTGAAGTCTGAAAGGAGTCCAGGAGTAGCTTCTGGCTGATGTCCCTACAAATGTACTTGGGGACAGTAGTCCACTATATAGCAAAATTTCCTGGGAATACAGTCCATCTTGCTGTCTTCCTGAGACTAATGCTGAATCCTCAAACTCAGAGAAAATATGTCCTTTCCAAAATCCCCTTAGAGATTTTACATACTGTTTAACCCTTGAGAGACACTTGATGACAGAAATTGGACTGGGACACAAACAACTATATAAGTGCATACACACAGGCAATTTCTGAAAACATTGCTTTTCACATAGATATGTGCAGTAGAAACTCCCCTACTTCCTCTTTTCAGTTTTGTTGCTGGTCCAAACCAGTATTTGTCATGGGCTCAAACTGCAATCCTCAGTACAATTTGGCCAGTCACTCAAATACTATTCATGTTTTCCAGCTTACTTTGCCATTTCCACTGCAAAACCCTTTCCTCAGCCTTGTATGACTGTGGGAGACTGTCTGACTTTCATTCAACCGGTGCTTTATGGCTTTCTTTTCGCAAAACACATCCTCTGTACTGAAAGAAAGGCTATTGCTTTTCCTCTCCTCCTTATCATGAATTTCTGTCCATCCAATGGCTATCTACTATCTATTCCAGGAGCAATATAACGTATCCTGCAAGGTGCTTGAGAGAGGCATTAAAATAGACAGCAATGTCACAACTCCTTTCAAATCAACAGCAATTGAAAAAAGTATTCATGGGGAAATTCCACAAATCATCACATGGAGCAAGTCATGAATGGTTGCAATGCTCTCAAATTGCATTTCAACAAATAAACGATTTTTGTTACTTAGCTCTGATGTATGTCAGGCTAATGTGTTTGAATTGTATGCAATGGACTACATTGTATTACTTGTGTATATAATATATCATCTCATGTAGGCTGAACAAGTAAAGCTTACTATGACATACTTATGTCACATGTAGACCATGTATCTCATACATGAAGGTGATTCTACTATTGTTATAAATTTAAGCCCTAGCCCTCCATGTGTACCTGTATGCATAAAACCTCTGGCATACCTTTGAAACACTGACCTGAAGTCAGTGTCTTGAGCGTGAAATCACTAACTCAAGCTGGTGTGCAATGAAAGTGAATTGATGCAATATACGCCATGCCTCTGCTTACACAGACACACTTGATTCACTGATCCCATCCACCCGTGGGGCCTAGAAGTGGGAAGAGTCAGAAGGAGTTTCTTGTGACCTATTGAACATGGGATTTTGAGAGACCAGGACTGAAAAATGTGTTTTTGAGAACACCTGTCCCCCTTCCTTTTTCCAAACAGGATTAGGTTATAAGCAAATCTGCACCCACTGCCAAAGAAGACACATCTTTGTGCAATGAATATGATACTGATGACTGCAAAGAAAGAAAAATCATATAAACAGGATGCTTCCCTTGAGTCAGGCAACTGTTTGAGTAGTGTTTCTTTCTTTCCATTCTCTGAGTAACTCCCAATCTCCTTTAGCTTCCTTCTTTCTGTCCCACTCTTCCCTCTCGCTTTCTCAGGTGGAAAATAGGATGTGGCCCCCTCAGTGTGTCTGTCAAACATTTTGGCTCTTCAGATAATCTTTGACCGGACCTGACTGTGTTCCTTTCAGTGAAGCAGAGGATTGGTTTCCAGTTAAGCCTTTGGAATCCTAGTGCTCAGGAAGAATAACTCCAAGCACTGCATTTGGGAGAGCTTTATTAATAAGTTGAAAGTGAAAGAAAGGTAATAATTGCATTTAAACAATCAACCAAAGCAAAGCTCACCTCTGGGTTTATGAATTTGTAGGGAAGACATAATTACAAGGGGCCTGTGTTGCTACATTGCTTTTGCTTTGAAAACCAGATTGCCACCCCACTCCCACTGGAAGGATAATTGGGTCCTCATAGGTCTCTTGAATCAAAGTAGTGTTGCAGTAAAACTTTATTTCTTCAGTGCTCATTAAAAGAGAAGCTGAATGGAAAACTCCCACTTTGGGGATGGGATTAGATAGCCCTAGATTATTCCTCTTCCCATGCCCTTTCAAGGTTTTTTGTTTCTAAATCTGCTCAGCAAGAAAAAGTAAATTGCCAGAAGTGAGATTAGTGGAGAATATTGTCCCAAGGACAATAAGGCATTATTGCAAGGCTGGTATGAGATCCCTGCTTCAAAAACTACAAGACTTGGAGGTGTGTGAGCTCTTAATTGCCTACCTCTGATAAACTGGCAGTGGGAAANNNAAAAAAAAAAGAAGAAAAACCCCATTCAGCTGTGAATTAGGCTGGATCAAGTCCACTTGCTAATCAGAGTTTAATGAGGATGCTGCTGGTCTTAACATATTCAAAATGTTCAAAACTGCCCTGGCTTCAAGTTTGTGCAGTTACTATTTCCTCTCTGCTGTCACTTCTGCACACAGGCCATCACAAATCTTTAGAGAATGTAATTATGTCTAGGACAGGCATGGTACGGAGAGTGGGGGAGTATGTACCTCAGAAGGAGTGAAAATATAAGGCTGAGAGTTATTCTGCCAATTCATTCCTATATTGTCCAAATTGTCTACGCCTCAGCTGCTGGAATAAATACCCCAATTTGCTCATTGTTAATTGGAACCATAAAACTTGGATATATAGCAGGATTTCTAATACTGTATCACCGTCAGCCTTTATCTGTCTTTGCTGTCAGGGAATCCATGGGATAGTTGTGTGTGAAGGTCCCAGGGTTCAAGAATCACAGGTCACACCACTGGCAACCACAGCTGCCATTTGCTGATTTAAAAGACCAGAAGGCATGCAAATATAGCCACTGTGCCAGAGAACTCAGTGTCTGATATCAGGAGATGCTTTGGCTTTTGTTGGCTATACTGCAGTAGCTACATCACTGAAAACGATGCCTTTGTGCATGCAGTAAGCTCCAGGGCGCTGGCAGAAGGAAGTGGGCATTGGCAGGTACCCTTTTGATCCTCATTTGTCATTCCCATCCTGCTGCTTTAAACTAGATGCTATAAAGGCATCAAATTTAAAAAAAAAAAAAAGAAAATTCAACAAAGTACAAGAGCTTGAGATTTTGATACCTTCTAATTATGGGCTTGATTTGGGATGTGGGTTTGACCACATGAGGCTATAAAAGCATTTACATAAACCTTTCTGGTTTCTTCAAAAGACAGAGTGGTTCTATCCAGTGCAGTATGTGACACACACTGTGAGAAAAAGTACCACATCTTCTGTTGGCCAGCATGATTAGGGCTGTATGGTTAGATCAGATAATTCTGATTAGCAAAGATGCTGTTGAGTGCAGTTACATTAGGTCATGTACAAGCTGTCTTGTGCTTGAAATTTAGTTTATTCCTAGCCTACCCTCCACAGTCTAATTAATATTACTGTCTGTAAGACTGGGAACTTTGTATACTGCGAAGAATGTTTTACACACAGACTGATCCATTTTACCCTGATTTTATACTTCTGTAGATTATAAATGAGAATGAGAGGAAAATCAGCTGCAGGAGACCATGAGTGTCTTTCTAACATTCAGATTTGTCTTGAACATTGAGCAAAAGTTGCATTAACCAAGCTTCCTGTCTGCCTTTGCAGAACAGCTCTTCAAGATGACAGGGAAAGAATGAATTTAATATTGTATGTCATTAAAATTTCTTAAGACATTTTTGTTTGGATGGTTGGGTTTTGTTTGTTTGCTTCTTTGGGAGTTTTTGTGATTTTTATGTTTGTGGGGGGGGTTTTCTTTAATTTTGTTTAGACAGAATATTTTCATGACTTTTGGTGCTGTGGCCTCACAGAATCCAACTCTGCTAATGGTTGAGAGAAAGTAATATGTTGAGGCGGGATATTTTTCATTTCAGGTTGAAACTGTAAAGTATACATACACTAAGAGAAACTGATTCCAAGTTTTCTTACCCTTAATATTCAGGACATCCACTATGCAGTTAGAAGATTTCAAGTAGTTTTTTGCAATGATATCAGAGACAGAGATAAATCAACAAATCAAATCTCTTTTTTTTCCCCCCTGCTAAAAACTAGAGGAATAGTATCAGTGTGGCAGTAGCTTAGTTGTTTATTTGTAAAGCACTAATATCCCGTGTTAAGGAAGTCAGTATTTATATTGACAAGAGATATTTGAAAAATTAAAATTTGCTCAGTAATTAGAAATTGCCTTGGTTAAATAATTTTATAGACATTAACATTTTTAATCAAAAGTCACTCTTAATCAAGTGGCCATTGTCCAAAAGAGAACTTCAAGTCAATACCTCATTATGGTCTCTCTGAAAAAGGCATTATCTTCAAAGAATATTTATGCATGCATGGTCCAATACTACAGAAATGCAATATAAATGCAGTTTAATGTTATTTGACCCCATCACAAATAATGTTTTAGAGCAGCAACTGTGAAGAGGGTAGACAGGGAAAGTTCATACTGTCTATATATGACCCAGCATACATTGTATGCTTTGAAGTATAAGATTTTTAGAAACTCTTTGCAAAATCTTTGTAAAACCTGGATTGTTTCTGTAGTATTACTTCTATTCTAGCTGTAACCTTTCACCAGCTTTAATCACTGACATGCTGGCATACCAACGTTTCTTGTGCTAACTAGTTACGGCTTCATTTTTGAGTTTTGACATAGTTTATGATTCCATTTTCCTCCTCTTTACTAAGAGGTACAGCTTATCTGAAAATCTACATAACAGAAACATTTTGTGACTAGATATTGAAAGAAATTATGTTCATGTAATCTTAATATATCAGGATCTTTTTAAAACAGCACATAATTCATGCACCATTTAGAGGTAATAATCTTCTTTCCAGCACGAAGTGATCATATTTGGTAATTGAGCTTTGATAAAGAGGCCTAGGTAAGCCCAGCCAGATATGAAATATTTGTGTTTAAGAATGCTGAAATGTTCCATCTGGATGAAAAATTCTTAACTGAAACATTTAGACATTTCCAGAATATTTTTTTGACATTTTCAAACTGAAATGTTTTGATATTTCTGAATCAATCTTTTATCTGCTTTTCATTCTATATGCTGCTTTGCCATTTTGACATTTTGTTTCAGTTCGGGATAAACCCAAATATTAAAACATCTCTGCAGTAAGAAATTCCAATTTTGGACCAGGTCTGCTTCTGATAATGAACTACGTATAAATTTGTTCAAGATGTTACGAATCTAAAAAACTGTTCTTATTTTATCCAAATTACATAGGAAAACTTGCCAATAACTTTAAAAGTCCTTTGGAAGATATAGAATCCTTTTGTCCCAGAGTAATCTGCCAGAATAGAAAATATATAATACAAATATATATGCAATAATATAAAATACATTTCTAGAAGCTTTAAGGAACAGCCATAAAATAAGATTCATATGACAAACTATTCAGGCAGTGCAGGGTCATAGTAAGGCCCAGTGCTTGTATTATAGCTAAAAAAGTTTACTAATATTTGTAGAAGGTCAGTGTGTATCTCCAGGCCTAAATTATTATCGCATCAATCTAGTTATAGTAGGCTTAAACTTTTCTGTGTTGCCTATTTCAGGCTTGATTTGTCTTTCTGCAGGCATCCTGTTTACTTGCAGACAAATACATGAGAAACATGGACATGGATGATGCAAAGCCATCACTAGGAGCATTGGACCTTACTGCATTTTTATTTGCCCCAGCATCCAGGATTAATTTTCACTGGAGCCAGTGAATCAGGATTTAGGTCCCGATATGGCTTTCTGCATCCGTCCCGTGCATGGAGGCTGCAGTTGCCACCCTAGCTGAGCATTGGGAATGTACAACTGAATGTCCTATCTTGAAAGAAAGAGGAGCAGTTGGGCCATTATCATTACAACTGTTTTGAGCTACAGACTGGAACAAATGGAGCTGTATGAAAAATCCGTGTATCAAAGCAGCCACAGGACTGATGTAGCTATCTGCGGGAGACTGCGGCAGCCTGGAATCCGTGACATGAAAAAAGGTAGTGCAAAGAATGCTTGAACTCCTGGGAGGTGCAGGAGGTAATTTAATATCACCCCACTGGCATAGAATAAATGTGAATGAGGGAGAAAAGAGGCCCACAGTTTACAATAGGCCCAGTAATACTGCATGCATTTTGAGCAGGCGCAAAAGAACAGCACAACAAATGCTTCTAGAAGGTTCCTAAAAAGCAGCCTTTCTGCTTAGATAATTTTTCAAGGACTTGGTATGCAGGACTGAAACAACATTTTAAAAAGGAAATTTCCAAGTCACGAACTTCTTCTTTGAAGGAGTTCCCAGTTCCTTCAAAACTGAGAAAGGGTTTGTGTTCATTTCAAGTTTTGGGTGAAAATTTGGGTCAAGTTTCAAGATGGTTTCTCGACCTCTAATTACTATTATTAGCACTCCTAAATGGACTCTTTAGAAAATCCCTTGACTAAGGAGGGCTGGAGTGAGCTAATGAGTATGAGAGTGAGAAGAAGGTCCTTGTTTGAATTTTAAATACTTCAGCTCACTAATTGGGGACTATGGAGAATGCTTCTTTTGGTGTGGAGGGAGTTCAGGGGCAGGTGGGAGTAAGAACAATATTTTTTAGACCTGTCACTTTAAAATATACCCACTGCTGCTTTGACATGGCACCAAATGAATTTTTAAGCAACAATAAGTAACCTTATCCTCCCTTTAGGCACTTGCAGGACTTACTTATTTTTGTTTTTAAAAAATGAGCTGGGCAAGTTTTTCCAAGGTCTCATGGCTTTAATGAAGAATAACATTCTTTGATGGTCCTGGCAACGGGCATCTTTTCTTTTCCAAATAAAAATGAAGAGGCAGAGAGCCTTGTGCCTACAGGTCTGTTATATGTTAAACCAGCAGAGTTCCCACTAACAGTACTGTTCCAATTGGACACTCTTCCCATCTTTTTATATTTTTGTTTTCCTTTTTCTTTCCTAAATATATTTTTTTTACATTGTTCCCATCACTGCATGCGTCATTTCTACCCTCAGGACCCATCCTGATTTTTATCTCAGAGGACCAACAGCTGTGGCAGTCTTATCCAACATAAAGAGGACATCCAGTCTTTGTTGTTTTTTTTCAATAGAAATTTGCTTTAGTGATCACCACCTGAACATAGCTGACACAAACCCAATTTCTTTAGTGCTAAAACAAAAAAGATGGGGAATGCACTTACAAATATCCATATTTCTTCTTTTTGTCTACAGGACTTGAAAAAATGCTGGTGTACAACATTATGAGTCCCTCATGAGCTTAGAAATTATGTGGACTGATGCACAGACCCGTGAAAACTCTGCAGATTGGCCTGTACCCAGTATTTCAGAAGGCACTTCCAAGTCACGAACAACAGAGAATAAAGGTGACTCCCTATCAGTAACATTGTCTTCTTTCTATAAGCAAAGGAATCCAATGAATTTAAATTTTTCATTTTGACTTATTTTCATCCAGTTAGTTTTTATTTTACCAGTACATATATATAGTCAAGTTCATCCATGTGAAGCTACGCAAAGTTTAAGAATTAATTAGGGTCAACCCAAACTTTCCCCGGTGTATAATGTTTTTGCTTCCCAGCTGTAGAGAGAATTGAATCCCACAGTTCTGTGGTGACAGACTAGCTGGGTACTGATGTCTGATGAAGTGAACTGCACACTCATTTCCCACCTTACGCATATGTCTCTGAAGTCCTGATTCATATTCTACGGATGACATAAAGAAAGACTCACTGATATTTGAAAAATTTGCTTCTGTCTGTAACAATGCTTTAACATCAATGCAAGGCAATTTTGCTCATCCTTTGTGTTTATAGAGGCTGATAAAAATCTGTTAGAGGTTTTGCATCATGATTTTACAAAATAGTATTGACACGAATGAGCTTAGTTAATTTAAACTGTCTTGAAAAGGGTCAAAGTATGGTGATAGATTTTATAATTACACTGTATGTTGTGGCCCAGTGTTGCAATGGGCTGAAGCCTGTTTGTTTTCTTGTGCCTGTCCAAGGCACCTTGGCACAGCCTGTCAGACTGCATAAAATTGAAGAAGCAGTTCTCTCCCCTCCCCTTCCTGCATAACAGGATCTCTGTTACACAGTTTTGTTGATATTGTGCTGACATTTTGACTTACCTGGGGGAAGATAGGGCAATAGGATTAGGACTAAGAGGAGAGACTATTTATATTTGCTCTTACAAGATGTTTTATAATAGACTGCACAGAATACCTCCTAATTTTTGTTGTTTGCATTTAAATTGAACTGGAGGAAGAATCTGACCGGAGTAAAAATTAAAGCAGAGGTGAGCATGATTCTACACTAGAAATAGACCCTTGCTTCAATTTTCAGCTATCTAGATGTTGTTGCTTGCTTTTTACATTTTCTGGGCAGGCTTCACTCTGTTCCTAAAGCAGAGGCAGGCAGCTATTTTCAACATCCAAAGGACAAGAAGACCTTGAAAGAAGTTCAAGGTGCCATCCTGGAGCTCTGGCTAAAGATTATGAAAAGATTTCATCGGGGCATGGGGTGGGAGCAAGTAAAATTTGGCAGCTACTTTCTACATGAGCTATACAGTCAACCTCTTGGAATGAATTTCAGCAGCTTCAGAATAGGTTACTTAAATTTATTCTCTCTTTTAATCAGGTTTAAACAGAAGCAGATTTCTGTTTCTCCTTCCCTGTTTGCTCGACATCCCAAGGTGATACTGACTGTGGGAAGTCAGGCACATAACAAAGGGGATACACTGGACATATGGAACTGGTTTTCATTGGTGATAGACAGGTGGCTCTTCTCCTCAGACCTGCCATGACTTCAGTAGTTCAAAATTAAGCTGTCACCAGAAACGGACCATGAAGTAATTGAAGACTTCTTCTCATTAAACATTCAGATTCCTACATACCTCATATGTACTCAACATGTCTTTATCTTTGTGGTCTTGTGCAGACACTTACAAGCCTGCAAGGAGAGGGTTTAAGGACCTGGTCAGAACTGACCAACCTCAGGTTTGCCAGTGGCACTTACAGGTTAGAAGAAAGGATGTGGATGGATTTTTGTAAATGTTTATCCAGGTTACAATCTTTGAGGTGAACAGGAATTCTTGTCATGACTGGTGCAGAGCTCCTGCTCAACAACCTCTGCTCCTGCCCTTGTCACCTCAGCTAAATTCAGAGGCTCTGGAAAGCCCAAGAGCATTCAAAGATAGTTGCCTTAATTGGTTAATGAGTTCAGAGCCAAGCACATGTTTGAGCAATTTCCTTACCATTGAGGAAGCCTGGCTAGAAGTGGCTCTCCTAATGGTGCTCCTGCATAGAAGGCCTCAGCTCACCTCGGGTATATGAAAAATGTGCAAGGTCTTGGTTATGTTCATATTTCACAGATTCTCAGTTCTACTTAGGCACAAGAAACCAAAACCTATAGACAAAAGGGATACATACTGAGAAGATCAAGGTTCAGCTTTAAAAATCTGACCTAGAATTGCTCTAAAAAAATTTGAGTATCTTGAAATACAGATACTTACATCCATGGCTGTGTATCACAGAGAGTCATTCTCTTGGGCACAGGTGCTAGTTGGTTGTGGGGTAAAAAAATGGGCCTATACTTAATAGAGTTCTCTACTTTAGAACTTCCGTCCTAAACTAAGTGTGTGGACTGTCAGCCAGCATGTAGCATATACCTACACATCCTGCAACAAAAGCTGAATTCTTTCTGCCGGGCCAGCATATGTAGGACAGCTTGGAAGCTGAACTCCACCGAATGCAGCAGCAGCGTTCCTTGTAAGTACAGTTGTTCAGCTTGATCATCTGATTTCAAAACAGTTGTAGGGCCCTGCATCTTGCCAGCCTCTCACTGGAACGGTCCAAAGTCTCAGGATCTGGATGTAAGGAATAGGCCTGTGCACCTGTTCCTGGGCATCTGTATGCATGCATGCCCTGATTACCTATGCAGATAATTATGTAGAAGCTCTATTATTATCCTGTTACATGAAAATCCAGCCTTCAGGGCCTCTGGTGTGCCTCTGCAGGCATGGTGGGGGAAGAAAAGCCGCCATAAAATCATACTTCAGAAATAGTTTTTCAGAACTGAGTTGTGGAACATACACAGTGATTTAGATTAGAAAGAGAGAAAGCAATGAAGAAGAAAATGATGAGAAAAAGAGTGCAAAAGTATGGTAAAAGAAAGAAATCTTGAGTATGTGGATGCTGCTTTCAGAAACAAGAGACATCTGTTTGGGAAATGAAATCTGTCCAAAGAAATGAGGAGGGGGTGGGGGAAAAGGTGAAACATTGCCAATGAGACAGAAGAAAATCTCAAACTTTCCCACAGATGTCTTAGTCAAACCAACTCAGAAACAGAAGAGTTAAGAACAAGGGATTTATTTCCAAAAAGGAGCAAAGGCAAGGATTGCCAAACAGAAAAAAACAGTGCCATCAACACTGCAGGAGTCAGGAATGATGATAACCAGTATCATCCAGCAGGTCTAGTTACATTTCTGTTGCTTTTCACTTTTTATGTGGAGAGATTTAGCAGGCCCCAAGTGTCAAAGTTATCTTTTCTCCAGGTCATCTTCAGTGGTCATTCCTCCTATCAGGCAGAACCTGTCTCCCCTTTGGCTGATTTGTGCGGCTACCAAGGCACGAAAAGCAGCAGAAAACTGCTAGCTCTGGCCTCAGAATTCTGTCCCTCCATGATACTGTCACCATATCAGCCTCCCCCCAATCACCCACAGTGAGAACTTTTCTTAGAGAGATGGTTGCTTTCGGGCTCTGTTCTTCCCTAGCAATCCCAGGCTGTCAAAGCAATCCTGTGGAAAACTGTCAGCCAGCATAAAATCGATCAGCCTCCAGTTAATTTGTGTGGAGTGAGCCAGCCTGGTTGCTGTACTGGCATGGGAACAGTATGTGGTTCCCTTATCCCCTTACCCCGTTATCCCCAGGCTGCCTAAACTGTGCCAGATGCAGTTCAGTTTCAGTCAGAACCCACAGGTTACTACTACGGTAGAAACAGTAAATTGGAAGTTTGGTGCCTAACAAACATCCTCTGGATTGTGGTTTCTATTGTGCAGCCAGTTCCAATTCTGTTGTATTGACAGAAAGCTGACTGCCATAGCAAATCTCCAGCACTATGCAATTTGGTTATCCTGTTTTGCTTTTAGTAAGTGAGGACTTTATAGGCATTCCTGTGAAAACCCCACGTGCTGTGGGGTTGTTTTCTTCTTCATAGATCTACAATCTGGCTCCTTCTTTTTCACTGAAATACTAGGCTTCAAAGAAGAAATGCACGGTAGAGTATAAAGAGCCAGGAATCATAGTGACAGAGAAAGCAGTTGGTATTGTGAATGCATTGTAATATCTTTCTTTATTATGAGTAATGATGCTTAGAAGAACATACATTTTTTAGGAATAGGCTGGTTTTCAATAGCCTTCCTAAAATAACCTAAGTATGCAAAGGCTCCATAACTTAAGCTTTTTATTTTGTATAATTTGAGGTGCCTAACAACTCAAAATAGACATTGTCATCATCACAAAGCATATAAAATGTGGGTGGTGAAGACTGCAGAGAATCCTCAGCCCTGATTCAGAATCCATTGTTGACCAGAACAGAATGGCAGAAATAAAAATTTCAGAACTTCTTGGAAAATGAAATCTCAAGTCGTAACACAGGGAAAAAAGCTCAACCAAACAAGCAAACAAAAAACAATGTCAAATGAGAAAAATATGGGAAAAATTCCAGTGTCTGTCCCTGCTCGTGGCATTCCCACTTGCAAACCCATTTTTCATTCCTTTTAGCAGAGAAGCATTTATAGTGTATGAAGCTTGCATTAATCATGAAGATCACCTTAAGGCAAAAAAAGGAAAGGAAAAAAAAGTGGGGTAAGAGTGAATATAACTAAGGTTATTTTTTATCTAAGGCACAAAACACAAATGGAGATTTTTTTCTTCAAACAAATCTTAGCAAAAATCATGCCAGAATTTCAAAATTTGCCCCTTCAGAATAAACTATTATTATTATTATCATCACCGATTTATTAACATTTGTACAAACAAGACGCATAAACTAGCATTCTGATTTAACCCACATCAAGACTGATATTCAGGATCCAGGAGCCAAGCCTCATTCCTGACACTTTTCAACCCTTTTCAATCACAGCCTGGGTGTAAGCGGTAATGTGATCTGACATCTATTTATAACGTGCCATATTGTGAGTATCTCTGCTCCAGAGTAATGGTAATAATAACACTACCTAGATCCAATGTCTCACTTTTCTTCCTTAGAAGACCTTTGGAAAGAACCATACATATTTGGTGCTTTTTGTTCAATTGCTATGTGTTTGAAACTGCAAAGCAGCCATGTGCACTGTTACTGATGGGAAGATAAAGTATTTTAAGTTTTGCAGAAATAGTAGCCAAACTGCTCTGTATTTTGCACTCTGCAGTGTTTATTCTGCACTTTCACTCTTCTTTTTTTTCCATTTGAGATGGAGGATTATTATGGCTCACTTGTTCAAAGCAAACTCTACTATGTTCAGTGTTTTCATTAGGGAAGGATGCATGCCTGAAAGAAGGGATATAATCTGAAAGGACTTGGACAAGCTCGAGAAGCAGGGCCATTGGGAATGTCAGGAGGTTTCACAAGACCAAGTACAAGGTGTTGCACCTGGGTCAGAACAACCCCAGTACCAACACAGGCTGGGGATGAGCAGATGGAGAGCAGCCCTGCGGAGAAGGACTTGGGGGTGCTGTGGGTGAGAGGCTGGACATGACCCAGCCATGAGCACTGCCAGCCCAGAAAGCCAAACGTGTCCTGGGCTGCATCCAGAGCAGCGTGGGCAGCAGGGCCAGGGAGGGGATTCTGCCCCTCTGCTCTGCTCTGCTCTGCTGAGACCCACCTGGAACCCTGCATCAGCTCTGGGGGCCCAGCACAGGAAGGACAGGGACCTGTTGGAGTGGGTCCAGAGGAGAGGCACCAAGGTGATTAGAGGGATGGAGAAACTCTCCTCTGAGGAAAGATCTGGGGTTGTTCAGGCCTTGGGTTGACCTTATTGGGACCTGCCAGTACCTGAAGGGAGCCTACAGGAAAGACAGAGAGAGACTTTTTGCAAGAGCATGTAGTGACAGGACAAGGCGGAATGGCTTCAAACTAAAGGAGAGTAGGCTTAGGTTAGATATTAGGAAGAAATTCTTGACTGTGAGGGTGGTGAAGCACAGGAGCATGTTGCCCAGAGAAGCTGTGAGTGCCCCATCCTTGGAGGCTGGTGTTCAAGGCCAGGCTGGGTGAAACTCTGAACAACCTGGTCTAGTGGAAGGTGTCCCTACCCATGGTAGAGGGTAGAGGGGTTGGAACTCTATGATCTTTAAGGTCCCTTCCAACTAAAACCATTCTGTGATTCTGATACATTGGTCCTTTACTTATCCTGGCCTTGTTCTACTCTTTTGTTGACATAATAAATCCTAAACTTCTGAATGTTTACTTCGTAACACATGCCAAAACTCATACAGCTGTGAATACACTATTTCAAACTCTGTAGAAACAGGATGGCTACTGATTGATAATTACAGTCAAGTTCCACCAAAATAAAGAGCTTGAGACCAAAGTCATAGGGTGGCTCAAAAGCAAGCCCTTGAGTCAGTCAAAGCTATATTTTGAGAACAATAGAAAGAACTTCTAACTACATAAAACTAGAAAGAAAAAACAGAAATATATCTTGTCTTGCTATAATGGTCAAGCAGTGAAAGCAAAAAGTGTTTCTATAATACATACAGGGAGTAACCATGCCTTGCTCCACTTACTGTCAAGGATTCATGACAAACCAAAGATTTCAGGCAGGAAGAGTAAAGTAGAAATGAAAGTGAACAGTGCCTAACTTCGTTGTGTTACCTAAAGGAGAGAGACGGTCTCAAAATCTGTTTGGTGAATTGGAAGTTAGACACTATGGGAAAAGTGGACCCTTCACTTTCTGGTTTTCAGTTCAAATGAACCATTTATTTTGCTGACCTCAGGGTCCAAATTTCAAAGAAAGCTGAAGACAGGCTTAGGCCTGCTGCTATGGCAAATTCCAAAATACCCAATTACTGACCTCAGGAGGAGTCAGCATTCCTGAGATTAGAGTCACTGGGAGTTTACTTCACAAACTCACTTCTAATAATATACTATAGAGCAGACACCATTAACCTGCCTTTTTCAGTTAGCAAATAAGATATGTCTCAAGGCAAAATAGTTATTAACAGCCAGAGGTAGGAGTTACATCTCTAATTGGAAACAGCAACATCTGCAGGGGAGTGTAATAAAAGCATATAACAAGTGAATGTGTCAGTGGATTACAGGGACTCTAGGTAATTGTTCCATAAGACAGCTTTAGCAGAAACAATGAATATTTCAGGACTTCATAGGTCCAAACTAATTCTGGTCACCGAAGAGTGTCCCAAGGATTAACTCTGTTCTTACTAGCCAATTCGACCAGCATTATACTGGCAGACTTCCCAGATTTCCTTGTTATTTGCCCTGCATTTATTTCACTGTTTACACCATTTTGTAGCTAGCTAATTCTCCTCTTTTTCTGCCAGCTGGTATAAGGATGCTGTTCAATAACTAAGCCCATTCACATCAGCTGCTTGAGGTAGAGCTATTGTGTCCTAGCTGTCAATTATTCTAAAACATCTTTAGGTCTAAGTTATTCTAATATGAGTGACCTGCTGCTTCTATATACAAAACTCTTCCACTGCTTTTATAATTAAACACACAAAGCAAAAGCCTGAAAACTCTGAGCACCTGCTGAGCACCCACAAACTCCTGGTGAAACCTATCAGTATTCCAGATATAAAAGCTGAGATATTTAATCATACAGGAAATGTTCTTTATTATTCTCCATGTCTGAGGTCATATCTTGCCATCTGGATTAAGCTGCACTTCACACAATTGGAAGAGATTTCTAGACCTGTTTGAAAGAAAAACTCTTATAGACTTTTTTCTAATTTCTCGTTTTACATTTTACTCAGCCCTTTCTGAGTCTTTTCTGTGCACTTACTTCAGATGAGTGAAGACAGTATGTAGTTTACAGCTTTTCTGTATACCATTCAAATGTTTGTCTGCATTTTGGAGCTGAATTTTATTTTGTGGGTGGCAATTTTAGGTCTTATGTCATGGCTTACCATGTGCTGGCTGTTCTGTGGAATAGGATTTCTCAAGACGGACAGCAAATATGTAGTTTTGTCACTTCTTGAAATCGTGTATTTGGCTCTGTTTCCAGAAACTGCAGTACAATAGATAAGCAAGCATGTTCTTTTTGGTTTTTTGCTTGTTACTGTCTGGAACAAGATTATATTTCAAGCACCTTTTGTTGCATTTCCATGCAAGCTCTGTGACAGGAGCAGCCCACATCTATTCAACAAAAGCAAACAAATCTATTCCCATGTTCATATGAGGGGAAAAAAGCATCAATTTCCTTGTCTGTGCAGTTGCAGATGGCAAGGATGTCCACATTCTCAAATTTTATAGAAAATGCTTTCCTCCACGAACTTCTTAAATAGGTGGTCTGCCTTGGGTCTATGTTGCAGCTGATAAATCTAGGGGCCTTTTCACTTCTCATTGCCACCTTCTTATTTCTTAAATCTTAAACAAGGTTTGTTTCAATAGGACTACCATAGCCATCACAGCAGCATGATACAGTCATTCACAATTTGCATACCTCAGGTATACAAGGACTACCAGGCAACAAGATGAGCACATAGCTGCCTTCTGCTTCTTCATGCATCTGCTCTGAGTTTTGCATGGTCAATAATGTCCTTATACTAGATATATCACTTAAACTTACAAGCTGTAAAAGGAAAAGCAACCCCCCCCCCAGATGGTTTGAGAAGCAGATGAAATGCTAATTAAGCCTCCAAATGTTCCAGCTGCACTTTCAAGACACTTTGGCCAAGGCAGGTGGAGCTGATTGTGATATGGGGCTGTTCACATTGCACCTTTCAAATGCTGGAATTTATGGCTCTGGTCAGACTTCTTGTGCTCCCTAGAAAGCATGGTAGCAACTGCTGGAAAAGGGAGACATTCGTGATGTGCACAGTATCCTGAACATCAGCTCTTACAGATGTGAGTTTTCTCAAAACTCTGTAATGTGGGTGCTTTTCCTTGTCGCTCTTCTCTCATTATAGCTTGATCCCCATCCCCAGGACAGGTCAGAGGAGTTGGAAACAGAGGGTCAGGTCTACTGCTCTGCTGTTAATGAACTGGGGCAGAAATCAGCCACTCATTTAATTTGTGAACATTAAAAAAATCAACAACAAATTTTTTCAAATCTGCAGCCTGCCCTAAGCATGTACTTTAGTAAAATTAAATCCTTAATAAAGTATCTATTAAATGAAAACCAAAAGTGTCCATCTTTTGTAGTTCCAGCCTCCCCTAATGGAAAATGGCTGTATTTCAATCAGCCACATGTCCGAGCTGTGGCTGTTCTCACAAGTCTGAATTCTTCCCTTAAATGGGATCCATCTGAGAATGTGACACTGTTGTTTCTCTTTCTGCAGACCTACATGACAGTCAGAAACAGCACACAAATGAGCTCAGTCTTGCAACACTGTGGTCCTCTGCAGAGACACTGAGCCCTTCAAGCACCAGATGAAGTTGTTCAGACATTTGGAGAAGCCAGCAGTGCTGGGTTGATCAGGAATGCTCTGGCAGCCAAGGGATAATGGTGTGGTGCAGCATTTAGACATGCCGGCAGCACTGAAGGCAGCTTTGAAGAGCGAAGTCCCTCTAAACCACCAGAGTGGTGTAGAGAGCTGCAAGTGGGAATCACAGCTAGCACAGAGCCCTGAGTGCAGTGTCCTTAAATGGGAGAAGCCAGGCTGACTTCTTGGCATCTCTCACCTAGTTATTCTGCTGCTTACAGACACTCAGCATGACACAGCAAAAGAGAATGGCTGAATAGTTACAGAGCTCTAGTGACACTCATTTCTATTTAACTGTCTTTGCATTAATCAGACTGTTTAAGTGGGCCCTGATGTAAGTACGAATTGAGTCTCTCTGGAGTTTGCTTCCCTGGGAAGTTTAAGCACTGCAGAGGCAAAGCTGTCTCTTATTAAAGCTTCATCCAACCATGAAAGTCTAAAATACTGGAATAACTAATGGTAATTCAGATATACATAACAAATTGATTCTCCTGACTTCTGCCTCACCTTCTCGCACCTTTCCCCAGGAATCTTCAATATAGAGCAGATTGCTAGAAAATATTACCAGTGACTGTTGCCTTTCTATAAGCTCATGCTGTTCTCACAGCCAAGGTGTCAGGATCTTCAACTTTGCCAACTTTATTTTACTCAGTCTTCCAATGCCATTAGTTTTCCAGACTTTGACATATACAGTGATATGATCCAGGAGATTCTTTTTTCAACTGTTCATTGTGTGAATTAAGCAGGGGTAAGCCTTGTTGTTTGCACCCTTCCCTGTGGTTCTACAAAGCTAAGTCAATGATTTTATATAGCAAATGAAACTGGCTATGTTAATTTTAAAGTATTAGCTGTACACGGTAGTTAAATGTTCCCCATGATATTGATAGCAGCAGCTGGTTCTCACAGAGGTGACTTCTTTTTCACCTTTTACTACATTTTCCATGTGGAATAGTGTTCCTGTCTGAACAACCCCTTGCAGCTAATATTTCCGAATATCTACATCTATGTCACTCTGTGTTTTAGATCATCCTCAAGACATCAGGACTTTTTTTCTCTTCTACCATCTGTGGGGAATGGGGTGGCATTTGGACTGCCTCAGCATGGCCTTTTCTATGTCTTTCTTAGAGGCTGACTTTTTTTCTCCATCGACTGTCTTGCTGCATACATATAGACTGATCCTGGTGGCACTGGTGGGCACATGGCTTGTCTTTGTAGCTTGCTGCTCTATGCAGTGATCTGGAGGGCAGCTGTCAAGTCCCCTGACACTGGGGACTGTCTGTCCCATGTCTAGTTTCCTCTGTGGCAGGTATTCCCAGCATTTAATTTCACCACATAGCCACAAAAGAATCCCCTTTTGGGAAACACAGAATTGGCATAGCCTTAGTGAGAGGTCCATTTGCACAGCAGCTCTGGACAAGGAAACAGCCTAATGTCTCACACAGTTATTTGCAGATGAGCTACTGGAGAGAGACGAGAGGTCCTGCCTCACCCCTCACAGGTGGTTCTGCCCCTGTGAGCTGGCCAGAGCACTGGGGACCTGCCTGTCCCTGTGCACCTTGGCCATGCTGTGCTTCTGCCCAAGGCTGTGCCAGCCATGGGCCATGGGCCTGTCCTTTACGCTAGCTCAGGAGATGTGCTCCAAGAGAAGGAACCCAGGAGTCAGCTGCCATGGCAACAAAAGCAACACTTTTCTACCGCAACTGCTCCTGCTGATCTGGTCAATCAGCATTACAGTTTCAAGAACAGTCTGTTTCCAACAGCTTGCTCTAGCATTCTTCTACCACCAGATTTTCAGGGGCTAGAAATGTTTGGATATTAATACTTTAAGCTACTTTTTAAATTATGAATACAGAAAATATGCAGACAGTTTTGTTACAGCTTAAGCCAGCCTAAGTTCTTATTTTCTTCCAGGCCAAAAAATTTTTTAATCAGCTCTTTCTAAACCTGGCAAGAACATGCCCCTCTGGCTGAAAGGAGAGAGAGTGATGCACTGTATAGGCCAAAGAGAGGCTTTCCTCAGGCTTTATTGGTCTGAAAACTGGGGTGCCTTTTGCTGTGATTTTGTCACTGTTGGAGTGCCCTCCCAACTAGGGGATCAAGTGAGCGGGGTCAGCCATGGTAAGGCTGTCTGAGTCAATATGCTTTGGCTGTCAGAGCACTCCTGAGGCATGGCCAGGATCTCGATGCTAGAGCTGTCACTTTTGCGGTTTCATATTTTTAGGCCCTTCTACACATCCTGCCTGATTTTCAAGTGTGGCCCCATGAGTACTCCCAGACTGCTTTGAAAACAACCCAGAGCTCAGCACCTTGAAAATCCACACCTTTATTTCACACCTTGAGCAAAAATGCCAACAACCTGCTGTATTTGCACTGGGGATGGCAGGAGCGAACCCCTTATTAAAAGAGGCAAATTAAAGAATGAGAATGTAACTCATGAACAGGATGAACAAGAAACACTGGCTAATGACACTCAAGATGGCAAAGTGCAGATGTTACATTCTACTTAAAGGCTAATAATTTACTGCTCCTTGAGACACTCAGATGTGCTGAGCTCTCTGACTTTACAAATCCCGATGGCGAGACTTTGGATTGATTTGAGTTACTGGGAACGATGATTCATTAAAACTACAACTCCGTTATAGAGTCCTGCTATTGCTGCTTGTGATGCTTCACACAGCATGTGCTGCAGTGTTTCAGGTTTGATACTGTCCGAGTCATTATTTTTGCTTGTTAGAAAGCTATGGAGTTTTACAGACAATTAATCTGTTTCTGATGGATCCGTGAAGGAACTAATGACCATGCTCACCTCACCAGGAATTTGGAGGCCAGGTGGGAGGGGGGCTGGCAGGCAGGGAGAGCAGGAGAAGGAGGGGTTGAGACTGGGTTTTCAAAGGTAGGTCTCAGATGTACTATCAGGTAACAAGTGGATTAACCAGTTACTGCGCATCAGATGAGCTGTGGTAATCAATCCTGCATTCATGTTAGCCCAGGACAAACTAAATCTAAACACATCAGCTAGCTCTTTTGCTAAGGCCACTGACATGACCTTGAATTTGCCATGTTAGGACTCAAACACAGCCCCTTGTGATCAGTCTGATTGTCAGATAGGATATGGACAGTCATGCTCAGCTTTAGAAAAAGTTTGAGGGCATCAAACAGGTATCAAACATGGGAGACATGATCTAAGTGTAATGATCTATGTGACATGACAAATTTAGGATTGTAAACTAGGGCTGCAGTTAAAGTAATGAGAGGCCATCTCTAAAGAGACAGGAGCCAGACATAAAGGTAAATCCAAGGGGAATGTCAGGTCAAGTAGCTGAACTTGCTTCAGGTTCTTATCCCGGGCTGCCCAGAACAGCCAGGTTTGGTGCACAGCAGCCCTGGCTGGTGCTGAAACTGTTGAACTGGATGTGGGATGACAGATGTTCTTCCAATATTTAAGATGTAGTCATCACTGCTTCTGTTATGTCTCATTTGTTTCAGTTTGCCTGCATGACTTGGAATGGGAAGACCTGGTGATGGTTTGACAATATGTGGGAGTGTCTCTCACTTATAGTGTGTTGGATAGAGTAATTTCTGCAGTTATTGACAAGTTTCCAAATGCGTAGCAAAACTGCTCTTTGTCCCTCTCATCAAATACAGAAAAGAAAAAAAAAATTCTCTATCCCTACAAGACTTTTCTCCATCAATTTCTGCTCTAGATTTTCAGGCTCATCTAGACTGAAAACTCGTATTTTTTGCTGTTATGTGATCACCATAAAACAGTGGTAAACTTCAGTCTGAGTAACTTTATTTTTTTTTTTACATACATTAGGAGAACAGTAGAAGAGGAGAGAACAGAAGTAAAGGATCCCTAAGAAAATTCACTGGCTGGTTCCTATTCTGACCACCAGCACAGCACATACAGCACAAAACCAAGATGCAACCTCAGCTGACAGGAAACCTGGCTAGAACTGCACGTCTTCCATGCTTTGCATTGCACCGGAAGTAAGGATGTGAAAAAACTAACCTGTCCAAGTAATTTTCCTTGCTTTCTTCTCGTGAAGGAAGGTAGAAACAGGGAAGTCAGAGTGACAAGGGATTTTTTCAACCAGCTGAGCAGAAGATCCTCAGGTGGAGTAAATCTACATTGCTCCAGGGCTGTATGAACATCAGACTAAAATACTTCATGCCCTGATAGGGAACAAGTAGGAAATGAAATGAAAATTCTCCCATAAAATCTAAAATGTAAGCAACACAGAAAAAAACCCACAAAAACCCACAATGCAAAAAATTGATAATCAGATGGTGTTTTATTCAAACCATCTTGACAATTAATATGAAATTGCAGGTCAGATTCAAGACCGTAGGTTGAGAAACTGGAATGTAATGCCATTTTTGTACTCTCTGCTTATGCCTCAGTGGGAAACCAAAAGCAGAATTCTGCCCTAAGGGGCTGAAAAAATATGTTTTTCAAACTCAAGCCCTGCTTTGTTGTTTTTTGACAGGGTTTGGGGTTTTTCTTATGAAGTATGGCAAAAATAAGTTTCTAATAAAATAGGACATGCACTTACTTTATTTCCTTTACCTCTCTGAATCCAAAACAAAGATAGATTGAAAGTCGAAGTCACATTTGTGTATTAAAAGAAGTTATTCCTGACAATTTTAATGACAGGTTTCAACTTGATGTGATTTAAAATGGGCAAGTTGCAAAGCCCTGAAAAAATGGGGTTTTATAATGGAAATGTTGACAGACCCTTAACTACAGCAGCGTTGCTGGGCGCCACTCTAATAAAAGGTGGCAAGGATCCAGCAGTATTCACAGCTGCATGTCTAAACTTTATTAAGTATCTGACTATAGTTTGCAGGTCCTCGCCAGATCATAACTCACTTAATTTTGACACATTCCAGTTTATAATTAGTGTTGTACTAATATGTTCCTAACTGGTACCAGTGTATTCTTAATTTTTTTTTCTCCTGTAAAACAAGGCTGTTCCCCAAAACCAAGGATGCACTGACATTGGCAAGAAGGATGTGTGCTTTTTTTTTCTTTTGGTCCTTGGGCTAAAATAATTCATATATTAAAGGCCAATGTCTGTAAATGAAGCATGATGAACACTGAAACATCTGTAATTCTCAAGGCAGAAGAAATAAAGCAATTTCCAACTTTCTCTAAGCAAAGTATTTTAGTTGCCTTTAGCATTCAGTGAGAAAGCAAATTGTTCTTAAAATACATCAGTAATAGTTTGCAATTAGGAAATAATTGTAAAAACAAAATAAGCAAACACAATTGTTTCAGTAATTTGCCAAGTAATAAAATAACTGTGCTAGTACATGGAAAGTATAAATATATTTATTTAAATCTACTGTTGGGTGCCTGCCACCTGAAAACCAGGATATTTTGGGTAAGCACACATTTCAATTGTTGATGTTTCTTGATGCCATCAACCTTTGGAAATGAACCCTTTATATGTAGGGTTGATTATTACTGACACTGAAATCCCAGCTTGTTGTTGCTGTTTACTATGCTCTTGGCAATTCATTTCCAGAGGCTGCCATTCAGTTCCAAACTGCTTCATCTGTCTGGGCATGTACCTGGGCAATGACCTCTCCTGATGGTGGTTTTGGAGCAGCCATGGAAGGTTTACCACAATAGTGCGTAATAGAAATTTCCAAATATTGATGTTCTCGTTGAGTACTGTTCTGGAAAGCTTTCTTGTGGTGCTTCTGCCAAGAACTGAAAGGACCATGGGGAAGTACCCATAGAGGGAATGGGGTCTCCTTTTAGGTAGCTATACCCTTATGGTAGTTCACTGAAAGATGGAATTTTGTGTGAGAGTTCTTTCATTCTTTCATAGAGGGACAGCCCTCACACTCCATTTTGGAAGAATAACCTTATAATTTACAGTGAAGATCCTAAACACAACTCAAAGCAAAAATCTAGTAGGATTTTACATTGTGCAGCCTGAATTAATAAGGAACTGAGATCTTAAAATGCAATAAGTGTTTTTAGCTGTGTATTTGCCACAGCAACATGAGCAGGTATATTCAGTTGCTGATCCAGTAAACCATTTTAGTGTTTATGATAAAACTCAGGATGATGTATGTATATCTTATCAAGCATAGCAATACAGAATGTAAACAGAGAATTTGTATTATGAGATGGATTAAATAATCATTATGGCACTTTGCTTTGATGGCATCAGAAGACAAGACAGATATATACTTGCATGGTGATCAATATTATATTTCTAGTTCTTCAAATGCATGGTTTAGAGCCTGTAAATAACTCTAATTGTGGAAGTTTCTTTAACACATTGGCTTCCTGACTTTCTGTAAGTAGTATACATTAGCTCCTCAGCAGCTGAAAATTTAGAACTTTTCAGTAACTAGTTTGAAGAGAAAGCAAGCTGTGCAAACCTCTCCCATATAAAAGATAGGGTTTTGTGAAGGTGAAGAGAACTAACTTTCTCCTTCATCATTAACTTTATTTCACAAAAAAAGCCTTCACATTCGCTTGAAATGCTGCCCCCATTTTTTCTGATTCAAGGCCACAGGCACAACATGTAGCTACTTAGCACTCAGCCCAACATAAACCTTACAGCCTTCAATTAAATTACAGACTAATGTTTGACTCACATTCAAACAAGTATGAACATACATGGAGATGACAACAGGTGATAATTCTGAAATTTTCAGAAGACAGAAAAGGAAGGAAAGAGAAAAGAAGACAGAAAACTAGGAGATTAAAGAAAACCAGTTTCAGCTCTATATATTTAAAGAGGCTTTTGGCACATACTGTGGAAGAGCTGACTTCTATTAATGTATTTTTCCATTTTCCAAATAACTGCTTTTAGGAAGTGAAATAACCTGACAAGTCAGAAATATGTGTTACCTACCTGCCCAGTTTTTGTACACAGAGGGTTAAGTGTTTGCTACTGGCAAGGTTGTGTTAACTTCATTTCTGTACTATCAAGAATGAAGAGAAAAATGCTTTTTTTTGGCCTCAGAATTTGTCTAAAAGTCTGACTGCCAATATGCAATCACTAGTCTTATGGGAGTAAATTATGGATCTACCATACCCAGAAGCTGTGTCAAACTTAGTACTGAAAGGAGAGAAAACAATTTCTATTATTGTGAAAATTTCAGAGGATCAGGCTCAGAAATACCAGACAGTCTTTTTACGTAAAAATGAATTTTCGTAGCATTTACTAAAAATTATTAATTTCTTTATGAGTTGAAATAGCGTTTGGACTACTTTAAAACTGTCTTTAAAGAAACTTAGGGCAAGATTCAGATCTGGATCACATCTGAAGCAATCTTAGTGAGATCACAAAAACACTTCAAAATTCGTCTCCTCACACACTGAATTTTTAGTTTTAATGTTTAGCCATTGTTGATACAGGCTAAGGATAACATTTCTCCCTCAGTATTTCACTACTTGTTTTCAAAATATTTGCTATGTATGTTGTCAGAAATATCTCCACCATTTCTCAAAAAAAACCCATTCATAAAACAGATCTACTTTCCAAAGGTGAGGCCCACCTCTCTTGTTTCTCTGCCTGGGTCTGAGTGTGGTATCTACAGTGATAGTAAAGACAGCACAGGTTCTACATGAGACACCATTTAGCCTCTGAGAGATCCTGGCAAGGCTCACAAAAGAGGTACAGAGCCTACCGGAGGGCTTGGTCTGGTATCCTGGTGGGTAATGCAGGATTTCGGAGGTTGCAGTAACTCCCATGTCAAGGCACATGTCGAGAGCCTCATCCTGAGATATGGGGTGTGCATGGAATATCCCAGAACTCAGACCAACCAACCCTGAAGCCTGTGGATTCTTCCCCTCTGCGGATGAGAGGAAACAACAGGGTGTCCAGTCTTTTTGCCACACTGCCATTGCACTTGTTAAAGAGCAAAGGTTTCCAGCATTTTTCAGGTCACCAGGTTGCTACCAGAAACCTAACAGCAAAGAAATGAAGCGTATGAAAAAACATGCAAGAATGGGGTTTTTTATTTAGAGCTCCCGATTGTTCCCCTGCTCGAGACATTATTGTTTCCATCAAATAATCAATAATTATTTAATTTCCCAAAATATTATGGATTATGGTGAACGATTACAGAATGAAAAGAAGAAGGTCCTATAGGCTGAGGGAGCTTGGGCTGCTCAGCTTGGAGAAGAGAAGACCCTGGAGAGATATTTTAGCAGCCTTCTAGTACCTTAAGGGGGCTTACGAAGGGAGGTAGAGGGACTTTTTAGGGCAGATAGTGACAGGACAAGGGACAATTATTTTACACAGAAAGAGGGCAGGTTTAGATGACATATTAGGAAGAAATTCTTTACTCAGAGAGTGGTGAAGCACTGGAACAGGTTATCCAGAGAAGTTGTGGATGCCCCATCTCTGGAAATTCTTCCAGGCCAGACTGGATGAGACTCAGGGCAACCTCATCCAGTAAGTGACATCCCTGTCCATGTCAGGGGGGTTGGAACTAGATGATACTTAAGCTCCCTTCCAAATCAAACCACCCCATGATTCTATGATTCTAATAAGCACTTGCTCTCTTCCCATTGCTCTCTCTGAAAGGTTGTTCACTGTTTTAGTCTTTTGAGTTCCTTCCCTTTGTCTTCTACAGCTAGCAAGTCTGATTGCATTTCTAAAAGATTCCATTGTACATATTCAGGGCCTTGAAACCGTCATGCACATGATACAATATTTCCTTCTGTAAATAAAGTTTAGATTCTTTTTTGTGTTTTTGTTTTCTTATTGGAAATTAAGATTCATGCAAAGCATTTGAATCTTCAGGAAATACTTGTCCTGGAGTAATTAATCTCCTCTAAAACAGAAAATTTACTGCATCTAAGTAGGACAGAGTTACTTTAATCACTGGCTTTTGTGTAAAAGGCAGTGAGACATATTGATTGACTGAAATATTACTTGGCAATCATTCTGTCTTCAGTCATGGATTAAATTGTTTCGTGTGTATAATTTTTCAATCTATCATTAATATTTCTCTCTTTCATCTTCCTTTGTCTTTCCTGTTTTGATTCAATTTTCAGTTGCTGGAGACTTTGAAGGGAGAGCCAAAATGACTATCATCTAGAGTTATCAGCTCTGAGCAAAAATACTCTCCCAGCACTTCTTGGTGATTTTTATTTCCTTTTCTGGCACTCTGTTCTCTGCACACACATGCACAATGTGGTGTGTGTCCAAGTCCTCTGCAAGAATGAACTCCATGTCTGGGGATGCAAAAGCAGAACTGTCTTCTGCTCTAAGAGATCCTGGTTTCATGTTTAACTTTTGCAAGCTGATGATACAACAAGCAACTATGCACAGAGAGAGCATGCAAAAGACTTCAAGACTGATCTTGAAGATGAGGAAAGATCCTTTATTCTTATATTTCATTTACTCTGAACTCTTTGTTTTAAATAAGGTTGCAAAATTTCTTGTGTTCAAATCATGGCATCTGGTCTGTGCTTGTCTGAACTTTCACTGAATTTTCTTCAGTTCAAGCCAAGAAGATAGGCTCCAGAGCTGTTACTGCAGTTGCTGATACTTGATGCTGAATTTGCTGAATCATGAAAGAGAAAACCAAGAAGAGAGGAACTCAAGAATTCGTTTTTGCAGAGATATTAATGACTGGAGGTCATCAGGCCTTTGACTATGCTATATCTAACCCTTTCTAAAATACTGGTTGCCAGAGGAAAAGCCAAACTGTGGATTGTCCCTGACATGCTTAAAGAGCAGAGCTGCTGCTCTACTCTGCAAGACAGGATGAAAACAAAAGCAGTAGAACTGAGCTGTGCAGGCAAGGGAGAGGTTTAGTTATACTTAAACGTGAAGAAACCGAGGGTGAGACAGCTAAATTACAGAAGCAGGCTCATCACCTGCCTCTTGAGGGCCTCCACAAACTGTTTCCCTATGACTGCTTTGTCTTTCCAGGATCACGCAGCTCTTGCCGCCAGCAGCAGCAACATCACATTCTTGTGTCGCAGCATGATGTACTGGCAATGTGTCAGTACTCAAGAGCTGTGGGACCCCACCAACTCCCAGAGCTCCTAGGGCAGTGCTGCCACTCATAGCAGCCTCTGCCCTGGCCTGAGTGGGGCCATTTGGCCCACTGTGCACATAAAGTCCATCCAGGGCTTCTTCTTTACCACTGCTTTAATGAAAGTGAGCTCAACTTAAGAAAATATACTGTATTGAATTGTAAAATTTTATTGTGCACCATGATGAAATAATTTTCAAGCATTGAGTCATGTGGAGTTTTGTTTTCCTGTTTAACACTATTGGTAACCAAAGCCAGTTTTTTATCCAGACCACATGGTGCAATAGTCATAAGAAAAGAAAACTCTCTAAACCTTTGCAATCTAAAATTACACTTGCAAAGTTTTATCATATATCTTACTTAAAGTGGAGTAAAATGTTGGGTCTTGTTTTTTAGGCAACTTAAAAATCTTCCATTCACATTCATTTCTGATACAGCAGAGTCCAAGGAGCTGAGAAAGAGCAGATGTTGTCCAAATGGGACTAATTTACCAAGACTGTTATTTTAAAACACAGTGAATGCAAAAACAGCATTTAAAATTGGTCATGCCTCAGGCAATATCTTTTGCTGAGGCTTATTAACAATTTTAAAGGAATAGCAGTCTACAATATGTGGGGTTAAATTTCTCCACCCTCTTAGAGCTGGAGTTCCTCCTGAAGCCAGATATCCTATGCTTTTATAATTATCCAGTTAAGCATTTGTGCATTTTCAGGTGCTCTCAACTTCGTCTCTGAGCATCAGACCTATAGCATTCTGAGCTGGCCAAACATGGTATATTTCATGGTGTGTTTCTTCACCATACTTCTTCAGTCTATGTAAAGAATCATAGTCACAGTTGGTCTGTGCAGTTGTTGATTTTTTCAACATTGAAACTCATCTTTGCCAATTTTGTTTAAACTTTCTGTGGAGGATCAAACTTTTCCTGCATAGTGTGTGCTACCAGCGTTATCAAAATGTTCAAAATGCACGGAGGGGTTGTGCCTGCAGTGTATTTCATGTCGCATACAGACATTTGATTCAGATAATATATTGAACATATCAGACCATAATTATATACATTACTCCTCCACCTTTTCCGGCAGAGTTTGTCAACATGTGAAAAAGCATCTCAAGATCTGACAGGTACAGCAAAGCAGGGAACAGGGAAAGCCAAGGCAGCTGGTCAGGGGGACTGAAGGTTGTATTAAGAGCAGCTGCATTTTGCATCCACAACATTCATCACACCTGCGCATGGCTGTCTTAATCACAGAATCACAGAATCACAGAATCACAGAATCACAGAATCACAGAATCACAGAATCACAGAATATTCTTAGCTGGAAGAGCCCCACAAGGATAATCAAGTCCAGCTCTTAAGTGAATGGCCCATACAGGGATGAACCCACAACCTTGGTGTTGTTAGCACTGTGGTCTAACCAAATAAGCTAATCACAGTATTTAATGTTTGTCCCCTTCCCTCCCTGTGCCATCCCCACCACTGCCACCCTCCCCACCACCCTCACTTTCACATAAAGGTTCATTATTTTCATGGGAAGAGAGCAAAGTAGAGAGCAGTCACAGGAGGAAGAAGCAAAGATGAAAGGATGGAGTTTGATGGGCTGAAGCTATGGTGGCAGGAAAAAGAGAAATGGAAATATTTGCCTCCCCAAGGAAATCCCATCCAGAGCAGCTATCATAGAGCTTGCAAGGCCATCAAGATCCTTGCAGGAAGCACACAAACCATATACTTTATCGGAAGAGGCACTTGGCCTCTGACCTAATTACTCAGAATTACCCTGTGCATGGGAAGTGCCTACACCTCTCTCTGTTGGCTCTTTGAGGAATGCAGTGTTGATCCTCTGAATCATACCTAAGTGAGATGTCTTAAATTTGATGGTGTGAATAACCCTCTAGGAGTAATAAATAAAGCTCTGCACAGCTTTGCACTGGCAGGAAGTATGTTTTGATAGTAGTCATGTTTACAATTCCCAACTGAATAAGCATTACTCTTAGATTCGACATTGTTATGAGAAGACTTACAGACTATAATTTCAGTATCTCTTTCTACAAATGCTATAAAGTTTACATAGCATTTCAACAGGCTCCCTAACTGTCCTGGACAGTAGCACTTGCAAGGCCAGAGTTTGGAAAAAGTGTCTCTTTAGGCTGCCACCCTGCACACCAGGAGCTCAATTCTGATTAAAGATGGTTAATGTTTCCATTTTTAATTCTCATTTTGAGACAAGGAAAGTTCATCTGACCTTCAGGAAGAAGGTTTAGTGCACCCTAAAGGCCAGGCTCCATTACTATATTTAAGGATGAATATCCAAAATCAGTATTCACATTTGTGCCATGGTTATAAAAGATGAAATGTACGCTTAGTCGAGGGGTCTTCTATAGGATACGGCAATTCCAGAGTTCTTCCCTGGTCACTCTTCCGTGCTGCAACTGTGTTGCTTTCAATCCTAGTGTGATCAACCAACCTATCTACAATACTTATCCCTGAGATGGACACACTGTGCCAAGAAAAAAAGTAATCTGAAAGTAGCAGAAAGCATAACTTATCTGTAGATACTTTAGTAAATGAAAACATTAATGGAGAGAGTGAATATTCTCTCAGAATGGAAACAAAAAGCCACTCCTGTGTAATGGGATTTGAAGATGTTAAAGGTTTCTTGCTTGCTTAAAAAGCACTGTTCTTGGCTTTTCCCTTGTCTAGATTGACTAATTGCCTTGGCATCTATTACTTTAGCTAGCAGTAAGGGTGCAGTTTTTGTGTTCCAACCTTTGCTCCCTTCCTAGTTAAATCATAAAAACGCAAGGCCAAAAGCATGCTTGCCTGCACTATGTATATTGCAGCTGTTTCTCTTCTGTGCTCTACCTTCTGTATATCTGTGTTCTGTATATATGTATATACTGTATAGTTTTCTTCTGTGCAAAAAGAAAGAGGCAGTAAAAGGGTAGTGTTAAATCCTTTCAGTACCCACTTAATGCACAAAGAGTATCCTCCAAGATTTGGGCACCATCAACACAGAGAGCAACGGCCATGCTACCTTTCTCTTGGTCATAGTGTATTGTTGGATCTGAGAGATACCCTTCTGCCCCCTTGAACTATGCACAAAGGAGGAAGAGTGCTTTGATAGTTAAATTGGAAGCTGAAAGATGTCTTAAAATAAACCCTTCCTTATGTGCACTGCTTTAGGTTCCTGTGTGACTACTGAGTCAGGTTTGCAGAGCACAGGTAGACTTCTTGGTAACATCACTAAATGTTGAAATCTTAAGTGGCATATCTGGGTTCATCTTCTTTAAAAAA
>VZRL01000324.1:22440-73696 GCA_013397895.1 Origma solitaria | reverse complement strand
AAAAAAAAAAAAAAGCATTAATATGGAGCAAAGCCTGTTTTCTGTGCTCCAGGAACCCACAAGGATGGATGCCTTAGACGAGTAGACAGAAGGAGAAAGAGGGAGAGAGAGATAGGCATGTAAGCAGGCAGACATTAGGAAATCTGTCCTTGACCTTCATATGCCAAAGAAATTATTTTTGTTTGAGGTGGGGGAAAGTCAACCCCTTAAGGGAAAACAGAAGAGGGGAGAGAGGTAATAAGGAAATGAGTCAGACACAAAGAATTGTTGGCAAATACAGGGACTTCCTAGTAAAGGAGGACGGTTTTCAGCTGATCTAATGTTAAAAACCACAGATAATATGTGCCTGGTTTTTATTTAGTCGCCCTTGTAGCTAGAAATATTAGAGTTTAATAAATGGGAAAAAAGTGAGAAGCACGACCCTTTTCTCTCTCTTCTCTGCTTCCCCAAATCACACAGGGGAGCAAGCTAAAAGTCTGAATCAGTGTTTTAATTTTGGGTTTAGTGGGTTTTTTTGTGGGTTTTTTCTGCCTCCCCAGATAGGAGCTTAGAGAAGTTGTTTCACTGTAACCATTTCAAGAGGTAAAACACGTGTTTTTTCACAGAGCTGTTTCTAATAAGATTGAATTAACTTGTGTAACTGTATAATTACAATGATGATAGCTGATATTTTATTTTAGATGTTATTAACCAAGAAATGCTGAACTACCCTAGATTCGTTGATAAATCCCCAAGGTCCTTCTTGTTGCAGAATCTACTGGGTCTGAAAGAGCCACAGAGGTCTTCATGATCCTTACAAGCACTCTGATTAATTGCAATCAGAGGGGCTGGCCAGAGATTTACCCAGATCCTAAACAGTAAAACCTAAACAGTATAGGATCTATCAAAGCATAACTCCTGTGGCTTATCACTGTTGTTAAATCAAAGTTGCAATTATGAACAGCAGAAACACTGGGGACAGCTGCAACTCAAGTAGAGACAGTCCTGGTAAAAGATACAGAATGAGGCATTTTTGCTATCTTGGAAACAAACTGTGAGGGAAAACCAGGAGGCTGTGTACTCACAGGAGTACTGCAATCAAGTATGGCTAAAGTTAAGCAAATGAGGGATAACTGTGGAGGATCCATAGTTTGTAAGGGAAGCTGAGCTGTAGAAACACTGATTCATTCATTAATATGTTGGTATAAGCCTTTGTTGAAAGGTCACTATCTTTAGCCACTGGACATCTGAAGTCCTTCTTTTTCCTGTGATATACTGACTGAGTGTACTGGTCTGAGTTCACTCTTGTCAGTCTACGGAATCAGAAACTGGGAAGGCGTCTCTGTACCTTGACTTCCAACGTACACAGGTACTATAGACCTGGAAGGCAGAGCTCCTTCTCTGACAATTTCACTAGAATTTAAACAGTTATGCAACAAAGGTTTTATTAATCTCATAATCAATCACTGCAACTCCATTCCCTTGTGAGGTGGGAGGGGATTGTTTCCTTATTAAATATATATATTTGATTTTTAGAACAATTTGAATTGTAGCAACGCCACATCATTTTAACAGTGATGTGTTTACAGCAGTGTAACGTCACTCTATTGGCTTTTCTGAGAGGGAGAGAAGGAAACTGTAGCCTATAGCTCCTGTCTGCCTTTCAGTGACATCTGTTTCATAGGAGATCAGACTAGACTAGCCTGTAGCTGGTCCTTTTGGCTCTGACCCACTAGTATCCGAATTTAAGCCATTGTCTTCTTCTTAGGCATAGCTGTGTGGAGGTATTGTGCCTGGATGAGGAAAACTATGCATAAAGAAGGAAATTTCTTAACTTCATTCCTTGAAGACACAGACATCTCTTCATGGAGGGTTTATCAGGGGCTAAGGAGAAACGTTTTTATCACACTTCATGGTTGAAACTGTGATTATGGTGAATGAGTCTAGTGCATTCTTCATTCTGTGTGGCTCTGTCATGGGTGATCCAATACACTTTTCAATATACTTTTTCAATATAGATTTCTGTCTGGGACTGAAATAGTGTTGATCCTCAGTTTTGCTTTGAATGTCAGATAGAGTAAGGGCAAATCCAGCCAAGCAGCACCCTCTCCCACTGTCTTTGATGTTGCTAAGATGCACCTATTGATTTACATCACAGCTAATGGCATGGAGACATCCTCACTGGAGAAAACCCACAGTAAACACCTAATTCCACTGCAATTCAGGATAAGAGAAGCCAATATTACTGGCTGCTCCTGCTCACTGCTAATAGTCGGCCCAGAAAGGCACAATGTCAGAAACAAAATTTAACAAGAAATTAGTACTGAAGTGGTTCAAAATGTGTATTTTGTATTACAAACATGTTTCAAAATGGAAAAGAGTTCCAAATTCATTTGCAGATATATGTATGTAATGACTCAGCTCTGTGCTTTCTGTAAGTTACAACATAATTATTCTGCTTGGTTTTATTCCTTCCATTCTGTGACTATTATAATCTTTGGCAACTAAACCTTCTAGAGAAATTACCCCAGGCACAATTAGTTAATTGACGCATTTATTGGTTGTCTGAAAGTATGCAGTGTTAAAAATTCCTCCCATTCATCCCCTTTTGTCTCTGACAGGATATACAATGAAACACCACTAGATCAAGTACCAGAAGTTCATTCTCTCTATTGTCTTTCTAAGCAAGTTTGGTGGTAGAAAAAGTAGTGAAGCAGATGACTACCACCAACAGAAATACTATTTCAGCCTTTATAAGTAACCTTATGCTGACAGGACTTATCTGACCTGTGACACAGGTGGCAGTCTCTCAAGATGAAATAGCAATCCCCAAAAATCTAAAAAAATGTTTAGGAAACAAGAGGTGCACAATCCATTTACATATTTCAGATGTACTCCAAAGTATTTCAGAGAGTAGAAATAAAAGTTGCAATGTTCTACTTCCTGCTTTCTGTCATCACCTACGGTATTCCTTGATTTATCATCTTGAATAATTTTGTAGATGGGGAGAGTATTAATATTAACAGGATTTCTGAGCAAAGATGAAGGGTACTAATGTTGGTGTTCTCCGGTAAAACTTCTGCTCAAATTTTTGATTAACTGGTATTACCCACAGCTTTCAAAAAAAATCACATGAATGCTTCACCTGGAAAAGAATCAAGTGGTAAAATATTTCTACAACTAGATACACTGTAGAGAAGAATCAACCAGCATATGCATTTTCAACACAGGTGTACATTAACTAGAGTTTTATTACAGACCAACATTTGAGAGACAGTTTTGTTTTCGGTCATACTTGTGTAGGCTTACTGAGGACAGTGAATTAAAAGTATCTGAAGAGTCTAAGAGTACATTTGTTTGAAAAGTACATTT
The DNA here is from genome assembly GCA_013397895.1 of Origma solitaria. NCBI lineage: Eukaryota > Metazoa > Chordata > Aves > Passeriformes > Acanthizidae > Origma > Origma solitaria. Next base: position 70,345 of record VZRL01000324.1, on the reverse strand, counting down.
GGCCCCATTTATTCACTAAGTGTCAAAAGATTTGTGCTTTGTTTGACATTGCTGTATTTAGGGATATACTTTCAAGGACAATTACATTGTCAACATCTAAATTGAAATTTGTTGAAATATGGGCACTACCATTCCATTTTCACTGTTGGTTTGTGTCTCTTTTGAGGCACACAGCTAATCTGACGTGGGGGTTGCACAGAATGATCTTAGCTTTTGCGGCTGAAGTCCCAGTGAATCAGCTCCATTCTGTGGAATTACTAGGACACTGCCAGCAGGCACTGCAACATAGCTGTCACAGGGCAGGTGGAGAGTATGTTGTCCTCACTAGGTCCTAATGTTCCGTCTTTAAGTGCAAGCACCACATTCAGAACCGGCCTGCTGCACCCCCGAACAGCAGCTGCTTGCCTCATCCTTCCTTTCCTGAGCAATGGTCACTGACTGCTGTCTGAGGCGGAGGAGTGGGCTGGGGGACTGTCCTCCTATGAGCACATTGGCATAACTCATGGAGAGTTAGGCTGAAAGAAGTGCAAGCCTCATTCTCATCAAACAGCTGTCAGCAGACCAGCTCCATTAATTTTAGAGCATTTATCTGGTAAAATAAGGTGGTCCATATCTGGCTTGTTTGGTCAGGCTTTCAAGGGTAAGTAGTGACTGCCTTGGAATGGAAAGAGTTACTGTTAAAGATCTCCTTATACAAGTGAGCAGGACAGCCAATCAGATATGTGACATTTCCATGGGATTCTGGCTTTAGGGCTGCCTATCGAATGGATCGTGAGTCAGGTTCTGGCAAAAGCACAGGAAAGCCTGAGGAGAAAAATAGGGAGATGAGCTGGCATTTCTGGTGTTGGTGTTGCTACTTCTAGCCATGAGCTTCACAAAGTGTAAAAGGGCAAAGAGCCAACCAAAGGTAAGAGTCATTCCTGAGTTAATTCCCCAGAAACTTTGTCAATGAAGGGCTCTTTTTCGAAGATGGTGGTGGCAGAATGAGACCTAGCTGCTTTGGGTCCTTCTCTGTTTGACTTTTATTTCTCGAGATGGCCAAGGAAATCACACCACCCATATGGCATGGCCCCATGGCAGCTGTCTCTTCCACTCCAGCTCTCCTCCCATGCCTAGGAGAGAGGCTGGAGCCAAAGGCATACTCATTTGCCTACTCCGGTGGCAATCTTTTACAAATGGTAAGTTAGTAAGATAAGGTAGATAACAGAACAAATAAAGACCAAGACAGAAAGGCATCATGAGAATTTCTCTTTTTTTCCCCTAAAGAAAAGAAGTAGGGAAGGATATTGATGAAGGAAGGAATGTGAAGAGTTGCATGAGGAGGAACAGGAGAAGGGAAAGATGACTTCAGGGTGATGTGGTGGGGAGTAAAGAGAGTGAGAAACAAAAGACATCATTGCAATATCTTGCTGAAAATTGAATGAAATAAAATCAATACCTCAGTTTTGCTTTTATTATCATGCTTGATTCTTGATGTAACAAGGCATACACAGAAAATGTTTTCTAAACATCAGATAAGACAGTGTGAAATTCATTCCTCACAGTTAGGGTCTTAAAAACCCAACAATATTATCTAAAGGCATTTTTTCCCTTCATATAACTAATTACAGAATTTTCTTGTTAGTCTGAATATAAATTAGAGAATTTCCATGAGCAGTCCTACATGGTCAGCACTAAGTTTCAGAGCAAGATAAGTGTAGAAATGTGGAAAAATCCATTGCCTTTGGATGATGCAAGACAATACTAGTATCTTAACAGACCTCTTAGCAGAGGTTCTTTCTCTGCTAATCTAGTAATGCTTCAGCATCCTGTAATTATTTCTAATGGTGTAATTACTACTACAGAGAAGTGACAATGTCATTGTTGGAGAGTATTTGCCTTTTATGCATTTTTATTCACTGCAAGGGATTCTATGACTTGTAACCTTTCTGCAAAGGATTTTGGGACAATGCGATGTTGGTTATGAGGCATTCTGAAGAAGTCTTTTCCCTTTGGCAAGCTTGTGGGACAGGAAAACTGACCTGAAACTCCATCTGATTTCATTACCTTCTCTCTAGGATGAAAGTTCAAGTAGTTTAGATTTTTCTACTGTCAAAGGCAACATAAAAATGAAACCTGAATCATATAATCTCTGTATCAGTTGCGGAGTGTTGGACACTGTCACATCTCCTTATCATCTTTGGTTTCTCATATCCATAAGTTACTTTTCCATCTTGACACCATGATCATATTGTTATATCATTTTAATAGTTTTTCTAGAGAAACAGGACTGCCCCAGAAGTTGGTGTGTTTGCTGTTAGAGTTTCCAAAGCAGTTGACATTATCTTATATCAATCATGAACAAATAAATTATGTTAAAGGTTGATGCTAAAGAATTCAGAATTTGATCATAAAGATGGTATTAGCTTTGTCTCATATACCGGAGTCTGCTGAAGCATCTTCTATTTTTATACAACCTATCCATTTCCACTGACATAGCTGGAGTGAGGGAGATGACAAGTAGGCCCCTAAGGAGGGGACTCAAATGTTGATTTTTTTCTGGTGTACCACATGATAGAAATACAAGTTAGAAGGTAACCCTGGCAAAATGAAGAATATATTTAATCTTTTGTGGTTTTGGTTCAAGTAGTTGCATCATGCAGCTAGCTCAAAATAAAATTAGCTCTTTCTTCTAGTTTTGATTGTAGCAAAAAAATGAAAATAATTACCATGGGGGACTTTTCTTCTGACTTTGTGCCCTGAAGACAGGCTTCGAAGAAGCAGCTCTGAAAGGTTCCTCACCTTGGGGCACTGATAAATTCTACCTCCTTTACTCATCCCCATATTTTCTAAATGTATATTTATACACTTTCGCTCAAAGAATGTCATTGTCTGGATATCATACTCTCAGGTAACCAACCTAAAAAAAGTAGCTTTAGTTTTTTGGCTACTCCCTAAAAGATATTTTAAAGAACTTAAAGGTGTTTCTCAGTTAGGTTAATGAAAGATATTACTTGAAAGTTGAAAGTAGATTTAAACTCTGTTTCACTAAGAAGCTGAACATAAGTTCTGCCATAGTTTTCTTTCTTTTCTTCAGTCATCTGATTGCACCCCATTTCCTCTGAATTTTGGTCTTTTCCAGTGTGTGTTATACCTCTTTCCAACAGTACTGTATGAAATACTAACCAAGCACATGCTGTATTATGAAGGTTTTCTGTAGCTATGACATCAGCAAGCCACAGACTTTCAAATTAGACTACAGGAGAGAGGCTGCCCTGTTGACATGTTGTTTCGAGATGTCTTTCGAGAAAACACCATCACAGATAACTGAGCACTGGTCTCATACCATTAAGCCAAACAATTGGAGACTTTGTCTCTTAGAGGTGTAGAGTGTTTTGGTGTTCGGAAATACTGCACAGATTCACACGAGAAAGAAGAAAAACAAGGAGATGCAAAGGATGGGGAAAAGCACTTCCAGTGCTAGTTAGAATAGAAGCTTTCTTAGGCACCTCAGAATCTTTTCTTCAGTCACATTTTCAAGGTGTGCCTGGATGAGGTGATGCACACAATGAGATGCTTCCTCATTTCCAGGCTTATATGCCAGCTGCAGCAGCAAACTGAGGAGCTCTGTTTTTCTAGAAAAACACAAGCAGTGCTTCATTCATGTGAGAAAGGCACAGTTACATTTCTTTCAGCGCAGCTTGGACGATTTATATTGGCTCCAGACAGTCTTGCACAATGAACTCACATTCTCATTGCAACAGAGGAGCACAAAACGTGAGAAGAAATTGGGGATTTTGTGTCCCCATAACCATAATTTTAAGTGGTCCTTCATGAGAAGGAAGGTGCTGTTCCAGGAACAATTTATGATTTCTGAACAATTTATGAGCATACAATCCTGAACAGGAAATTGGTTCAAGACACAAGTTATCACTGGCAGACCTCATTTGTATGCAGCAAAAAAATCACCTACAGCTTTCCTGAGATTGGCCCGCGCTCAACATGCCTTCGCTGATTACATGTGTTGCCTGCAGCTCCGTTTTGATTGCACACACTCAATCCCCAAGGTCTGTTGCAGGAGAGGGTTACGCAGAACATGTTGTTCCATAGGAACCTCCTTTTGACAAGGAATCTGTCTTCACTGTCACATCTGTCATACCAGACATAAATCAGTGTCGATGTACCACTCCAAGAGTAGTCTGGGCCTGCTCTACCTCCAGGCAGCCTTAGACAGTTGGCACATGCTGCCTCTGTCCCAAGACCTGGAGAGCGGCAGGTGCTCCTTCAGCGCTGCCGAATTTATGAAGATTTCTCAACTGAAAAAGAAAGATGAGTTCCATGTTGAAGCAAGATCTTCCTGTATTTGATCCTGGAAGGTTTTTTTTCTTTTCCCTTTTGGCCTTGTGTATCTTATCTGTGGCTTTTTCTGCCCTCCCAGTCTAACTAATTGATTCCTTTCTCTTGTGACGCTTTTGTAATTGGATTGTAATAAATTATACCCTGCTGTTTAAGAATGTGTCAAATATTGTTTTAACTTATCCAATGCAAAGAATTGAGAACTAGAGACTGAATCATGAAGCATCATAGAATTTTGTTGGTATTAAACAGACACTTAATAATTCTGCTGTCACTTAGATCTACATAAATCCAGTATGACTCCACTGGCCTCAAGTACTTTCTCAGCATTTACACCACTGTGAGTGATGGCAGATTTTAACTCTTCATTCCTGTGGTGAGATAGATGGACTCCAGGCCAAGATACACAGACTGTGTTGGGAAAGCAGTGAGTAATGCTGCACAATAATTTGAAGAGACTAAATTAAAAACACTGATGGTTGCCTGAGGATGCTGTATTCATGAAGAGAGTGGCTGAGAAGTACCCCTTTACCTAATACCTAGTATTGAAATGAAACTCATAAAACCAGAAGTTCTTACATATATATCCTAACGTTGGTAAAGTATTATTTCCTGTACTAACAGGATTCAGATAGTAAGAGCAGGCTGCCAGGCAAAGAGCAGACTGTTCTCAAGAGAGCAATTGTTTTCCCTATCACTGTGAGTCAATCTGGTCTCTGGACTGCTTCAGTCTCCTCTCACTGCAGCAGACTGGCCAACTGCGCCAAATTATGTGTCAAGGCTTTTGGCAGTGCAACCTATTTCCCACAGAACACCAGAGAATTGCACTCTTCATTTAAGTCACTGACTGGACGGCAACCATTGAGCTCTTTTATACAGAATAGAAAAGCTCGTGTTTCAGCTGTTATTTTGCATGGGGACCTTTTTTTTCATTATTGTGGCCACATACCACTGGCAGTTGTACAGATTAAAAACAATGCTTTAATCCATACAGCCCCTTGACAGTACTGTCCACACAGCCTAGGAGCAAACATTTTTACTCAACTGCTTCAGAATTTAAGTAAAAACCCTAGAAAGTAGATGTGATATTTTGTACCGCTTTACCTGCAGCAAGAATGTGCCATCATTCACTTCATGTGCCTATTTAAAATCCTGTGCATTAATCATTACGACTGACCCATACAGATCGAAGGAGAGTCAAAGCCGGTTTTCCCTCCCTCTCTGAAACGCCAACAGATGTGTAGGTTAACAGTGACTCATGTTAATCTTAGCTGTGGTGGTTGAACCTTGGGAATCCAAAGAATGACTGCTGTTTCATACATTAAGTGGAAATTCATAATAAAGACTCCCTTTAAATGAGTGTACAGGCTGCTACCCCTGGCATCCTGGCAGACATTCTTGATGGCATATGTTAGAAATCAGGTCCCAGCTAGGGAAACCTGACCACAAGATGTATTGCTGCTGTAGACCCAGATCTTTTCTCAGGATGGACCCAGACGTGCAGAAAGTTTGGGTGTCAGTGGTTTAGAAGTGGCACCCTACGGTGCTAAGAACAGAACTCTGTCCATTTACAACTCTTTTTGTGGTCCCTGTAGTTCATGTTCCTCTGCTTTAATTTAGGACATGTGGAAAAGTGCACACATGCCATTGATATATCTGATACAACTTTAGATTGAGCGTGAGGGTTTGCTCTGGAGCCCCAAGGAAAATTCTACCAGTTTCTATGCATTTCCTGGCTAAATCTGGTCCACCAAGATTTGCAGCAGTGCCTGCATGATACAGATGGGATTTTTTGAAGCTCTTTAATTTTGTCTCACATAATATTCAGGTCTGCATTTATATTTACTGTGTCTAATTTAGGAAGATCCTCTGGTTTTCTGTCCACTTTTTGTATATCTTGGAAAATAAATGAAAACAGGCATGGCTCAAACAATAAAAAGTTCTAAATAAGGAAAAGACAGATAGGCGCTTTTGGAACTTTTAAATGAAAACCTGACACAGGAAAAAGAAATGAGTTTGACAAATAAACTTCCTATGCATTGAAAGATCAAATAGAATCAAAAGCTGAGCAGTTAATATAACACATATTTACTGCCTATGCTGCAGAACAACAGCACTCTCCTTGCAGGCAGAACGATCAGGAAGAGCCTGAAAAACTTATCACTCAATGCTTTATATTTTCTTCCTCCATTGTTCATATTCATATGTAGTCAAATCTTCAAGTCTTGACCTACATTATACTCACTCCCTGCCAAGACAAAATTGACACTAGGCCTATATTGTTGTTAGCGCTAGAGCATACAAAACATTAAGGGTGGTGTTCTCACAGCTACTGTTTCTCAATAGGGAATTTCATGGCCTTTTGAAGTAATTCAACATCTTGTTAACAGCGAAGTTTGAAAGACAGTTGTGCATCTAAATCACTTACACTAGTTTGAAAACACTGCTCTAGAAGAACTAAAGTGAAGACACAGGAGCTTGGCCAGAGAGAAGCAGGGTTTCAGGTGGGAGTCCTACAGAAAGTATTCAGTTTATGAGCTGAAGTGTGGTTCCTAGGACTGCCAGCCTGCCTCATGCCCCAGCTTGTGTCTGACAGCTGTGCAGTGCTCTGTCTCGTGTATCATCCCCAGAGATCTTGGAGCTGGAGCTGTGCTGACAGTCCTGCCGGCAGCACTCAGGGCTAGGTGCATCTCATTGCTCTCTCACAGCAGAGCTGGCTGTACAGCGTGGTCAGTCGTCGAAACTTGCTCCAGTGAGTAAACAGAGCAGGAGAGACTTGCAAGATTCACAGGGAGGTGTTTATCAATGTGACTCCTCTGTTTTAATGAGTGCACTCCAAACAGAGCAGATGTTACTCCAACAGCTCCTGAGCTTCTTGCAATGCCATGCACAGAGCCAGGCCTTACTGGAATGAAATATGAATTCCCATGTCAGGCTTTTTGTTTCTGCAAGCCACGTCAATGTAATAGTCACCCTTTTGATATCTGCAAATAAGTTAGCACAGCATTTTCACTGCTGGAATTAACTGAGTACCTAATTACAGTGATAGAAAACTATTCTTTCGTGGCCTAATTAGAATATTTAAATACTGTACTTACCCTCCGCTAAGGCCCATGTATGTCTGTGTGAACATTATTTCTCTAAAAAACAAAACCAAAGCATCAAAATTGCACATGGGCTTACATGTTGGTAAAAGACAGGAGCAAACTTGTATGTCCTACCATGAAGGTATTTTCTGTGAATTGGGCCGTAAGATTGCAATTCTAAGCAGCCACACAATTAATTCTTCAGTTATGCAGTCCAATTAGGACAAATGCTTCCTTTCTAGTTTAATTAGAGATGGGTAAGCTCATTTGAGCTTATTTGTATAAAATATGTGCTCATTAAACAAGGCCTGGATTTTGTTCAGCTTGTTAGAAATGTTGTAAAAAAAGAGGTTTCTCACACTGGCTCTGGCCTTTTTAACCCTTTAAAGACCACAAATCTGACAGTATATCAGTTACCCTCAAAGCACAGTGCACTTGCTTCTCCCAGAAAAAGAAAGAGGGTGATTGCACTACAGCTGGAATATTTGTAAACTCCATGCTGCATGGAGATAAACATCTGCCACCGTCAGATATAATTTATTGTGACATCCCTCCCTGGGGACTAATGCAATTGATAAGGGGTTTGTAGAGCTTGTGAATCTTTCTTCAGAGCTCCCTGGCAGCAGAACGAAGGAGAAACTTCTCACATAACCTGTCTGCTGAGAAAAGAGCAGGGCACTAATGAACCAGTATGTGGATACCTCTGTGGTGAACGAAGTAGAAACATTTACATGAAAAACTGTACAGTATGAAGCCACAAAAGCAGTTAAAATCTCCCAAGGAAAGGCAATGCCTATGATTTGAGCATACTGGTCTCCCCTTTCTTCCTCTTATGTTGTTTCTTTTGTGAGCTCATCTATTCAGCAGACAGTAGTTCACAGAAGTGAAAGCACCTGCATGAATCTCATGCTGAAAAATTCCTCAAAGCATGACATCATTTATTCAAACCATACCTTCAGAAAACTGAGCACTCCATCCTTGTGACCAGGGCAGATTTTCTCCTGATGTGCTCCTTTCAGTCTCATGTTTTTGAAACATAAGGGAGGAAAGACTGAGCCACCTTCCAGGCTACACGTGGGCGCAGAGAAACGAAGCCTCATCAGACACAGCTGAAAGCACCCAAACCTTGGCAGAAGCCATGGCACAGGGGCAATGCCAGAGCAGGAATCTCACAGATGGCTAGAAAAGGCACAAGGGCAGGCTGTCAAAGATTAAAGTCTAATTTATCCCTCTTGGAGCCACACATTCCCCAACACTGTCAGCAAAATGGACAAATGCAAACTACAGGCTCACACAAAGTGGTAGATGGCAGCCTTGGCCAAATGAGCTCTGGGGCATGACACAGCTATCTTACAAATGCAAATCCACCCCTTTTCTCCTGCACGTGAGGGGGATTAAGCATGCAACAAGAGTGCATTCAAATATTGTGTGCACAAACACAGCTCCTGCCCTTTGAAATCCTAGCTGTGAACGCCTCTAGTTTCTGCTGTAATGCTTAGAGCCTTGGTTTGAGAGGCAGAGAAGGAGGAGAAAGCTTAAGTGTGGTTCCCAGGTGATTTCTACAGGGCAGAAGATAGCCCATAGCCTAAACAAAGCTTGTATTTGGGGTTTGGAGCTCATTGTTCAAAAGCTGAAAGAAAATGGCATGGCTCTGGAGTCATGACTATCTTGGCCTAAGAGCTGCCTTGCAGCCATTTGCAGGTTGACAAAACCTCTGAATCAGAGGGAAAATGTAGCATATATGCAAGATGAAGCTCTAGGCTGTGCATTTGGGACTGCATTAAAAGTCTACTGAATTTAATGGAAACCTGGCCTTCAGAGACCACATGATGTCATAGCAGTGAGGCACAACCCAGCCCTGCAAGCAAGGGTTTTGGCTTTCTCCAGGGCTCAGTGCTGAGCTTCTTACTGTCTCAACACCCACACTCTCAGGATTGCCTTGTGGGTGATATATGGTGTGAAATAAAGACATAGTAATTTTCTTAATTTCATTTAATTCCTGCAGATTTACGATGACGTCATGGTATTTATGATCTTGTATTTTCACAGGTGTCATGTCGTCATCTCTTAGTCTGAACAGTTGCTTCATTACAGTCAAATGGGATGGGGTGGAAAGGAAATTCTGATTTGAGCTGGGACCTACTGGGACCTGTCATGTTGTGTTAGAAAAATAACCAAGTGCAAACCTTTTTTCAGCCATCTGCCAGAGGAAAATAACAGCAGAATTTATTTTTAAGGATATATGCTGGTCCCAAGATACTTATAAATTTCAGAGGGAGATTTCCTAAATTATCAGCCAAAATGCAAAAGGAAGATCTTCATAATTGGTAACCTGAAGAGCTAGCGCAGAGCCATTTCCTTTTTTCTCTCTCACTCTATTGACAGATGACTTGTAGCAAATAGAAACACTAAAAGAGATGACCATGACCTAAAGAGTGGAAGGTCTCCCCATCAATCAGAGAAGGGGAAGTTCTTCAGGAAGAAAGTAACATGAAATTTTCTCTTACTTCTGCAAATGAATGATACTTCCCCACACAGAAAATATTTTTATACTGTAATTTTCTGCTGTGGGAGCAAACAGAATCATAGGGCCACTTCACTGTGTCTCATCATAGTGCCACTTTACTGGCACTGTGCTTGTCACTCAAAGTAGAACTTCAAATACCTGCAACAGATTAACAAATACGTAGGCCAAAAAAGGAGAAGAAATATAAAAATGGAGAAACGTCTCCTGTTATCTAGGAGACTTTCAGAAGTCTTTATTTTTTGGTAAGGTACTGTACATGGATCCAATTAGCATTGGTTTAGCCATGATCGCTAAACGTAAGTCCAAGTCATTTCAAATAAGTGTCCCCTGACTTCATTTTCTGAACACTGGCATTTTCTGAACATTGGTATTTTATTTCAAACTGAACCTGGGTGTCATGGAAGTGACAGATCTAACTTCCAGTTCTCATGCACCTTTTCCCTAATTTTATTGAAAATTTTACTGTAATTGTCAATATCCTCAGAAAAGCTAGGATAAAAATGTGTAAAATGTTTACTTCTGGTTTTCAGATGGTATGAGATACTTATCTGTAGCAATAGTAGTTTCTGATGTTACATAGAGAAGAAAGAAAGCAAAAAGTCACCTCAGGGCATAACTTTAAGCCAAGTGCCCTGCTATGGCTTAAAGCTTTTCAGTCAAGTAGTTAAAAAAAATTCCATGACATGTAAATATTTTCAGGAAGTAGACAGTATATCTTTTTAGCCCTGATTTAAAACCAATTTTTTGCTGAAAATAAAAACTACTGGGCTCTCTGCAACGAAGTGTGCCCATACTTCTTCTTCCGTCACCACAATCCTGTGAACTGAGAGAGGGAGGACACAGTTATTCTAGTTAACACTTGCCCAAATATGCTAAATTTGCCTCAAGAAATTGCCTTCTGGGTAAAAAATTCTTTTTTTTACACAGAGAGAGTGGGAACAACTGTTCTGTCATTATGCCAAGCACTTGGAACAGGAGCTACGCTGTGTGTCACATTAATGAACACTTACAATTGCAAGAGGTTAAAGGTGGAAAGGGAGTGTGGATAATAGAGATACCTCTGGAATTTGGCTGACAGATCACAGGGAAGGCTGAGAGGTCTATAACAAGCTAAGGAAAGCTCCCAAAGTGAAAAACCTTGCAGGATGAAGAATGTTCTTGCCTACACCTGCTGGATTTGCTGCGTGTCCTATTGTATCTGAGACTGAAGGGAATATTGTTCATTAAGGACAGGGAAAACAGGCATCTCCCCATCATTGCACTGAACCAAGAGGCACAAAACTGCTGTGGCCATGACACTGTTAATGGGGTCCTGATAGCTGGGGCCAAGCCTGAGTTACTGACAAAGGGATTTTCAGGGACCACTATTGCCTTTGGGCAATGGATCAAGGAGGATGCAGAGCTCTTGTCTTGGCATCAGACAGCAGCATTGTCCATCAGCAGAGATTCTTCATTCAGTTAATCAGCATTAGGATATTATGGATTAACCTTGCATAGATGTAAAGAATGGATAAATTTAGATGGCAGGGACTAATAATAATTTTTTTACAATGGAAACTGTTCATCAAGGGAGACAGCGAGGATTTCAGATTTGGAAGAGGGAGCGAAATATATCATAATCTGCTGATTATAATTTATGAGGTAGAGATAAAGCCTGTTTAAAAAGAACTGCAGAAAGGCCTCACAGATCTAAGACATAAAATAAGAAAATGACAGATGAAATTCAGTGTAGATAACTGTAAACTGCATGTTGTTGAAAAAACTTCCAGCTTTACTTATATTATGAGCAGCTCTGGCAGGACTGTTTCTGTATAGAAATAGGATCTTGGTTTTCACAGAAAAAAAAATCAACCACTGTTCTATAAGGATTACAATGATAATTTATGTGCTTGGAATTATTTGAGAAAAAAAGAAAGCACAGTAGAAAATGACACAACTTTTATTCTCCCACACCTTAAGGACACAGAAGAAATGGAAAAGGCAAAGAGAAAAACAAGAATGATCGAATGCTTTTGTTGAAGGAAGAATTAAACTAGGGCTCTATGGGAAAGACTACTGAAGCTGCTGTTAGTAGTTCTTACTAAGTCAATCAGTGTAATGGGAAAAAATAAGAGGGGAAAAAACATTTACCATTTCCTCTGTAGCAGGAACCAGGGGACATCAAATGAGATGAGCATAGAAAACAAAACACGTAATTCATCTGCAGGGTGCTCCACAGAGAGGATATCAGGGCAGTATGCGCATTAGGCACACAAGGTTTCAAGAAAGAATTGCACAAAGTAATGAAGAAAAATCTAATGGGGGGCTGCTGCTTATGAAGGTCCGAGAAATACTGAACTGCTTGTCATTGGATGTTAGGAAACTGCTCAAGAGAAATATGCCTCTTTCCTTAATATCTGGCATTGGACACTACTGGGCACAGGAGGTTAGACAAGTTCAGCCTGTAGTTCTGATGTTTTTTCTAAGTTTTTGGTCACCTTTCTGTTTGCAATGTACCACAAATTATCCCTCTGGCACTTCCATGACATAACTGCAAATGCTTTTGTACCTGCCACCACCACATGTGATGATTCAGATAGCTGCTAGCATGTGAAATCTGCTCTTATCCTTGAACTTCAGTAGGGCCATTCCCCAAACCAAGCTGGCATGTGATTAACTCCAGGAATAGAAGTCACTGACTTCTGCAGGACCTAGTTTAAAAATATATATCTGCTCAAGAATTTTTCTGAAAGTGGAAAAAAAAGAGTTACTACTTTGCTGAATGCAGACTATCATGTTCATGTCTTTTAACTGCAAGAAATCATGCCACCAGTCAATCAGAAATATGTATGGAAGCTAATAAGTCTTCCAAGGGTTTTAATCAATCCTCTCTCTGTTCTGTGTTTCAGACTGAATTTTTTGCTTCTAACTAGCAAATGCTGACAGGCTTCTCTATAAACAACATCATATTTATTTTAAGAATTTTTATTTGTTGTAGACAGACAGGTGCAGGCCAAGAATACGTCTCAGTTTATGTAGCCGGATAGTTCTTATCTAGCAAGATATTGGTTGCTGAATTAAAGGAAATATTTCATCACAGGAAAAATCTTTATCCACAGTAAAACTGGGGAAAAGACAATGGCAAAACTGGATAATGGTAGTCTGGATGAACGAAATAAGACAGACTTGCAAACAGACATGACCACATTTCTAGCCTCTTTTATTATTTGTTCTCATGATGTGCTTAATTACCTTGTTTTCAATAGCAGTCTTAAGCCTTTGAAGAGATGATTACTTTATGCAAAGGATCAAAAATTATGAAACGTAACTGTTAAGTAGGGAAATGTACTGATGCTAGATTCCACAACTTTGAATGCACAATTCTTACTCTCCAGAAACTGGACTGCTTTGAGAAGTAAAAACAGAAATGTCAAGAGTTATAGGCAATTTGCCCAGGGAAGATACAAGATCCTCCTGTCTGTAGATGACAAACACTTCATGGAAAGCCAAACCCTCAAATTTACCCCCATTGTTTCATGGGATAAGACAGCTGTACAAGGCTTCTCCTCAGCCTGTCTGGACAGCACAAATAAGCTAGCTCGAAAAAAGTTTTCATCCCAGAATAAAGAAAATGTTGAGCCAGAGGACATGGTTCAGCCTGTGAGTGAATTGCTTATTGTTTCTTCCTTCCATGGTACTGCAGCAAAGTAGGCCTGTCTTTGGGTTTGTGACAGTGGAGCGGAAGAGTCTGCGTGTTCTTTCAGCCTCTTTTGCGTCTCTGCAATCCAGCTTCCCCTCATGCCCTCCTAAGAGACCAGCGAGTGAAGTTACTGCAGTTTCGAAACATTTATTTTCGAAACATTATTAAGCAGACTGCTTAAGCTCACAGGCCAGCATGCTGCTGGTAGCATGGGGTCTCTTCATTTCCAGTTCTGGGTTTTCATCACAATATCTTCTGCCAGGAGCAGATTTCAGACAGCCTCTAGGCACTTCTCTGGAGATCCAGTGAAACCTTCCTCGAATGTAAAGTGGCTGCAGGCAGCCCTCATGTGTGTGAGCCAGAGGAAGAAAGCAGGGATCAGAAATTTAATATCTCATTGTAAAAAGCAAATGCCTGGAACTTCAAGTACACTTTCATTCTAAGGACTGCATTACAATAGGGCTGTCTATGTCTCTATATAGCCATGGGATTCAAGACTTTTCTCCAGATTAATCGGAGTATAGCCATGTCCCCTGCAATCTTTTGAGACACATTCTTTTTTCTTCTGCTTGGCAGATCACAGCATTGTACCAGAACTCACTGAAGTTTTCTGTTCTTCAAATACACGCCTCAGACAGACCTTCTAAACTTCCCACTCTCATGGGAGGGCTTACCATTTCTTAACTGCAAAGATGTTTGCCTTGTCCCTGCATGTCCTGGGCACTCATCATTGTTTTGCTCAAGCTGAGCTCCAGAGCCCTGTATTCTGCTTCCAGGATTGTGGAATGAATGCCAGCAGGCAGGTAAGTACCTTCTAGGACTCTCCTGGCTCACCACTTACTGTGGAGCAGCAGAGGACAAGGGGTCCTGGCACAACACACACATGTCATCTCATCTACTCTTATGCTTCATTACAAGTCACCTTAGACAAAATAGATCAGCAAAATAGATAAACACCTGCTCATATTTGTTGACAGCCCTGGAATGCAATCCATTTTCAGTTTAACTCCTGAAGTGTCTTTGTCTCCCAACTCTCTCAGGGAGATGACTTTGGATTTTTTTTTTTTCCCAGAACACCCACCCACCTTGTATGAGCCTGGATCTGATTACCACACAGCAAAACAAGGTCCTTATGATGAGGCCATGCAGCTCTCCCAGTCAGTAAGCCAGGCTGTCTAGGAAACTTCTCAAGGAGTGTTCTCAGAGTCCATTGCTGGAGTGAGCAGCTCTGCTGAGATTTGTAAGCTTTGAGTGCCTTGCCTTGTGATCACTTCTGTCTGTGGCAGGGCTATCCAGGCTCAGGGGCACAGCACAGGATCAACACAGCAGAGCCAGGGGTGTGTCTCCCATCTCTTTTATACTGGCCTTGTTAAACCAGTCATCATGTACCTGTCCTGCTTATACTCACTTGCATATCTATACATGTGCCCTGTCATGTGAAGAGTCCTGCCCCTTCTCTTTGCTCTCGTTTTCTCTTTCGCCCCGTCTACTCCACTTTTTCGGATCTGAGCCTTGTCTTTGTCTTCCAGTCCAATTTCCCTTCTTTGCCACCTAAAACCTGTGGCACGGTGTATTTCAGGTGGAGAGGAGTTTATGGCCTTGGGTAAAACAAGGCCTGGCAAAACAATTGCAGCCTCCTCAATCAATTTTGAACATGTTTGACTGGGTCTTTTCTTCTGATTATTTCTGCAGCTTTGGAAAAGCCAAAGATATGAACTCAACATCTGCTGCTCCTTGCTATTCTTTTTAAAAAATTACTATTATTTTACTGGCTAGTGCAGTGAGAGACTGCGGAAGTGCCTGTTTGGTTTGACCAAACTTCTCGAACAGATGTTTTCCAATTGTGAGAGGATTTGACCTTTACACAAATCAAGAACTTTTTAATGTTGTGCCCAAACACTAGAAATAACAGCGCAGTTTAGTGGTGGTTTTCATAATTTAAAAGGTAAATTTCTAGCTGGGATGAATAGTAGTTGTATTTGTACTTCTATTGTTAAAATTAAAATCCAGGTCTATTGACTGTTCTTAGTCCATTTGCCTTCTAGCATTGTTCTGAGTGTCTTCAAAGTCATAAAACAAGACATCTCAATTGATGGGAGAGAAGTGGTTAGTAGAAGCAGAATACCAGAAACCCTCTAACTCACTAATCAGTTATTTTAGTGACTTTGTCAGACCATAAATTACAGCTATTGCATTTCCCTCTAAACACACTTCCCTACTCTGATACTGAGGGCTGGCATCTGGGACATATTTGAAATGTCACAGAATGGGTTAAACATATTTCTTCCAGATCATGCAGAGTGATAAACCAGAGTAGATGAGGTAAAGGATGAAACCAAGGGTAGTTTTGGTCCTGTGTTTGCCATACTTCCAATAGCTTTTTGCCTCTTTTGGGAGACTCTGCATGCCAGCAAGTTCCTCTACCTATTTCTTTCCATTGCACTCAAGTGCACAATTCATTATGGGCAAATTTCCTTCTCTTTCTTCTAACAGAAGAGAAGCCATGTTGAAGCTCTGGCTCTGATGATATTTACTGTGTTTACTGAGCATTATGAAGGGGATGACTGGATATTCACTTTCTGACAGTAAGACCTACTTCCCAGCACCATCCTCTACTTGCTTTCTCTTTTCTCCTGGCTGCCCACTGGCCACACAATATTTTCTGCCCCTCTCTACTGAGATTGCCTCTTTACTTCCAGGTAGGAACCAAAATCTCTTCTGACAATCTTAGAGCAATTGCAAAGTTGCAAAGACTGAGATTATTTCCTTACGACAATGAAATGAAAATGCTACTTACCTATAAAGATACAAGTCTGAGCAGCTTTTGAATGCATGATGTGGATTTTAAAACCTTGTGCTTTAAACCCTGGTTCCAGTGCTTGGGCTTGAGTTTCAAAATATAAATTGCTCATGTGTTAAAGCGCAAATCAAAACAAAACAGTAGTCCTATGCAAATTTGGCTGTGGAGCCATTATTTGTTCACATGATCATTTTCCCCACTTCTACGTATACAGAATCTTTAGCTTTGACTTTTGCTTTGTGCTTTATGTTGAGCAAACCAAAAGTCAAAGTGCAGTTCAGATACAGCCACAAAAAAAGTTCACAAAGCTGATGAAATACAAATTTAGTAAGGTCTCCAGCTGAACACCACGAGTAGCTTTCCACATACAGAAACACTGGTCACAACTTTTCTTTGTAGATTTGCAAACCTGTGACTAATCAAAATTCATTTATGGAGTGCATTGCAAAACCTGAAGCCAGATGTGTTTTGTGTCATTTAGAGTTTATTGGGTACATTTAGTCGGAAAGCACATTTCTTTTTACTCTCTTCATTGGGCAACGTTTGCACACAAAAATTCCTTAAACAACCCTCAAATTGCCTTTAAAATATTAATTTTCTTTGTAGCTGAACACTTGAAAGTTATAAACATGAACTTATGAAGCTGTGTGACACTGCTTTTCCAAAGTCACATGTAGATATCTACACTTGGGGTACTCCATGCAGTCAGTTAAGAAATCTGGTGTTACTAGATGTCCACAGTAGGGTAAACAGTGAGAGAATTTGCTAACATGTGTTTGCCTATACTTATTTGGATATATTCATCTGCAAATAAAAAATAAAAATAAAAAAGAAGAAATAGACAGTAAAAATTGATTTCTGTAATTTGATAGGCCTAAGTCATGCCAGCTAAAGAACAGCAATGTATTCTGAAGCTCAGTTAGGAACATGCACATATATTTTTAAATGCATAATCCCAAGCATACAAAAGCTGATGCATTTTGTATCATCCTTAATGAATTTTACACGGACTGATTTTTAGAAAAATACATGGGAACAGAAACTGAAATCACAATAAAGTAGTTTACACATTTGAAAATCCACAACGCTGATATTTTTGGGCTTCTCCATATTGTAGGTAAATCCATAATTTTTCAAAATTAAGCTTACACCATGGGTGATTTCACTCAAAACTATGGTTGTATTACATTTCTAAAATTCCTGTAGCCAGGGTCAACCAGAGAAAGTCTAATATCATACCTGACAGAGATACAGGGACACAAAGAACATTTATCAATCATGTTAGGAGCCACTGAATGGCATTTGTACTTCATTCCTTTCTTGTCCAGTGTTTTTTCTGAAGTACTGCTCTTCTCCGTTTAGAGACAGTCTTCTAACTACAGTAAGAAACAGAGGTTGAATTACTCATATTATTTAGAACATTGCAGCCCATTGTCCCTAGAGAGCAGAGCTGCACCCTTGCACACAGAGCTCTGAATCAAGGACCTGCTATATCCTAGGGTTCTTTCTAAGCTCGTGATAAGCTCAGCTACTGTACAGCTCTTTGAAGGAATAAAGGGATCATAACTGAAGCACGGCGTGAGTCTGTTTCATCCAGCACAGCCCAAGCAAGAGCTCAGGCTCAGTCTCACCCTTGCGCATTGATCAATACCTTATGCCAGCAAATTAACCCTTTAACCATCACAAAAGCAGCCAATATTATAGCAAAAAAATCTCCAGCAAGAGCCTTAGTTTCACAAAACAAACAAAAAACCCCAAACAAAACAAAAGAAAATGCTTAATTCCCACACTCCTTTTCAAAAAGTAAATGTTTAATACAGTAACTACTATATATAAAGTAAGCACAAGAAGATCAAATCTCTCTGCAACACCTGTGTCCATTTTATAAAGAGCCTTGTTGAGTCCATATGGGGTGGAGTAAATGGATAAATTAAAAATCTGTTTCACCTGTGGAATCTACTTATGAAAGCATTAATTTGAATGTTAGAACTGTGTAATAAGATTTGTTAGGGAATATATGCTTTGAGAAGTCTTGGCTTAATTAAGGTTTTATTAAGAAAATATTTGATAATGGCATTATTCTTTGTAAATCAACTGTTTTAAAAAGCCCTTCTCTCTCTGATGAATAGCATAGGGCTACTAATAGCTTTTCAAAAGCTCAGTTTATTTGTGGGGTATTATACATGTGAGAGAAGTCTTCTCCTACAGAGTTTTTTTCTGATTTATATCAATCTCTTTTTCCTTATACTCTGGCTCTTGCCAATAAATTTAGTTGCATACACAAAGTGAAAAGAATTTCAAAGCCAAAAAGTGATTTCTGCTATTTTGTATAGGATGGTATGTCTCTAAAGCACTGGTCGTTCTGTTTCTGTCTGTACAAAATACACTTAAAAAGCTCAATTTTCTCCTGTTCATTCGTGTAGCATGTAATGCTACAGCTAAAATGGCACTCATTTTTACTTTTTCCACTGTATTGTAACTCTCAGAAGAGCAAAAGGACAATGAAAAATTATATATTGTGAAAATATTAATTACACACAGTTCATCTAAAGAAAAATTATACACCTTAGAAATATTCTTAGCTCTATGCAATTCCTGTAAAAGTATATATAACTCTTACATTTTGACCTCATGATCAGAAGACACATGATGTTGTGCTTGGGCACTTAGTCCACTCTTGGGATCATATAACATCTTTGTGAACTTCTGGGGATGAAAGTGAGCATTCTCAACCAGATATGGCAAAAGAGATGCATATGTGTTTAATGGTCCTCTTCATTAAGGCTAGAGTCTGGGCTTCCCCATTCCCTGTATAATTTATAAAGCTAGATAAAAACCACAAACCGAAAAATAGTTAGTAAGATTTCTGCCAAGTAATTTTTTGGAATAGAAGACAGCACAGTGAAAATGTGCTCCTGAGAGAGTTACAGGTGTGTTATACTCAGTTGAACACATAACTTTCCATGTATTTCTCTTTGTCTGTAACCAAGCTGGGGCTCTCTGAGGAAAGAAGTAAGGAAAGCTCATCAGGGACTGAGCGCGAGACAAGCACTCCTTTTGTATTTCCCTCTTATATTGCAGTGATCTTCCCTCTCTATGAAGAAAACCCATAATAGGTGTCTTACTGGCTGGTTTTCTTTGGAAAAGAGCAGTATACTGCTTGGCTTAAAATGCCTCATGTCATGTACTGACTGTGCTGCCAGAGAGCCGTCTGGAAATAAGAAATGATCAGAACACAAAACTTGTCACTGCTTTACTCAACACTGAAAGAAGCAAGCTGCTAGAGAATATGCAGGTTTCTATCAGACAATCAGATTTTTTTTTTTAAATTCTTTTTACATAGACTACTCATATACAACTATAATGTGATGGGCTCCCTATTGCTCTGCAAATTTTTTCTGGTTTGTTCAACAGACTACAAAAGAAAACACTGCGGAAAAAGGGTGGAGCCTGGAAAACCTTGTGAGAGTTTAATTGTTCTACACTCTTTCTTTCCTTCTGAACACTTATTCTCTGGTGTGGCTTCAGGCACAAGGGGAAAAGGGATAGCTCTTGCTTGAATAGGGGAGTGGAGAAGCACAGGGGCATTGGTTGTCGCAAGACTGCCAGGAGACCACGCTAAGAGTTCTGAGACCTTCCTCAAAACCAGCCAAAGGAGAAAAGAAATGGACTGCAGCCTCAAAAGATAATATCCCTTCAATGACGTTGCAATTTACTTTTAAAAAAATATTTGCTGCTGGAGTGCAGCTTTACAAAGTGGGTACCTGCTTGGCAAGGTCTCCCTGCTCCTGCTCTATGTGCTTCATTGCTTCATTTATGAAAAACTGACATTTACAGTGTAATTATTTTAAATTATTTGGTTTCTTTTATGTTTAACTGTGTACATTTTAAAAAGGCCTTTTTTCATTAAAATATATAATGCAAATAAATGCAATATATTTTGGGCATTAGATCAGAAGGCTTTAGGTCTTTTTTTCCATGTCACCTCCTAAGGGAAGTACACATTAAATTGCATAGTTTGCATGGCAAAATAAGTACAGCTTTTCATCACCAGTGGTTCTCAAAGAAAGCTTCATTTTCTAGCGGGACACACCATCTTCTACTGGATGGACCTCTGAAAGGAATCTAGATGTTTCTCCATTAAATAATTGTGAACACAAGGGATATTCCTCCATTGCCCTTGAAAAAGTCCCCGAATGAGTTCCTGAGGAATTTGGGCTGAAGATTGCTTTCAGATTTGTAACAGACTGGTGTGTTTCTGAAGTACTGCGTGTGTGCCTGCATTGTGTGTGTGTGTGTGCAAGCACAGATACAAAAAATCCTCATGGTCAAACATCAGTCAAATGGAATATAGTCTGTGTTTTGGCTTAGACTGGCAAAGAGGAAATTAAATGCTTCAAAGGATTATTAGGACATTCTAAAAACTGGAATGCTTAAACGAGAATAGGAAAAACATGAAGCAGGACAGGAGGATGAAAGAGAAAGGAATGCATGTAAAACTAAACTCAACAGATAAGTGTCTTGCTTTCAGTGACTGGCAAACGTGGTCTTGACTGGCTGCCAAATATGATGATTTTAAGACATGCAAGACCTTACAACCCAAGAAACACCTCAGGTGAGTAATTTAGCACTTTTCTCAAGCTCTCCCTTTCTCCTTGTAGTGCTAGCCTTACTATATTTCTCATATATGGACATTTTTCTATTATACACTTCCCTACCTTCCTAATTTTCATAATACAGGGGTTTGATTCAAAACCCACAGTTGTGTTAGAAAAGAGCTAGAAGCTGAAGCTCCTGGCAAAGGGGAGTGGGAATACTCTGTCCCCCAGGAAAAAGCAGGGTCAGTTTGGTTTTTCCTGGTTACTAACAGCAATTTTTGTTTTGTTAGAAAGGAGAGGATATATCAGATTTCCCCTCCTCCTTTCTACATCAGATTTCCACCCCTCCTTTCTTTTAAATGGTGGGGAAGGTAATTTGGATTTCTTTAAGATCTCTACAGAATCTTTAGCTAGTATCCTTAAAAGTAACTCCAAAAGTTACTCTAGAACGCTTGGAATGACGTGTTTTAACAAGCATAAACAAGGCTGAGTATGCTCTTAATATGCAGTCAGTAGCTGATAAGAAAGTCAAGGCTTTTCCCTCAAATTGGTTTATCACCTGCCAAAATAAAGCCTTGGCCTGCCAGAAAATGCTCAGAAGACAAAGTCTACTGTGTCCTAGAGACTCTGAAACAAGGCCTTGATTTTTGGGGGGGTTCTTCAGACCTGCAGCACCTTTTTTTCTTACCTGCTAGCAGTTCTTTGAGTATGGGGATGATTTTAGCTTATGCTTCTGCTAAACAACCCTCAGTAGTCCAATTTATAAAGTGTGCCTGGAGAGGCCCTAAAGTCTAAATTATGATTAACTGGAGCAATTTTTTACTTTCATCTAAACAGCCATATCTTTTGACATGAGTTCCAAACACCTTGCCAAAGCAGCTACATCCAGTATACTTCAGACTCTTTAGAACCTTACTGGACAAAGGTTCATGTTATTGTTCTTAGTTTGCCATGCTTTTCACACCTTTTTACAGCTGGTTGAACTATTTTTCTTGGAAACTAGTTGTCTAGGAAACATTTCTTTTATGTGGATGGTTTGTTCTCAAAGTGAACCTATATTTTTGTAAACATAATACTTTGCATATTTTTTCTGGATGACTTAATAAAAAGTTAACCTTCATGTTACCGATACATTGTTCACATCAATATTATGTTTACTTTCTATTCATAGTTCTTAAAACACCTTGTATTTATGGTTTTTGCAATTTCATTTTCCAAAGCTGAAAACAACTGGGACAGATCATGGCAGTGTTCTCATAGTTAGTAGCCTTTCTTGAAGGCAAATAGAGCTCCAGTTCCTTGTCCTCAAACAGGAATTTCTTCATTTTCAAATAGCAAGTTGTACTGGGGAATAAAATGTTCCAGCCAATTACCCAAGCCATTTCTGGTTTTGCACTCCTTTGCTTAAAAGACAATGAGACTGCAATCAAACAAACAAATTTAGACCCTGTCTCCAGTCATTTTAGAAATGTTAGCTATTCAAACAGTCAAGTTTTTTGTATCTGTTTCTGCAATAAAGAAGGCAATTTTTTTTTATTTCATGAGGAATTACTCCCGTAATCCAGTGTCTTGTGCCCAGGTGTCATAAACGAACCCTTGAAAGCTGAGCTTTTCTATCAGAGGTACCACTTAGCCCACATTTTGTGTGCATTGTGCTGCCACCACACTTTCCTTGTCACTGAGTCAGTGATGTCAGCAGCAGCTGTGCCAGATGACTGGGACTATAGGGTACATTTTTACTACATGCAGCAGATGCTCTTCTTTATTTAACATTGATTAAAAATCAGTCTTCTAAGTCTTCACATCTGCAAAACACATAGGCTCAGGAAGTGCGTCTGGGATTTTGATTAAGTACATGTTTTCCTTTCCTCTTCTTTTAAAGGTATGAATGAAACATGAGGAAAATGACACCCAAACTTCCGTGGTGTGTGAAGGTTTTAAAATACTCAGCCAACTTTTTTCTTTCTTTTTTTTTCTTCTTCAGCCATGGTAGATTATTTCTTCCATCTGGGTTTCAGTAGAAACAGGAAGCTGATGAGTCAAATGTCCATAGGGATTGCCCTTATGGATGTTTCAAAGATGTTGGCAAGAATGAGGTAAATCACCTCAAACTTCAGCTTTTGAGGCTTGGTGAAGAATGCACTGCTGAAAAGGCTTCAGAGAACTTTGGAGGAAGCCCCCTGGAAGGGAGATGGTAATTGAAATAATCAATAGTCACAGTTGCTTGAAGTCCACTCTAACCGCAATTATCAGTCCTTAACCATGTCCATTTTATAGAGATTGTCCACCTCCCTCAGTGACTTCATTAATGGGTTGGAAAAATATTGTGGAGAACATAATGTATCTTCCAAGGTCATCATAATTTTGAGACAATTCTTATCTTCCTGAAAGAGAGGAGACAGTTTTAAGAGGGAGTGCAATTTCTGCTGTGCTGTATGTGCTTATCTAGCTATTCACAGTATTTGAAGGAATTTTGCTGCATTTTCCTGGGGCGGGGGGGTTGGGTGGGGGTGGGGCGTGCTGACATAGCTGAAGGATGAGAAACTGCATGAAATAAACTGGGATTTTGCTACAGGCCTGGAGAAAGTAAAAGCTTAGAAACCTGGTTGCAAATGCATTTCCCATGGACAGTTCTCTTATGTTGCAACCAGTCCGATGCATGTATTGCACTATAATTAAAAGTCAATTAAAAACAGCTTTCCCAGCAGTTTACTTGACACTTGCACTGTAAAAACAGGAAATTGAATTGCACAGTGCAGAATACTCAGCACAAAAGTTAACACGAACTGACTAATTGATGAAAAAACTGTCATGAACAGAATTTTTGTATTTTATAATAAAAATATAAAATTTTTACTATATCAAATTTTTTATGACTCAGTTAAATTCAGTGTCTAAATAATAGGTAAAATAGTAAGATTATACATAGTCAGAGTAATTTTATCTTTGGAGAGCCTCATAAAGGATGTCTTATATGAGCTATTTTAACAAAAACAACACTCAATAGAGGAAAAAGAAAAGTAGAATAATCCAGTTGTACCATTAAAGATCATCAAAATTTGGAGATTCATATGCTTGGTAAAATAAACCTTGAACATATCAAATCCCAGGTCTGATACATGAGGTTCTACGATCAGCACATGAAAATAATGAAGTGTATGGCTTCATCTTTCTTTCCCTTTCTCCAACAAATGTAGAGAAGCTGGCAGTCTGGGTAAATAAGAGTCAAACATATCAATTAATTTAGGAGGAAGCTGTTCGAAATTAAAATATGAATAATCCCAAATGGTGGATGATTTCGTGTTTAGTTAAAACAGGGCAAAGGTGGAACCCAGCTTGATTTGTCTTTTAGCACTTTAAAATTGTCTAACCATTTTTTAAGGTATTTGAGTCATGTCTTATTCTTTACGATTGTTTGGGGTTTTGGTTGGTTTTTTTTCTTGTACAATGGCATTACAAATGATGGGAATATACGTTTTTTGTAAAACTGCAGTATGATGCAAAATTACGAAAATGTATACAGTTAAAATAAAAGAATCAAGCATGAAATCAGTGGAGAACCTGTCCAGAGACATGTTTTCCCATATGAATGCAACAGATAAAAAATGTAATAAATTCATTCATCTACACCCACTTTAAATATCTGAGCTGATCAGCAGTTTCACTGATGTGCAGCCAGACTTTGAAGTCTTAGCTCTCTGGAATTCGACCAGCCACTTTCCAGACCATGTAATGCATTGCAGATCTTTGCACATTATGTATTCCAGATGGCCATATTCTTTGTGCATTTTGCCCTTCTTATTTAGGTTACTGGGGTAATTTGGGAATAAAACTTGCATGCTACAAAGTGACAACTGACATATCATTATGCTATCATGCTGCCTAGATACTGATGATGGACTTTAATGAATGTTTATGAAGTTTCGGGTTGTTGTGTTTTCTCCCCTCTTTCAATCACTTTCATGCCCCTGGATAATGAGAAACTGAAAGTGGCAGATTCTTCATGCATCACATGTAAGGCTTGAGTTTCAGAGGTACAAGCACCCACAACTTTACATGAAATTAATTGTAGCTGGAAAAACTTAGCACCTTCTGTAGATCAAGCTGCTGGTGAATGCAATTTTCTCCTGGGATTTCCACAATAAGAAGAGCAGCCCATAAATGGAATCAGCCGAGGCCACCAAGCTTACTTTAGGGACCAGATTATCCATATCATTGCAATCTTCTGCCTAAGGTTGAACTCAGCAATTCTCACAGGCATCAGCAAGATCTTATCCACTGCCACCCAGAAAATAACAGATAGGCAGCCAAGTAATATAAGGCTCTTGTTCTCTTGAAAGGCTCTGAGAACACTGTACTTCTTGGGAAATATATCTATGTCATTTGTCACTCAGATCTCTAGGTGGATCTTCATCTTCCACTTCATATTGTCTGTCTTACTGCACAGACCTGGAACAAAGCCTTAGGTTTCCTAAGGCTACGTTATTCTCATCTCCCTGCCCTCGCTTTGCACTAATCTCTCATTCCTTCCTTGAATCTGATAAGTCAGGAGAAGTCGGAATGCATTTGAAAAAATATAACTCCAGAAACCACTACTTGTTTCATGCTTTACTACAGTAAATGTAAAAGAAATAAAAAATAAATAAGGCACAGAGAGCTGTGAAAAGCCTTAGAAGAACACAGATCTGAAACCTACCAACAGGTAAGAGCACAGACAAGACTGCCAAATATTGGCAAAATTATGGGCTATTAGAAAAAAACATTGTGAAATACTATCTAAAACATAATGCCACAAGTCTTGTTCAGTAAACAGATGAAAAATTCATTACTGTAGACAAATAACGTCTGTACTTTCCATGTAATGCCTCATACCGTATCTGTCTTCAAAAAAAGATATTTCTGCTGCAAGAGCTAGCTAATTGAAATAGCTTGTTTCATATTGGTACTCAGCTAATGCCATCTGGAAACACAGATGCGGCTGAAAAAAAAATGGGTCTTTTTCAAAAGGATATTTATTCTTTGTGCCACCTACTATGTCTGCCAAAGCTTGTATCAGCACTGAAGAAGTATAGGGTGCAAACTTGAAATGGGGTAAGAGCAGATTTCTCAGGGATACCAGAAACCATGCTGCTTTCAGTTTTCCCTCATTTTAACTGTTTACCTTGCAATATGCTTTCTTCCTTCAAAACTTGCATGACTATTCCCTACGCTACAAAAAAATATGGCCTTTTGAACTTCAAACTGATGAAAACTGAGCTTCCAAATTATTAGGTCCCTGGCACAGCAAATGTCACTTAGGCTGCAAAGACAAAAGTAATGGAAAACAAACTCCCCAGTATTTGAATCCGCAGTGAAATATTTGCTTCCCCCTCTGCTTTTGGTCCAGCCCCAAAAATGGCACTGTCTGATACAGGTCTTTACTGAGATCGGAGCAGCACATTGCCTCCAAACGTGGTTTTCTGTCTCCTGCTGGAGACATTCCCCAGCACTACCTCAGACACCTTGTGGCTCCTCTCTTGGCCTCCTGGTGTTGCTGCAAGAACCAAGTGCCCACCAAGGCTCCAGTTTCCAGGAAAATTCTGTGGTAAGGTGTTGGCATCACAAAGGTTTTTGGATGTCCCCCAGAAGCAATGACTGCTTGACTATTTGTCCTGTGGTTTCCCTGAGTGTCCAGGCACTCTCCCAAATACCCTCTAAAAAAATATGTTCTTCCATTCTCCATGTGCTCCTCTGGTATGTGCCAGAGGACAGAGATGCTACAACTGTATTTGTAGAGGGATAGCACAGCTAGAAATTGAAACTACAATCAAATTTCACCCCAGACAGTGTCTTTTGTGCCCAGATATTGCACAATTGTTTCCTTAGCTGTTGATATTTGCAAATAAGTTCTTCATTTATTCCTGTTCCTTCTGGAACTTTTTATTTTCACTGTGTTCACAAGGAGCATTTCAAACCAGAGCAAATTAGGAACTCTGAATGTGGTGATAAAATAACAAAGCCCTTCCCAGTACATTTCAGTGGTTAGCGGGGTTTTTGCCAGCACCTGTGACTGACCAGCTGCTAGCAAGGAAGAAAGCCAGGATGCTGAAGAGTGCTTATTCCATGTTCTTTGACAAATCTTCACATTCAGAATAACAGAGTTCAGCCCCCAGAGACCATCTTTTGTTTTCTGCGTTTGCTTACCAAACAGGAAATAAAGTTATTTTCATACTTATTGCAAGGTATACCATCAAAACAAAATACAGCCTCTTACTTTAAAAGACGAAATTGCATTCATTGCATAAATCTTCAAAAATCTTCTTGCTCCCTTGTTTAGGTTAAAATTATCTTTTTTAAATTTTAATTCTCAAGAGTTGTGTTTCTTCAGTGTTGCTCTGATCTATGACACTGTTTCCCAGTTTAGTGTTTTGGGGATGAAAAATATTCTTCAGTTAATTTTTGTATACTTACAAACTGCCCCTTATCCCTACTGCTGTGAGAAAAGGCATTGGGATGTAGCTACAAAGTTTAGTTCCTGCAGTTCTTATGTTGCTCGTGCTCTTATTTTTAATATCATTATGTCCCCAAGGTGTTTTGGCACACAGTTGCAATTTAAATGGAGATCCTTCCATCTGCCCTGAGCTTGTTTTCTCAGCCCAAAGCAGTGCCACTGTTCAATACACAGCTCCCAGCTAAAGTAGGGAAGTGGACAGGATCCAATGATTCACACAGACACACCTGTGAGCAAAATTTAAAAAAAAAAACCCAAAACAAACAAACCAGTACAAACTACTTTTGTTTGAATTGCTTATACATGTTTTTGCATTACTACCATCAGAATAGCCAAGCTGAGGATATATTCAGAGCTGTGAGTGATGCGGCACAATGGTTGATGGGGTTGCATGTCTCCCATTGCACAGCTGATTGAGCCAAAATCAGTTTGTTGATCAATCCCGGCAGCTGCTCCACCCTCACTTGGCCTGTGAGTGCCCTCTTCCATCCTGGCAATCCAGCAGCCCATCCACAGCCATGTGCCTGCCAAGGCTTGGCCACCCCTGCAGGGACCAGAGGACAGGAACTGCACCACCTCTCTCAAGCAAAATCATTCCTACTAGGGACTCATCTATGCGATGTCCCTGGGAAAGCAATGAAGTGTTACTCTGAGATAAAACAAATAAAAATTTCTCTAGGTCATGTAAGAGGTTTCTGTTGCAAGCAAAACAAATGCAAATCTCTCAAATCCCTATTGTTGCCCTGTCTTGTTAAATAAAGTACTTCTTTAGAAGCTGGATCTGCCTTCAGTGCAGAAACATCAGCTGCTTCTGGAGAAAAGTTTTATGTATAGTGCTCTGAATATTGAATTCCCCTTCACTGTGGACATCACTTCTATGTCATTTCACATATTCCAAGAAAGTGTAAACTCTGAGGGGAAAAGCTACACTGTTTAAATTATGTTGACCTTATTGTGTCTTAAAACAATTATCCTTCAGCTGCATTTTATCTGCAGTTGTCCAGACACCTGATGCTGGGAAATCAAGGCTGGCATAGTATTAAGGGTCATTCGCCAGTTACTAGGGTCTGATTTCAAACCTAGTTAAATATCTTCCAATGTTTCCATGTTATTCCAGTGAAAACAGAATAAGTTACCTGGCAACAAAATGTGATTTTTATATAGTTGGGATTTAATTTACTGCTTATGCTGAAAGGCATCAAGGAGAAACCATGGTAATACAGGGAGTTTATACATTTATTTAAAATCCCTGGCAAGGTCTTTGATTTGGTGTGGACAAAGTTTCCAGGATCCCAAAAAGTCAGTAAAAGTAGTTAGGAAAAAAAAGAAAAAGGGGTAAATGAAGCTGACAAATTCTTACATATCAGGATTGGAACATAGACCTAAAATGCATATGGAGACAAGTGATCTGAGATCTGGTGTTACAGGTCAATCAGTTCAGGAGTCAGGGATCTAGTGTAAGAGGGAAACTACTAATCCACTCTCTACAGTCAAAGACAGTTTTCCAGTTATAAACACCTTCCTGCTAACACAAGGATGTCAGTCACAACTGGGCATAGTCAAAGCTGTGTGAACAGCAAATTTTGAACACCACCAAATCTTTTTTCTTTCCATATCACAGTCCTACTGATAATACTACTCAAATTTGAAATCAATGCATGTCAAAAGTGGCACACACCTTAGGAAAAGCAGAATTAATATCTTACTTGTATATTCTTTTCTGATTCCACAATACGTAAAGATTGAAGATTGCCAGGCATCTGGGCATGAGAACCATTAGCAAGCTTTTATCCTATTGCAGCAAGAGGCTGAAAGGGTGCAGTGGCTATTTCTAACAATGGGAAAAAAGTTAAATATTTAATAACTAAGATTAAAAAATAAATGGGCTGAGTTCAATGTGTTTTACTCTCAGGAGATATGTAGAGGTACAATGACAATGACACTGTATTGACACCAATGGTACCTCTGGGGTATGACCAAAGCCATGTCTCCAGAGGAACAGAGACAATTCTCCTTCAGAGACACTGCTTAACAAGAATACTTGTCCCAGTTCTGAAAAGGGAAAGAATTCCAGGAAAAGGAATAATTTCCACCTATGGCCTAGAAAGCTATAGCCTCTGGTATTGATTTCTGTGTTGAAGCCTGTGTTGCAGATGAAGCATTTCCAGGACTCTGCTAAAGACTGGTAGCCTGTCTACAGCTTCAGGATGCATTTCAAGATGTTCATCCACAAGGGAAGGTGCTATTTCAGAGGAGAGCATGGGAACCTGGACACTTTGGAGACATTCCTCTTCTTTCCCAGCGTCACCAAGGGGTGAGACAGGCTATATCCCTGCCTTGTCTTAGTGTCCATATATAAATTATAGATGCTGCACACGTGTTTCTCCCAGTCTGAGGCCTTGCTTGTACTACCTGCCTTCTCACCCTCCTCTGGCAGCAAGTTCCAGAAGTTCACAGTGTGCACTGTAAATTCATACCTTTTCATCTGACTTAAGGTGAGCCACGAATTTCATGGAGTGTCCTCTAGCTCTAGCAATGTGAGATTTACTGGACAGGATCCTTACATCAAAGTTATTCACTACATTTATTATTTTGTCAATGTCATATCATACCCCAGCTCTCTGCTTTCTACGCCACAGTCCTCCCAGACCCTTCTTCTGAGACTACTGCTCTGCCAACATAAGCATTTTGCTTTCCCTCTTGTGTGTGTTTTCCAACTACATTACACCCCCCTCAGGCTTCAGAGATACACTCTGAGTGTAACACTGTTTTATTAGGTGGCAAAACAATGTCCTCTGCCATCAGAATTCTTCCTGTTGATGTCCAACATAATTTTGGATTTTTTTTGGGTAGCCAGGAGGTTTTACTGAACTAAAGTATAGGAGGGAGCAAAGCTGTGTCCAGAGACTTGAGAGCTTTGGTTGCAAGAGAGTGTGTTCAGAGAGGGAGCAGAAGGATGCTGAGGGTCATGGCTGGTGTGTCTGAGGACATATATAAATAGTGGCTTATGTCAAGTGCTTGTGTATGATGAAGTAACAACTTTGAGAGGGAGAAGGAAACAGTACCAGCTTTTGTTCTGCATCATGGTAGCCCAAAAGCAAGTAATTGCTTTGCAGTCTCTTCTGAAAGGGAACACTGGCCTGGACAAAGTATTGCTGTTCAATAGCCATATTTCTGCAGATAGCATTTATTACCTCAGACTGAAATATTTTAAGGTGAAAATTAGAAAGGAAAAATAGATGTCTCACTCTTTAAACTTAGATTTGATTTTTTTTTCCGTCAGCAGTGAGACAACACGTTTTGCAGCACATCACTTAGCTGGCCAAGTGGCTCACTTAGGGTGAATTTTCAGTGCCTGGCAACATCCTGATGTATGACCTATTAGTGGTCAGAGATCAGAGACTTGGTGTTCCTGCTGTTAGGTGATACAAATGCTGATGCTGATGCTCACAGTCAGATTTCCCTGCTCCTGGGAAGAGCCAAGTCACCACTTCTCCATGCCTCCTGAACAGTATGGCATGAAAGCAGAGCATCAAAAAATCCCTGAACTCCCATTCAGATGACTGAAGTGCACTTTTTGCAAAAGCAAATTTTCATTAAAAGCCATATATCCCCTATAACAGCAAAACTTTTAGCAGAACTACTGAAATGCTGATTACGATCAGTGTTTCCTTCAGGAATGTCCTTTTTACTCAAGTTTCTTCATGTGTCCCAAGAAATCAGTGAGATTCAGCTAAAATTTGCTGTGGACCTAAGACTGTTTGATAAATCTTGCAGTTACATGAAGTGCAACTCATATTTTAATTTATGATTCACATATTTTAAAAATCAATTTCTCATCAAAACCCCTCTATTACAGGTGCACTTCAGGAAAGGGAGCTAATAATCTGACGTGATTCATGTAGTGAAGACCTGAAACCTCCAGCCATTCTTTTCAAGTGCTGTTGGCACAAGTTAATATTTTCCACCTTTACTTTAGGTAATTTCCTACTTTTCTATAGACAAGAAAAACATTTCAGTGACACCCACAGCTCCAAACCACTACTTAGCACATAATGAACTAATTTAAACCAAGTCAATTTGATTCCAATTTTCCGCCATGTGAAACAGATGCTTTTTGCCAGGGCCAAAAGCCATACATAAAGAACAGTAGCGTTGAACACATTCCTAACTCTAGGTGTAAATCAAGCCTACATAGTACTATATTTCAAACAACATTAAGTATAAAATAAGAAAATATATGAACTTACAGGCTTAACCACTCTGTGTTTGCCATTGCATTCCAAGTCACTTCACAGTCATAAAATTTTGCTTTTTGTAGAGTTTAGTTTGCTTGTTTGTTTTGGTAATGAAAAGATTCAGTGGCTGCTTATTTTGTTTGTAGTGAAAGCATGGTTTTGTACTAAAATATTTGTAAAAATCTGATGAAACTATCAATCTCCACAAGACTAAGCTGTTTTAAATGACTACTGAGTAAAAATAGCACCATTTTTTTACCTCAGTGTGTTTTCCACTGGAGCATCTTAAACGAAGTGCATCTTAAACTGAGGCAATGATGACTGCAGCACATAAGACAGCCTGTGTCTGCAAAAGATGTGAATCCTCTCAGCAATATACATTAATGTATTTCCATTTCAAGCTTTTGTATACTTTTTAGGACCACACAGCATCAAAGGCAGGTTTTAGGTCTCTTAACAATGTCAGAATACACTGTAGTATCTCTCTAATACTGTCATGCGTGGCTAATAATAGGACTGTAATGACAAGGTCCTAATTTAAAAGTCAAGGCTCCATCCTTCGAGTCATAGATTACACAGAACACTTTCTAACACAACTGTATGGCTTAGCAAAAAGCAAGTGATGGCTTAGGAGAACATTTGACACTTTCAAGTCATTGATGATGGACAAGGATGCTCTCTTTGCTGTGCTTTTGGAAAGGAGATACACATCCAACCAGCTTCCTTCTGCTACTAGGGAAGGTAGGGCTGTATCCTAACAAAACCTTTGCTGAAAGAGCAATGTTTTGGTTCCAAGCAAGGAAAAGGAGATAGCTGGCTGCTGGGCACATTTTGTCTCAGCAAACACAACAGAAAAGTCTGTCAGCAGTCTTATGATAGCTGGGAACTGATTACCTGAAGCAAAGAGATGGTGAAATTTTCTATATAGTATTTTCATATTTTTTATTAATCCAGTGGCAGGTTCACTTGCTTTTATTGTCCAGTTGCAATCTTTAACCTGTTATTGAATGCAGTCTGTAAGTGAATTCAGAGCCAAAAGAGAAGGTAAAGCCACACAGAGCAAAAGTCTGAGATGGTAAGAGCTGAGCACACCTGTAATATTGCAAGGTCATTTAGACAAAGGAAGCAAATAGAGACTCTTCCTAGAAAAAAACCCAGCATCTTTAAATATAGTCATCTCTAGAATGACCTACAATCATCCTGTGTGGATACAGTGTGAACTCTGACACTGTGACGGGCAGAAGTGCACAAAATCACACATTCACAGGAAAAAATCTAATGTACATCAGTGAACCTGACATCTGTGTACCTAGCAAGTAAACAACTTCTCAAGCACAATATGAGCAATTCTGTAGAGATGACATTCACAACAGATGTCTCAGGAGTGCTGTTTCAGCATAGCTCTGACCTGGTTTGTGCTAAATGACCATTAGGAATGGGAGTACAGTCAATATGCTGCGAAGTGATGTCCTCTGGTTCACTTTAACCTTAAGAAAATGTATTTTGTGAGCCCTGAGACCAGCCAGTGATCTGAAACTCCACTAAGGTGGACTGATTGTGAAACTGAGTTAAAAACTTAACTAAACCAAGACACTAATACTACTAGTGGAACTAGAGCAGCAGCTCGTTCTGTGGGCCAGAAGTTCATGCTGCTGCAACTGAGAGCTGATGAGAATAATGAGAGCTGATGAGCTGCACATCATTTCAGGAGACTGACGGTCTCCTCCCCGCTTTGGTTCCATGATAGTGTAACTAGTGAGAGATATTGACAAAACCAGAAATCATTCATCAGTATATGCTTAGTATGTAATGGGTATGTTAAATAAAAATGAATGTTATTTAACATTAATTTCATGTACTCTGATGCAGATTGTTTCTCAAAACAACTTTGTACCTGTGTGGAGGTTCAGGTCTGAGAATATCAGGTGATTCAAGAAGGGAAACCAGACACTCTTGTTATTTGTGGAACATATCACTAGAGCTCCCACTGCCTCTGCTAGACTTCAAACTCCTCCAGAGACTGAAAACCGTAAGGAGCATTGTAAATGCAGAAAGGGGTGAGGTGGACACACGAGCAGAATAATCGGCATGGTTGGGTACCTATGGCTAATCTGCATGTGACTGAAATGTGCATTACTCTTTCCACAGAAGCTTCACTTTCCACCTCTGTGACCAGCAGATGACACAGGTGACGTTTGGGTGTAGTTCCAGCAGTGTGGCTAAGCAGGTATTGCCCATTGCTCAGCACACTTGGAGAGCTTGGAGAAAACCAGGATGTTTTGGGCTTTTTTTCAGCATTCCAAATGAAACAATGAAGGTAATTATTTCTTTGCTTTGTTAAATGATACTGAATTTGTATCTAATTACAAGAAGTACCTGGAGGGGTTACCATGGTTGGTTTTTGTTTGTTTTTTTTTTTTCTTCCTTCAAGAGTCGTTCAACACAGCACTGTTATTACAATATTCCTCTTCCCTGAGGGATCAACCTTGCAATCCCAGCTCTGGCAAGGGTCCCACTGGCTCTAAAAAGTGCTCAGCTTGGGTCTGTGTTACTGACTGGGCCCTTGGTGAATAATTTAATTGGAAAAGGGGAGTATGCTGTATCTAATTGTTGTTTTAAAAAAAAAAAAAAGTTCATGATTCTTGAAACTATTCTATCTGCATTAAATTTACCTGAGAGACTGTTTGCATGCCAAATATTTCACTTGATGTTCTTTAAATTATTACAAATAGTAATGCATTATATTTTTATATTTTATGTTACTATAAAGTAAGAAAACATGTAAGAAAATGCTTCATTTCATGAAAAGAATTTTGTTTCTGATTCTACTGATCTCATTTTTCATTTTGCTTAGGTCAAGCAAAAATCTCTTTAAAACACCCACACAATAAAGAATCCCCTTATTCCCTTTACATTTGTACTTGTTAGACTGACAAACATCAGTAAGAGTGTCCTTAAAAACCTGCAGGTGTGAATGAATTTATTCTGAGTTCCACCTATTCCCCAAATATCTCAGATAGCTGCCGATAGATTTGTCACCATTAGCAGGTGATAGGGCACAAGAATTTCAGCAACTGGTCCAACAAACCACATGATCACAGAATCACTTAAGTTGGAAAAGACCTCTGAGATCATTGAGTCCAAAAACAAAGAAGTGGTGCATCAAATCAGATCTGATGACTCTTCACTTCTGCAGGTTATTCCTTCACAGACAGTTAATTTATTTTCTGTATTTCATAGGTTTCATAAGAGAAAGCTTTTTACTAGAGTATATATGGTAACACATTATCTCATCTAGCATTCATGGGTCTCATGCCAGAAAATTTTATTTATTTTTTTTTAACTGAAAGATACCACCCCAGAAAAGGTCGTTGAAGTAATCTGTTGTCAATACCTAATAACATTAGACAATGTTATTAGACAATGATAATACCTGTCACATTGTCAAATGAGAAGAGTCTTACGCACAAACCAGAAGTTTATTTAACTGGTCTGTCAGGAGAGGCATCAGGAAAGAAGGCTATAACAACTGAATACCTCCTTCTGTGGCTTTGCTTCAGCGTGCAGTAGGGTTCAAAATTTTTTATCTTACTAGTTTAATATTTTGCTAGGGGACAGAAAAATTTCAATATTGTTTTCCAGTGATTTCATGTAATGAATTGTATACTCTTATCCTTATTTCTGGATTCCTGAAAGGAAGAAGCAAAGAAAAAATGTTGACTGACACTATGGGGTTAGATGTTCTGTTTCCAAGAGAATTAAACAGTCTTGAATGTTTTATCGTAGATTTTTAGGAGTCTA
The DNA here is from genome assembly GCA_013397895.1 of Origma solitaria. NCBI lineage: Eukaryota > Metazoa > Chordata > Aves > Passeriformes > Acanthizidae > Origma > Origma solitaria. Next base: position 34,791 of record VZRL01000324.1, on the reverse strand, counting down.
AGTGCAACTGCACAAAGAAACGACAAAGACAGCAGACATGGAGGATAAGAAACTGCAGATATCAGTGGTCACAAACACAGATAAATAAAACACCAGTTAAACATTGTGAAAGGCCAAGATGAAATTCCAAGAATATAACACTGACATTGAAAGATTTCCTTTTTGGAAATAATGGGACATCTTTCCTTCTAACTACATACAAATGCAGGAGTGCAGTCTATAAAGAATGTTATATGTCAGAGCTAGCATTACATAAATCACAACCATCTCACTTCAGTCAGTGTTAAACCACAAAAAAACCCCTAAGTCTATTTTGAAATATAATACCTTGAACTGATCCAAGCTTATTGCTAATGCATTTATTAATAATCCTGTCTCCCTGCATATTTGGGAACATTCAGAGCCTCAGAGTTCCAGCTGGGTTGCTTCACTTCGACTAGAAATATGTCAGATTGTGTAGTCTATGCTTGGATGCAAAACTTTCACATGCATGTTTTCATTTGAACCCAGATAAGGATGGCCCTTCTACAAAAACAAAATGGATGTGATTAGGTACTATATATTCCTAATTGCTCACCTTGGCTTAGTATTCACTGGAAGCAACCGGAGTGTCATACTGATTTTTGTAGCTGCCTTTGCAACTTTCTGCCTATTTAGAGTATAACTTCTGGGTGCACTTTTGAATTTCCAGAAACAAAAGCAGTGCTGCTGGCAGCACAAACCCAAAAGGTTTTGGTACTTCCTATGTCAGAGGAGGCGCAATTTAAATATGCCTGTGATACTGAAGTCAGAAATATCTTCTCCCTTGCAGTAAAGCTACACACACAAATTTCAAGTACGTGCTAATTCTCCTGTGACTCAGATCAGTGGCTCTCCTCAGTATGCTTTAGCCTGACAGCACTTGCCAGTTCATTTCCTAATGAACCCTTCTATCTAGGGTACATGTGTGACACTTGTAGAATGTGGCATGTTATTTTAGATTGCAGACAGATGTACACTCATCTTCCAAGAGGGCTAATCGTCCTCGCTTCACTCTGGGTATGTTTGCCTTGCGTCTTTGTCTCAAATCACCAAGCTTTATTTCTATGCTAAAAAACTGTTACACTTCTTAGCAAACACCCTCTGCTCACCCTTATTTTTCGGGGCTCAGACTGTGACTCTGGATGCATCAGGAAAAACATCATGATCAGTGCTCTTCATTGTCCCCTGTTGGTGTCAGCAGAACCAGCAGATGCAAGAGAAAATTAAGGAAGATACAAATCTAGGATCTTATTTTCCTTTATTTGCTCATGTGCCCTGGGAAAAAGTCATCAGAGACAGACAGGAATAATGTACCCCACTGAGGGTGCTCAAACCCTTTCTTGGGCAGGAGCAAAGGCGTGCGTAGAAAGCCCAATTCAGATGACCCTGTGGGGATGGTGAAGCCGTGCACTCCAGCACTTGCAGTTGTACTTGCTGCTCTGGCTGCCCAGCCCAGGTGGGGAAATCCCTAGCTGCAGAACTGGATGTGAGAGTTTGCTGGCTTTGCTCAGTCGCACAGCAGCGCTCTGACCCTTGGCTGCCAGCAGAGCAGACTTAGGCACTGCTGGCTCCTGCAGCTCTTCATCTGAAGGGCTCTTCATCATGAGCCTCAGGCAAGAAAATATTGGGAAAGGAGCACTGCAAGTGCAACATAGTAATTGGCAGGGTAGAGCTGACTGAACAGCCTCTGGGGCTCTTTATCCACGAGAGGAAGACATTACTGCAGCCTGTGCCAGTTAAGCTCGACATGTGCTGAAGGCATCTTCCCTCTTTCCCCACTTTATAACTTACATTTTGTGAGCATCTGCAGGTATGAATCAATGTGATGTGCAACGCTGAAGACAAAACACAAACTTAAAAACCAGCCTAATTCTGAAAAGTGTTTCCTGCAATGCTGTGGGATACACAGTTCATCTATGACCTCTACCTTGTTTTAATGCTACATAGCTCTAAAATTTTCCTTTGTCTGCATTGAGCTTATTCACAGGTCCAGTCCTGGATTCCATCCCAAATTTGTTTAGCAGCCGAAACTGTTACTTCTGTTGAGGGCTGTACTGTTTCAGAGAAGACAACATGTTGGACCTTATTGTTTTTACTCCAGTCAAGCATTGTTAAAGTTACAAAAGGCTCCCTTAGATCTTTGCTCACTGCAATGTTCTGACATGGGGAATTTTTACTTTTAAACCTTTAGAAAAAACATTCAGCTAATCTTCTGGGCTCTGGTTCAGGAAAGAACACTCCTAATGTTAAACATATGCCTTCGAATTGTCATTTAAACCAAGCAATCTGAAATGTGTGTTTGTACTAAAGATTGCAATTAAATGTTGTTCTAGATAGAAGGGCATTCTGGATTTGGGCATTAATGAGGGTGTCCAGGTACAAAAAATAACTGCTTTTTAGATTTGCATTAGCTTTACATGACCCGCCAGCAAAAGCAGTGCTTATACAGGCAGGAAAGCAGTGTTGACTACAAGGTAGCCAAAGGTATGGCTGCACCTTGCTGTTTTCAGACAGATTAACAGATTTTGGGCCTTAGTTCTTTAAGGTCTTTAGCGTTTTGTTGGGACACCTGAGCCCTTTCAACATCCACTGCATTTAAAGGTATACAGCGCTTTGCAGGAGTAGCTACACAGTTTTGAAAAAACTCTTTGTTACTAGGTGGTGATACGTGAGTTTGTAGCATTGTTTTTTACTATTTTTGTTCATGTTTGGAGCACAGCCACCTTAAGCACATTAACGTATCTAAAACTGATATGAAAACACATACTATAGAGTTTAAGAAAACTTTCCAATTATTTCTTTTTTATACATCCAACTTTGAAGATAGAGCTTTAGAACACATTCTTGGGCTGCATCTGCAAAAAAGGGATGAGGGCAGTGTTTGCCGTGTACTACCTGTAGCAGTGGGAGCATGTGTTGGAGAGCTGGAGGGGTCAAGTCACTAGCTAGTATCACCTTTCTCAAAGACAGGAGAGGTTTCCTGAGTCCTTTAACGAGAGGCATTTGTCACACGATACCTCCAATGGTCTTCCAAATGTCAGCTGTAATATAACACTTTTCAACTAAGACAATAAACTGGCTTAAATTTAGCAGGGAAAAGACACCTGGCTCTGTACCAGCTCTGATAAGCAATAAACGAAACGTAACCAAAAGGGAAGAAGTAAAGGAAGAAAAAATGGATGTCAGAAAATATTTTACAAATTCTGCTAACCACCCCCCCTCCCCCTTCTCCACCCCCCTTCCCTATTTTTGGCTTATTTTTTCTCATTTTCTCATCAGGTGTGCTGATGGAAACGGTGGTCACGAAGCTCCGATAATTGCCCCGGATTCCTGAGCCCTCAAGTCCTTCAGCGGGGCCAATAATGAAGACAGAGGAGAGAGCGAGAGAGAGAGAGAGAGAGAGAGAGAGGCCGGGATGTGCCTGCTTGCCTGGAATGCAGCTGGAGCTGAAAGCTGACACCAGCTCGCTGAAAAAGGACTTGCGAGCAAAGGCTGTCTCCAAGACAACAGAGTATTTTCCCTGTGATGCATTTACACAGTGGGGTTAAAGTTCTGTGAAAGCAACAGCTGTTGTAAAAACATTGTATTAAATATGCTTATAACTGTAAAACGCGTGCTTCTCATGTTGCACTTTGCTCGAGACAAATGTCGAAACCTGTGGTATGTCTGAGGGAGAGTTTCTGCTCTCTCAGAGGCTGTTTTATAAATGTCATGCTCCATTTTCAACCTTTTCCTGCTGAGATAGCTTCTTCAGACCATTTTTCTCTAAAGTTGACTTTCAAGTTAAAAGCTAATGACTAAAGCATGACTGGGTGTGCTTCTTACTTTTACCCCTTCAAGCTATGCCTTTTGCTTGAAAACTTCACTTCCACTATATATGTACTCTTGTGTTTGGACACAAGCAGCTGCAAATGAAGCTTGGTTATCCTGGTGCCACCCATACATATGTGTGGCCCAGCTTTCGTTTGCAGCTCAGACTCACCAACACTAATATTTTTTCATCACCAGAGAGCAGTCTCCTGCAATGCTCTCCTGTTACCTACTTTGCTAACCTCTGGGGAGAAACTTTCTGTGTGTAAAGCAGATAAAATATTACCACCTTCAAAAATCAGAGGCTGGCAAAACCACAGACTGCTTCAGAGATATTCTCTCCTTTTTAAACTGTTACAGGGTTTTCAAGTCAAGAGACAAAGACCTAGATGTTGTAAGAGACTCAGCCAATGCAACCCTCTCCAAGGACAAAATGGCACAATTACACAGATACTCAGTGAGTCTCTGCAGGAACTGATATGATAGATGTACTTTTGATCCTTTCCATGCAAACACTGTAAAAACTGTAAAAGTCTATAGTAAAGTGAGTCCTCTCCTCTCCTCTNTCTTGAGATTTTGTTTTTGATGGAGTTGGAATCCTTTTTTCTACTGAAAACCTCTTCATGCCGAAATAGATAACTTGATACATAGTTTTATAAGTTTGCTTAATTTAATAGCAGGTGAGCTGTAGGATAACAATTCGTATCTTTAAATCCCTACTGTACTTACAGAAAGTCTGATTTAGGAGACTGATATACTGCGTCCTGGGTTTATTTATGATTTTCTGGTTCTGTTTCACTGCATTTGGTCCTCCACCCTGGATTATGTCTTTTCACTAGAGATTTTGTCTTTTTTTTTTCTGAGAAAAATTGGGTTGGTTTTGCTCTTTTCCTAGAGGTACTCAAAATAAATAATACGTGAATATTTTGTGAATTTTAAGCCTACTGGGTCTGAGCCCATTCAGGCAATGTGAACCTGCCCATCCCTAGTAATAATACTAATAGGAAATTACTCTTCCACCCGAATCAAGTTTCAACATCTGCAGATAGCTTGTTCCAATGCACTTGGCAATGAGGCCAGAAAAACTTCTCCATCCTTCACCTAGCAGCTGCCATCATCACAACAGTCCAGCTGCAATTGAGATGGCTAAATGTTTCTGCAAAGCTGTTGGAGTGTATTTCAGGAATCCCAGGAAAGAGAGCATGAGAGGAAGGTGTTTGCACATGTGGACTCACAAATATGCCAAAGAGAGGAACAGGAAAATTTGTAAACCCCACTCTCCCCCACCTCTTAAAACATATTCAATCAATTAAAATAATCAATGTGATGATTAATTTTGACCATATGAATGTATGTGTGGGAAAAACCTGATTTTAAATATGTTGTGCTTTGGAAACCATCATTCAAAGACATGCCTGAACACACACATAAGTGACAGAGAGAGATCTCAATATCTGGGCTTGATTTACTTCCGTATGCTTGAAGGTACAAACTTCACATATACTCTACGTCTGTTGGAACCCAGTAAAATACGAGTTGTGGGCTTTTACTGCTGCCAGAGTCCATGTGTATAGGATTATACTGTTGTCCCACTTCATGCTACAGATTGGATCTTCATGTGTCATCAAATTTCTGTCTGAAAACACAAGACCCATTAATCTTCAGTAGGAAAAGCATGCCTAAGCTACTTCAGCAGTTTTGAGAATCTCGGCCTAAACAATTTTAATGGATCAGAAATGAAAATGTTATCTTACTCAAGACAGAGACAAAACCACTGATTTCAGATGAGGCTTTGAATGTTTAGCACTCTTTACTCTTTAAGTGAGGCTTCTACAGAGGCAAAACCCCTAAGCATTCAAGAAAATCCTCTCAATTACAGAAACCAAACATCCTCAGGAGGAAGGGAGTCTTTCAAAATGTTCTTTCAAGGATTTGGCTAGAGGAATCAGGTGGGTTGAATGCCTGTTCAGTACCAGCTGCTGTGTGGGAGCATCCTCTCTGAAGCAGCACAAATGACAGTCCCTTGTCCACTTTGATTTGTGGTCATTCTGGATTTTGAAGTCATTTTCCCAACCATCTCTTCTTGATTCCTCTGTCCCCATGAAATGCCTGGCCATTAGAGAAACATCTCCAAGTTCAACAACCAGAAGGCACTGCAATGCCCTCATTACCAGAAGGCTGTAAGCAGCAAGGATCATTTTATTTAGTTGAAATACTTCCAAACATCAGGTTTTTTTCAAGTTTCTTTTTCAGTATTTTCTCACAACCCCAGAGGTTAAGGGCCAGATCTTCAAACAGAGCCTGTGACTGGCAGTATCTCAATTTGCAAGACGGAAGAGGAAGAGATTCTGTCTCCAGGGGGAGGCAAAGAATGGGAAGCACTTAAAATTAAGGGGTTGAAATAACTCCTGTGCCTAAAACTCTCACTTCTGAGCTGTGTTGTTAGCAATATCATCAGAAAATTGTTCTTCAGGAAAAGGATGTGATTGTTGTTGGCTTTGCTTCTGGTCCCTGTGGAGGTCACCGGAGGATTCACCACTGGCTGATGACATATAGTAAACAAGTGTAGTTTAAAGCTTTGCATCATCTAAGTCTATCAGTCAGGAAAGTAAGAGAGATGGGTTTTGAAAAATACAGCTACAGAGGCAATATATGCATTTAATTCAAGGGGAAGATCTTAAACAAGTGTATCTATAAAAATCAAGTGGCTGATTCCCAACAAAGCTAAAGCCTTAATTCCATGATGAACTCATTATCCCACTGTCGACCAGTACACAATTCTTGGTTTTATATCAGAAAAAGGACATTGTACTTTTCTTAAGCCCCAACCTATATGAAATCCTATTGTTACGGCATTCACCACAACAATAGCCCTTTGGAGCACTCAAAATGCCTGGCTGTCAATTAGGTTACTATAAGGAAGGAACAGGACATTGTTTACATCACAATGCAGCGTCAATGAAGGTATATACATTAGCCAGATGAATGCATCCTGCCGTGTTTCAGTAAGCCCAGCGCAATCAGTGCTGACAATGAATATCAAGCAGGTCTCTTGTAACAGCCTGTGCAGGTATCAGCTGCACGATATCTGCGTGTCCAGTAGTACTCAGTACGCAGTGTGCTCCACAGATTGGTAATGTTTTGGAGCACTTTGCTTCAGGGGAAAGCTGTAGATTGGAGGAGGGGTTCAAAGATACCTAACAGCCTGGCACTGACCCATTGAAAATAAGGAAGCAGTTTCATACAGCCTCACCATTTGCCTTTGTTATTAGGAAATAAATCAGCCTTTGTTTTTTCTGGACAAAGTGAAGGAATGTCATTATGACTTATAAATTGTGCAGTTACAAAACAATCAGGAAATCTTCCCATTTAAATCTGAATAACTTTAATTGTTGGGAATTTAAACTTTAGTCTATAGAGTGAAACAAATGCTTAAATAGAGCTCTTCATTGAAATTCTGAGTTTGTGCTAAAACCTGCATAAAAAAACCCCAAAACCAACAACTGTGAGGCTGGTTAAAGACTGAACAAATCTTACAGTTGCATCATTTAATGCCTTTTGACTGAAGATGAGATGAAACCAGAGTTGACAAAGTGGCAAATTAGTGTGGTTGGTTGTGCTTTATTTACGCTATTGCAAATGCATTCAGAGTGTTATTTCCATCTCATGCCACTATAGAGTTTCCTCAAGTCTGTCTGGAGTCTCAGTTCTGAACATAGCGGTGCATTGGTAGTTAACAGAGGAAGACAAAAACACTGAAGTCAAACATACGCAGACTTCCTTGCTTTCTCAGGGAATAGCAGCAAACATTTTTATACAGTGCTTGTTCCCAAGTTATCAAAGTTTGTCCGCAGAAATTGTTATGGCACTGAGAGAAACCTCTCTGGCTTGATGGCATCTAGGTCAAGCAAAGTCTAGCTGAAGAAATGATAAAATTTTTGAGAAACAAATAGAAGAGTTGTACTGACTTTGTGTATGGCTGAAAGCAAACACTCCACTTAAAAGAAAGCAAATGATCCACATTAAAAAAAATGCCCCTGTCACTGGCCAGATGACCTGACATCACTGATTTGGCAATTGGAGCGGCAGGCTTAGAAATGATCTGTGAATAACCTCAGCATGCTGATAACTATGATTTTATTGGCATTTTCATGGTGTGAGAGCCTTGCCACTGCTAGAATTTCCTTTTTCCAGCCTTTATCTCCAGCTAAGCTCCACCCCTCATGGATTTTCACACTGTCCCTTCTCAGAGATGACCTCTCTTCCACCTCTGACCTCTTTCAGAGTTTTCACCCTTGCTTTAACAATTGATTTATGATGTGCCTGTGAAAGGGTCAAGCCTACTTTTACGGTTTGCTTAAAATATTTCTTTTTTGGGTAGATACAGAAGTGGTACTTAATAAGTGCTAAGTAAATAAACTAAGGATTGGAGACAGCTTCCCTTTTCTGCTAACTACTAGATGTCTCTAAAAGTCTTTGTAACAAGTGTTTACCAAGTCTTCAAACAAATTAACTGATAACTGTAATAATTTTGTGCCTAATGAAATGTGTCAAGGGTTTAGGATTTCCAAGAAAAGTAATTTCAAATTAAGTTGTCTCACAGTTCAGTGAAAAAGCAACCACTAAAGATAATTCAAGGACCTGTATATGCAATGTACAGGAAGTCTATTTTTCTTTTAGTTTGACAGATTGATCTTCCACAGGAAAAAAAAGAAAAAAAAAGGCAAGAAGGCTGCTAAGCACAAACTTTCATTGCCTCCAGCCTCCCTGTGCCAAAACTCATTTTAACCTCCCTTCAGGTGGTGTCAGAATGGCAGGATCAATCAATCACCTCAAAGACAGATTTTGTTCTTCTGTTTCACTTCTCCATTATTCTTTACATGCACCATAATTTATCCTGCAAATTCCGTTGTGGTTTTTCATGCAGTCCACATCATTCAATGTATCTAAAAATCAAAACTGCATGTATTTAGATTTTAAAAAATCAATTGGATATTTGTGCTGGTATTTATGAAGCTCTAAGTAAGTACTGACTAGATGACAATGCTTATCCTTCTCGCCACAGATCACATCACACATTAAGCCACTTGAAAATATGAAGAGTGTGTTTTGAGGCTATTTCAAGTTGAACTGGACACCAACATTTTTGCTGTAAACTTTGTCACATGTGTGTCTCTCCAAGCTAAATGGTACCAGATGATATTTTCACACATGCCACAAAAGACATTCTCTCGGTTTCTTAATTGTACTGATTTTTTTTCCTAGCCATTAAAAACTTGATTTACTATCGTGACAATTTCAGTGGGGAATGAGACAGTGGCTTGTTGCTAAACTTCTTTCATTTTCACATTTCCATGCAATGCTACCAAAGTGGGAAACCTACCAAGATAACACCTAGCATTCTATTTGGTTTGAATAGAAAATCTCAGAAAGGCCAAATGTACATGATATATCTCTCTGTGTAATTAGAAAAAATACTAAATTGTTATAGTGCTCCGTGGTTTCAAAGCCAGGAGCTGGAAGGGGGACACAACAGGTGAACAGGAAGAGTGTCCAGGCTCATTTTCACTGGCAGCATGCTCACTACTAGCCACTGCTGAAGAAAGAAAATGCCCATTTCAGTCTGCATCATGCTCGCCTGCTTGCTGAAGCCAGAAAGGAAGGGGTTGCAGTTTTATTCCCATCCAGCCTGTCTAGGAAGAGCATAGAAGTATCAGACAGAGCAGAACAGAGGGTTTGAAAGAATCATCTCCCAAACACAAAGACTGCTGTTAGGACTGGACACAGTCTGCCTTGTCACCATCTACCTGTGTAATCACCAGGCACAACGAAGTCTATTCATTAAAGGCCCCACTTCGGGCTCCTTTGGCATGCTTCACACTTCCGCAGACTTACAAGGATCTTCGGAGTTTCAAAGGAAAAAAGACTGGACACTATTTATAGTTGTGCTGATGTTGGGAGGGTGGCTGTAATCCTAAATTCCTTTCTCAGCCCATGCTCAGCCTTGAGCAGAATGAATAGCAAAAATAAATTAATAATAACCATTAAAAAGATGACCCAATGAAAGCACTGCCTTTGTTTCTGGCCTGGATGTGGAGTGGTGCCACTTGTTACATGCTGGTGTTCAGAAAATGGCTTTTGATCTTGAAAGCTTTTTGCTTGTTTTAGTCCTTTTACATTAATCACCCCTTAATTTCACTTATGGGATGCAAATTACCCTTACTCCTCTTGCTCAGACCATTTAAGACAGCAGATCAGTGAGCTGATAGGCCAGCAAGTAAAAGAGTCGGGGAAAAAAGTTTAAAAAAAAAAGGGGAAAAAAAAAGCTGAAAATACTTACAAATCTTGACTACACTTGACAAAAGCCAGAAGTGGCCTGTGAACTATCCATTAGCTGAAAAGCTGGTATAGATCAGTGTCACTGTGTTGAAGACAATGGTGGTTTGTCAGCTGAGAAGCTGGCCAAACGGACAGAAAGAAAATGGTCTTTTCCTGGCAAAGAGTTAAACCAGCTCACTTCTTTCTGAAAACTTCTTTCCATTGCCTTCCATGGGATGCTTTGACTTGGGAATGTTTTGAGTGCTGGGGAATAAACACTATAGATACCTTTCTGCATAACTATGTCAATAATGTACTGACAGTATTACAGGCTAACTGCACAGCTTTAATTTTGTTATTGCCCCTCTTTCTATGCTATGGCTGCTTTTCAACAGTGCCTTTAAACAGAGGAATTAAAAACCCATATTCTGAAATCCTGGGATAAGGGCTTGTTGAAAGTTTTTTCCCTCCATGCCTAGCAGAAGCAGTGGCTGTTTTGTCATCCTTCTGAACCAGGGTTTCAAATTTTTTGATCTCGACTAAAATCTCTCCTTGACATTAATTTTGCAGAAGCTGGTGCCTGCCATGAGAAGCAGTGTGTGCACAGACCAGGGACACTAACAACAGCCTTCTAGTCTCCACATCCAATGAGTTTTTGATTGGTGAAAAGCTGACTTGATCAAATCTGTTGTGTATCCTTATCTGGAGAATAAGGAACACATGAAAGCAGAGGATCATAACCAAAACAAAGTCACAACCATAGATATCAATGCTGTAATATATGTGTACTAAATGCAGCAATAATGACACAAATATTCAGCTTCATTGTGCTCATTCATAGCCTTCTGAAATACTCTTAATGGATTTTGACACTTTGCATGCAAAGGAGCGGTTTATGCAACATACAGACGCTGTGGAGTTGGGGAAGCACAGAGGCTCAGGATATGAGCAGACCTGGCCTTTAAGGACCACCAGCATCAGAGCAGAGCCTCATGAGAAACCCCCAGCACCGATCAGGCAGGGGTCACAAGCTCTGCAGTACTGCAGGTGGCAGTGGCAGGGACCAGCCACTTCCACTCCTTGGGCCCTCAGTCAGGGCCGCTCAAACTACCTCCACCACCAGTTTAAGGTGGCCTATGCCATTTTGCCTGAAGGGGAGGATGGATTACTTTCTAGTTTCCCTTCACAGACTGAGAAGTCACTGAAGTGCCTGCCACTCGAGGCATGTTGATTGCAAAGAGCACCCAAAACCTGCAAAGTCACAGCTTTGTGTTTTGAGCAAAGGAGGCACTTTCCTGCAGCTCCTCCACCAGAAACTATCTGGTTTCTGCTCCTCCATCTCCCTTCAGAGTACATGGTCCCTGTCCTCTAAAAAGCACCTGGCCATACTGCAGAGGGTGGCAGGATCTCATGTTTCACAGAAACATGGCAGGGAACTACAAAGGAGTTACAAACAGCATCAGGAACAGCAATTCATCTCTCCCTGATCCCAGTCATCTCACCTTTTGTGCCAACAGAGCACACAGCTTGCCTGATCCACTGCTGCAGAAGCAGATGTGGTCCCCATGGGTCTTATTTCCTCCCTAGACCTCACTAAGGTAACCAGGGACTTGGCACAGCCACCAGACGCAGAGACAGCATCAATCTTGTGGCAAAAATACTCCCTCTATATTTTTGTCTTTTGCTATATAGAGTTTGATTTCAGCTAAAACAAAAGTTTTGCTTTCTAACATGTTGGTTTTATTTTGGGATTTTTTTCCCCCAAAAATGATACCCAGAGAACTCCCCATAGAAATCAACTAGTATTTTGAAGGAGGCTGTGAACATGCAGACCGTACTGGAGGCTGGCAGCAGAAACTGTAGTAGATCTCAGGAAAAAATTTCACCAGAATTTGAACTCATATAAATATAGGAAAAGACTTTTAGTAAGAGAGAGCCCATGGATCCTCTTCCTCTTCTTCTGCCTCCTGCTGGTTTTTGCACATGAGAACAGAAGATCCTGAGAGCAAAAATTGTCCCTCTGCTAGAACTGAAAGAAGACTGCTCTTCTGGGCCTATAATGTTATTATTATAATAGGGCCTAATTCTGATGCCACTGGCATTCAATGAAGCTGTGCTTATTTTAGTGGTGAGTAAAAGTAAGGTCACAAATTGACATAAATATGGAGTTAAATGGTGATTTGGGCTCAAGTCATAAATCTT
>VZRL01000324.1:0-22406 GCA_013397895.1 Origma solitaria | reverse complement strand
TTTTTTTTTTTTTTTTACATGGCTTCACTATCAGGATAAATGCGTGGTCTTTGTGGAGGAAAGAATTTAGTTTCCAATAAGATGATGAGAATGAATTATCAATTCACCTATCTCTATAATCACTTCCTACCCAGATAACATTTCACTAAAACATAAGGATGTATTATGTCATGATTGCCCTGCTGGAATAAATTTTTAGAGTGGAAGAAAAAACAATTGTTTTTAAGTTTGTGTGTCTGTGTGTGTGTAATGTGAATTTCCCCTTAAAACATTCCTATCATGCCGCTTCATATTCATTAATTAGTCTGAGGTTTCCCTCGTGTTTAGTTTACAAAGCCACTTAAACCCACGTACCCATTTAACATATTTATGACCCCAGTTTTCTTTCTTTTCTCTGAGACTGTACCGTAATTGTTCTCTGGACTCAGGGACTGCAGAGTGCCTTCACTGATGAAAGGAGACAACATAAAGAAGGAAATGAATGTGTGAGGGATGAATACCTTCCACAAAACAACTGGGTGCAATTTGGCCCATGGCCCCGGGGGTCACTTTAATAGAGTGGAGCCTCAGTCTCTATTGAGTGTATGGGAGACTATTAACTCTTAACAACTCAGTCTCAGGTTATTTATTTATTGCTTAAATGATTTGTTATTGCTACTTGAATTTAATATACCCTCTGGGAACTGAGATGGCAGCATCATGTTACAGAAAAACTACAAGTTATTTTAAAACTGTGATTGAATTTTTATGAGCACCATAAAATCTTTCTGAACAAATAACTTACCATTAGTCAGAAACTTCAGCAGGAAATCTGTAAAATTAAGGATTTATTAGAACAGTACTGTATTTGTGTGTTTCTCTGGAAAAGAGAGGGTTAAATGTTTGATGCTTCAAGTATTAATTTTATTATTTGAATATAATAACACTTAAGTAGCACCTGATGTTTTCAAAAAGCCATATAGATACAATATTAACAAAATAAATCATTCCTTTCAGCCTGGGAATACCTCATGTTCAGGGATTGAGACTGGCGTATTTTCAAAAAACTTCAGGGCATCTGCAAAGAACAATGACAAATCTCCACATCAGTTCTGCTAAGTGGCCTAGTGTTTGAGCTACCTTTGCACAGTCACTGTTTTTCTCTGTCCTTGCCTATGTGCTGATCTCTGCTCTGAAAAGGTGTATTGGTGCACTTCTTTAAATCATTCCGTTTCCCTTTTGCTTTTCTAATCCTTAAAGTCATTATGAGAACTTCCAAGTCAAACAGCATATTTCAGAGGGCTGGGAAGGGGAAAAGGAAGGGAAGGAGGACTGCAGGCATCACAGAAAGCAGGTGCAAAATGAAATGCTCAGAAAATTAAGGGGAAAATAATAGTCCTTGAAAAATAAAGTTAAAAAATAGGTTTGAAACCAGAAAGAAAAAAGGTCATCTTAAGTATTGCTATAAGACTGGTCTCTGTCCCCAGTTGCTATTAATAGTAGACCCAAAGGTGTTCTCTAGACACAGAACTGCAGAACTAGACAGATCTCCAGTTTTAATTTGTTGCTTGAAATCCTGCCATGTTCTGACATAAAGAACTATTCTATGTTAGATGTTCTCTTCTGGAAACAGAATGATCAAATCTGAGTACAATACAGATGTTCAGATTTTATGGCTGATGCACATAAACCTATAAAATGATTTTTCATACCCTTTTCCATCCTTATTATAAATCAGATAATCAAAATTTCTGATTGTTTTAACATACTATTTATGTGTCAGTTATCTGATGAAAGTCTAGACATGTATATGTAACACTTACAATCATTCCCTTTCACCCTTTGGATTCTACAAATTTAGAAAAGGTATAATTTGCATTCATGCTATTGTTTCCAACATGCCCAATTCCTCTTGATGTCAATTGACAATTAAGGGGCAGCAAATTATTAGATATGAATGACTTTCTTGCAGGACTGTTGGCTATCGTAAATCCCTTTTCTTAGTGTCCAGTGACTAAAGCATAGTAGTTAAAACTGCTTTGAACCCACAATGAAATTCAGACATTAATGGAGTTATCTTTCAAACTTCCTCCCAATATTGAGAATGATCTATATTCTAATTGTAGCCTGTGGTAATCTATGCACTGACAAATAATAGCTACAACATGGTGGTGCCCAACTTATTTTCTGTTATTCTGAAATTGTTGGTGCAATCTCATCTTTCAGCAGTCTTATAAAGGGTCTTTGCTTCTACTGACTCTTGCTGTCACTCTAACATGCCATCGTGTCTTGGCAGGAGATTCATGTAGCCTGATATCACTAGGTCATTGCAGAAACCCTGACATTTCTTATGGGCGCTTTGTATCACTTACCTTTAGGTAAGTTCCTGGCAGTGCACTAAGTCATCTTCCAGAAGCGGCTGCGCCTTTCTAATGAATATAAAGGGTCACATATCACTTAGATTAAATGTGTCTGAGACATCTGCATTTGGTGAGATTAATTTCACTTCAGGTGTCTGAAGATACTTGCACAGAACATAAGAACATGCAGTTAATGACACCTGTCCTAAGGCCATCCAGCCTCACATAAGATAAAAAAAGATGGAGCAAGGTTCTCCTGTCCCATGAGTTGGCTTGTAGGCAGTTTTTCCTCCTCCCACAGGTCCCTTTTCACATTTCTTAGCTTCTGATTTGAATGCAAAAGCATCCTCTGTGTAACTGGCTTGTTCTCTGCAAACATAGTCCTATAGATTACACGGTCCTGTGCTCTGAAAAGGATAAGCTCATTTGAAACCATGGTCTGGGGTAATTTATCTAATTTTATCAGAAGGCAGGATGCTCGCTGCAGGGCAGAGAACTGCAATAAGACTAGACAAACCAGGGGCAAAATGAAATTTGTAACAAAGGAGGAAGTCTTTATTATAATGAATGGATATTTAACCAGCACAAATCTAAACAATCTAAAGATTTGGACCTAAGGCAGTTTTACTTCCAAGTATATGAATATTTTTCTTTTTATAGCTGTACTCTGGCTTAACTAACCCGCCAAAGAAGTCTGGGCCCAGAATATGGAAGAGTCCAGTGCAGTACAATACTTCACAGGAAATTTAGTTGCCCCAGGCTTAACATACCAACTTGAAGACAACGCAAAATTTCTATCCAGAAGTGAAAGGTCAAAGGTTCACAGACAGGAAAATCAACCTGTAATCACAAAATTTTGCCTCCTGTGAGAGTCTTCTTAGACACATGAGCCTTCACTAAAACTGCAGTCTGACTAAAGAACCAGAATTCACTAGGCATCTTCTAGGTCCAAAAATACTTCTGAAGAAATGCTTATAATTAATGCTGAGAGAACACTGGGGAGTTCGTAAGACTTCTTTGGATAATCTAAGCTGCAGAAGGATGCTTAACCTCTCAAAAATCTCCCTCCCCTATACCTTCAATCTTCTCTCTTCCACAGTCATAACCTCAGAGCATGCTCCATATCAATCAAGAGGCCTCTTAAAAACCCATGTTCTCCTACATGTCAGAAACCCACCAGGAAGGAGGGTGCTTTTGCCATTAAACACCAGGGCAATTTTTCAGGCAGTCTCCACAATATTTTTCAGTAACCCAGGAGAATATGTAGACTGCTGCAGCTACTTTGAATATTGTTGCATGCTGTGTCTGAGACTTGTTAATGCCAAATGTCTCAGTTTTAAAGTCTAGAACATTTAATTGCACATAAACTTAAGCATCTTTAATTACTCTCTATAGAAAACATACTAACAACTATTCATTAAAAAATCATAAACTTTAAAACATTTAGTATAATGGTTTAAATATATATTTTGGCTTAAATGTAGAGAACTTTCAGGTGAGTAGAAACAGCACCCAACTACTCAAAAATTGCATGAGTGTTCCTGTTCCATTTTCAAACTATTTAGGAACACACTGCTTAAGTTATCAGACCACATTCTAACCCTGATTCCCAAATACATATTCCTCTGTGACATACATTGCTTTCTGTTCCATGGGATAAAAAAAAAAAAAATGTTATGATATGCCAAATAGCCGCTCCATGGTCAGAGTGCTTCCTTGGCATATGTATCTACAACATTTGAAAATTTTTCAAATACGACCTTTATTTTGTAGCAGAATTTATTAGCTGTATTGTGAGAGTAATTCTGAAAATTTCTTAACATTTTAAAGTTAGGCTTTCATTGGACTTTTTACCTGCATAAACGTTCTAGGCTGTTTTCCTTCAGAGCCAGTGCCCTCCATCCGTGCCAGCAGTGTATGGCCTGTGATGATGACAACTAAAGTACCAGAATGGATTTTTGTGCCCAGGTGATTGTAGTATTGTGCCCAGGTGATAAAGTACTCTTGAGTACTTTACTCCTCTGTCCAGGATCTATACTGGCTTTCAATCCTGTAAAGAATTAGGCAGTCCACATGTATTGCTAATGTAATGGCTTTCATTTCCTGCATCTTCAGGGGAAAAAACTCTACTTGACACAAAAGGATTGAGCTGCCTTCACTACAATTGTACTGAGGAAGAATTAATTTAAGTGTTAAGCTTTTATTTTAGCTAGAGTCTCACACTATGTGTATTCTATTTTAAAGCATTAAAAAGGAAAATACCTCCATATAACTTTCCTACACACATGAAATGAAACAACTGTTCTGCTACTTAACTTCCTAATTTACTTAGGATGCAAGGCACTGGTACCTTCCTCCCTCCTCCCTGCACTGCGTTTGGTTGATTCTGAACATGCGCAAAAACTGAAATAACATCTCATCCCAGCAAGCATGTTATATGACTTCACCAGTTTGGTAAAACATCTTTCAACCTCTCCCTTTCTTGTTCCACACCATTTCCTGTAGCACTTTATGTCCCACGCCTTGGAGATACTGCTTGAGAAAGAACTGCAGAAATCTTTCCAGATGTAGCACTGGCATATTACTTCCATAAAGATAAGCTGTTTTTTGTCATTTCACCAAGAGGTTCAAAGAACTAAACATTTCATTTCCTAACTGTGTTTATGATGCATAACCCAAGGAGGACTCTACTTCATGCACTATCTAAAGTCCTGTTGCATCAGTATACTCTAGCTTTGACTTTGCTGTAAATAAACACAGGTTTTGCACTTGTGTAGTCTTCCTGGAGAAGAATGAAATGCCATAAGGTGAAATGACGAGCGCAGTGTCCTCCTGCACTCTGCAACAGAGCACACCACATTAACTAACCCTGTCATTTGAAGAGCCAGTGAAGTTGCTCCCTTGCCACCTTGGTGCCTGGTTGCTAACAGTCCAGCACCACTGAAAACTGACAGCTCAGGCCAGGGTGGAGAAATAAATCAAGGCATCAGGAGACATAGAATAGACTCTCATGCCATGCTCCAAAAATTGCTGTAATTAAATGCATAAACACATTATTAAAAAAAAACAAACCAAAACAAACCAACAACCAAACCAAAAACACAGCAAGGCTTTATCTGGATTTAATGCCTGTGAATTGCTGGTTATCTGCTTTGTTTGGCCAGTTCCTCACTCTTGTTTCAGTGAATGAGAAAGACCTGTACATCTGTATCTTGACAGAAATACAGGTCAAGTACAGTAACAGTACAAAATTTTGTTATGTGTACGTCGACACTCAGATGAAAAGCCTCATGTCACTGCTGGACTGACTGCAGGACTAGACGCCACTGAAGAGATTGACAAGGGATAGTCAGAGAGTCTGTTCTGTGACCATCATTTGGAAGGCCACTAGTAGACTCCAGTTTAATTAAATGCATCCCCTTACTAAGCCTGAAGCAGCCTGAGATTTTTAAAATATTACAAATACCAATAGCAATGTAAGGATCAAAAAATCCAAAAATTCCATTTACTCTCCACCGGCCTCAAGTGAAGACCGTTCTGATGCTATTAACCTCTGTGTGCATGAGATGTACAAACCATCAAAGAAAATGGACTGAAGGGATGAAAAAAATCAAACATTCTGCAGAAAAATAGGTATCTTTATTTTCTGTTGGTGGAGAAAATAGATTTTTCTCAGCACCATTAAGCTTACTTCCTTGAGACAGACTTACTGAAATGCTTTATATAAGTAAAGACACATACTTTCTTTTTCCTGGAACTGATGTATCTGCCATTATGATGTCACAGTCTGGTGAGTAAAGAAATACGAAGATTTAGAAATGTGACTGTCAAGTGATTGAGTGCAACAAGCGGATAAAAAGTAGTCCTAATAAATAGAACATCTACAAAATGGAGATGTGGTGCAAGCCTCTATTGCATATCTAATGCAGCTGACTCACAGACACTGTACCAGCAGCAGCTGACATTTTTAAAACTTAAAAAAGGACACCTGAATTAGTAGAAATGCATATCAGAGCTACTGGGGCACATGCCAATGTACATACATGGGGGGACAGATAATGCAAACAGACAAACATGCCCAATATAAACTAGAGTTCTGGAGGGTACTCTAGCTCTGAAAAATATGGGCAGGCACATCTGGGTATGTCTAGGAAAAATGCACATCCATACACAGTTCCTGTAAAGAACAGTTGGATATGGAAGGAGTTTGCATGCTCTACCTCTGGCTGATACAGACTCCAGAGAAACAGGCAAAACATCTGAGTCCTAACAACTATGAAGTGATTTACCTTGAGTAGTCACTTCTGGTATTTATCATATTCAACAATTTGAAAGATTGACAGAGGTTGGACTTTTAGCAAAAGTAGAATGGATTGTACTTAAGAGCATTAGGGGATTCATTGGTCCAGTCTTCTAAGACAGGCGGTTGCTTAATTAGTTAAGATGTTCAGATTCCATATGTAAGTTTCATTCTAGTTTCAGATCTTCTTTCTATTACTTCATTTCTATCACTGCCTGTAGATTCACAAAGCTTTTGCTTAGGTTTATGTTACTCCATAATTAGTTCACCAAAGGAGCAAAAGGCATGTTGCTTCTGCTAGATATGGAAAGCTCTAAGGAAGTCAAAATCACTACTACATTGCTTTTAATCCTTATATTGCTGGGTCTCCTATCATCTCTGCATTAAAAATACTTAAGAATATTCTTAAATAAAAATATTTAAGAAATACTGCTGGCCAAGGAAATTAAGTGCTTGAAGAGAAGTCCAGACAAACAGCTGGAGTAAATCAGATATTATACTAATGTCAGACAATGGAAGGATGCTGATTTACATCCTCTGTGAATCCTATACCCAGGCATTCTTCTTGTAAATCACAGCGGTTTTTCTGGGAACATAGCAAGGAAGTGTTTTATCTACACTTCCTTGTAGCATGCAGGCCTTTTTTATTATTTCAAAATTGTTTAGGTTTTATTACTATGAGTTTACAGCTCTTTGTTCCCTGGACCGTGTGAAGAATGGAAGCAGGAGACTGGCTGCTATTTTACTTTTAGCTGGTGAATCAGAGAGGGTGTCTCACATTTCATTAGTGTTTGAGTCCTTAACTCCTCATACTTCTCAGGTTCTTTTCCCCTTTTCACAATGTATGCAGGGACAAGAATGTGTAAGTGCCACCGCCACCCCATTCAGACTTCCACTGAATTGGTGTAATTGGATTTTGCACCTCAATTTGCAAGATACAGTTCCCCTGAAAACCAACCCATTTTGGTAAGCATAAAAATAAAATGAAATAAAAATAATAATAAAGACAGGGCAGGCATTCATAAGGTACCAGGTCTCCACAGTCTTCAGCTGAGAGACCCCAGATTTCAATGTACCCTGAAAAGGGTGATTAATTTAAAGTGAGTGGAGTCTGTTTCTTTAAGACAAGCTCATAAATCGTGAAAGATCACCACTTCTTTTCAAAAGGCTCTCCACGGTCTGAGTTTCCCTTCTGGGTCAGTAAAGGCATTGAAGTTTTAATGGCATGCCATGGCAGATTACACGATACAGCTGTCCCGGCACCGTGAAAATTAAGTTATGCCCCGTGTCAGCAAGGTTTTTTTCCCCTTTTCTTTCCCTACCCTCCCCCCTTCACTCTCCCTCTTTCTTTCTCTTTCCCTGTCCCCTTCTTCATTCTCCTTTTTGCTGGGAAGTGCGCATCCAAGGAGGAGGTGGGAGCCCGGCAGGAGCTGCTGCCACGGCTGCTGTTGAGCCCCAGCTATTGAGACTGAGTAAATGGAGCTGATGGGTGAAGACGAGCCATCAAAATGGAGGGTTTTGTTCCTCCTCCTCTCCCCAGGGCCCAGTGGCAAAGGCAGCGCTCCTTGCTCACTCAGGCGCAAGCACCTACTCTGCCTTCCCAGCGCGGCCCGACACCCGCCACTCTATTCCCTCTGCTCTGCACCCAGCGGATCTGTGTGCTGACTCAGGCACCAGCAGACCCCTGTGCTGCTAAATAGTGTCACAGGAGGATTGTGCTCCTTGTCAGGGATGCCTCTTTCCCACAGGGCAGGGCCTCGTGCACTGGCGCACACCGCATGCACAAGGACGCCCACGAACAGGCGCTGCGTCTTGCTTTAAAAGCAAGAGCAATCCCCGCTGTCCCCCGGCCCTCTATCTTCGCTCTGTAAAGAACAAGAAAGTAAAGACCTTATTAAAGCATGAGAAATTAATCACATTAGTGTTTAGTCTGGCAGAACAGGGATGTATGAGGGGAAGAAAGAGATGCGGAAGCAGAAATGAAAGAATAATTTGCAAACATAACAACCAATATTCTGTGTCATTCATTTCCAATCTCCTCTTGATTTTTAATTCCTTGAAAAGTTCAGTCTCTGAAGATTAATTTACACATATTGATCTTGAGCTTGATGGTCTGATTTCCTTATGGGATCTCCTGAGGATGCCCACAACCTCAGATGACCAACAGTTGAAAGTTATTGTTCTACATAATATCTCTAAAACCTCAAGAGTCTGTTATGACAGGAGATAGCCCCCATGCCTCCTCAGTCAAGTCAGAGTTGTTTAGTAAATCTTTGTTTGGAAAGTGAGTAAATTAAGGCTTCAAGTAGAAATTCCCCATTTTTGATATGAAGCTGATATGTTGACTGGTTTAACTTTTCCCGTATTTAAAAATGGGTATACAGATATACTTTACATACAAACAATACTGTCCATCTGAAATGCTTGCATCACACCATATGCAGTAACTTACCCAAAAGTTTCTGGCTTTAGACTTGCACACTTTGCAGTTAGCCTTCTATTCTAACCAAGGACAATGATTTCAATGAGATTATTTGTGCCAGGGCTCTCTAATGCAGGGATACTTTGATTAAGCTCTTTATTTGTTCCACTGTTTCTGTGCATATTGATAGCAGAGGATGAAGCCTGACTACCTGCTTATTCAGCCACCTCTAGTTTATGTATGCTTGATTAAATATTAAGGCATTCTACACTGGAATTAATTTGCTAATAGGACTTGGCATTTTTTCCTTGCTTTCCCCAGTTGTTCCTAGGTACAACCTGCTGCTCACAGCCAGTGCACCACTCAATATGCTAGAATGACATTTGCCACACAGTCTGAGCTGAACTTCACCAGACTACCAACAAGTTTCCAGACCTGGGAAAAAAATGAAATTTTTGCCATTATTACAGAGTGGTTACTCACAATGTTTTTCACAGGTGTGACATGAGTTCATGAGAAAAGTGGACTTTTAGCCAAAGGACTCTGGACCAAGAAACATTGTCTAAGAAACTTTATCAGCCATGTGCCTCCTTATGTACTTTTTGTTTGTAGTTGGCACAAATGATTTGATAAATTAATCTGTAGGATACCATTAGCTGGGGTTGGGGGGCAGAATAAGGGTCTTGCAGTTTATCTTCTACATAGGTGATGTATAGACATTAAATATAAGCCACTTTCACAGCACTACAGTAATTCTTGGGTAGTAGCAGAGACAATGACATTTGGGACCAACTCATCCCATAGATTTACCATTCCACTTGTTTACTTGCAAACCTCAGTTTCTTTACACACATCACTGTGTGGCAGAGAGCTGATCACTATTCCTATTTGTGTTGCTGCTATTCACAACAAGTAAATCTTTCCCATGTTTTTTTGTGATAGGTTCAGGCCTTTATTGAGTGAGGAGAGCTGTGAGCTGCCCAAGAGCTGTTTTGTTGGCAGGGGGTTAAGGAGAATTGTCTGTCACATCAATTATCTGCCCTTGAGCTCCTAGAAAGAAGGTGCCTAGAGACTGGCCACTTCTCTTGCTTGTACATCCACACACATGGACACCAAAACAGCTCACACTTTGATTGGAAGTTGCTCTCCCCCTCTCTCAGCAGTGCTGCAATCCATGTTAAATCAGCTCATTCCTCCTTCTCAGTAAAACTAGACAGGCCCCTGCTTTGAATACGCTGGACCACACAAGGGAGAGGGGAAAAATATCTTTCCCTCAACCCTTTCTCTCCTTCGTCATTTGGAAGCCTGTGTTCTAATAACAAATGGTGATTTTAAAAAAAAAAAAAAGACAAGCCTCCCCTTCTTCCCTTTTTAGAGCGACAGCTCTGAGCCTTGGTCGGGGGAGCCCATGAATTGGACTTGCAAAGGGCCCGGGAGGGGTCCCTATAAATCTTCCCCACACAGAGGTGGCTGTCTGTCTACTTCTGGGCTGCTGCTCATTGTGACTAAAGTTTAACTGCTTTACTTTCATTCGGGGGGAGGCAGGGGGGCAAGTCGCATAAACCTGAGGTTTATGGATATTGCCTTATTTCCTTGTCATTTTCAAAAGGCATTTGTTTGCTTCTTCATTGTTCCCTTAGAAAAGTAAGAGACACAATTTTTTTCTACTTACTTTATTGCCTCATTTTCTTTATTTCTCTGACATTATCTTGCTATCTATGAAATGGAAACTACATTAAGTAATCTGACATTTGTGGGAATATGAACAGCCAATTCCTTTGGCTGCTTATCCTAGGAAGACCAAAACAATCCGTATAAAAATAACCAAAAAAAAGGAAAAAAGAAGAAGAAAAAAAAAGCGATAATGTATAGATCCTGTGTGGCTGTGTGTGTAATTACATACATGCTTACACACAGATACACAGACACAGAAACAGACACACACTTGATAGCTTGGAGAAATGCCAGCTGTAATTGCTACAAATGAAACTAATTTATGTTTTCTCACTGACATTTTAGCCATCATATTCTGCCTTTCTGCTCATGACTAATTTCTCAATCCCATTTCATGGGTCACAGAGCAATATACCAACTTATTTAATAGCAGTACATACGTATTTTTTGGATATAGTTTGTGTATGATGTCACCAAAATTACAATGATACAGAGTATTAGTAAACATCATCAATGCATGTAAATTCTTATAATTGTAAGAATGCATTAGTGAGCTGAAAAATGTAATTTTTTTTGCATAAATGATCCTTCCAAGTTACTTGAATCTGAGAGCATAACAATTTCTGGTTCTGAAAACAATGATCAGGATAATGGAATTGTTATTTTCAGCTTTCATGCACAGCAAATTATCCACAGTCTTTCTACATTCATCTTAAGGAGAAAATGGTCTGAAGACTAAATCCAAGACTAAGGATTGTATTATGGAAGTGAAGCAAAGATACTTTGAAACAGAAATCTCACTCCATCCATTTGCAAATCAAGTTACAGGTGGACAGTAAATTGCATGATTTCAAGTTCCTATGAATTTTAACCAGTTTTCAAAATAATTTGATTGGACAGGAAAAATTAGATTTGCAAAATAAGGACAGAGCTGACTGTGTTGGGGATGTGGATATTTCATTATATCAGAAAGAATGGGGGAGAAAAGTGTTTCTCCACTCCTAGACAATGGCTTGTTTGCAGTACTGTTTGCGAGCAAAGCATAAAGTTGGGCAGCTTGTTTGCTCCCTGCATGTGTGTGCATGGGTGGGTGAGGGGAGTTTGAGAATTCCTAATCCTGCAGCTCTCAGGACCTGGAGAGTTGTACCCCATCTGGGGTAACTGGATTAAAAATCTTTTCTCATTTCAAAGGTTTGATCTCAACAAGGGTTTGATGTGATGAAATCAAAGTGGCAGCTTGGATTTGAAAACTATTTGGATTTGAGCTTCCTGAAGTCTAGATCTGAGGGAATGGCTGCAGTGGATATGAATGTGTGGTAACTGCACTAATGCCTGTATAAAGAAGAAAGTTATGCATGAGGAAATAAAAAAATATCCCATTTCTAAAATAATAACTACTCCAGTGAGAATAACGTTATAGCAAAATAACTTTTGTTAACTAATAATAAGTGGCTCTTGTGCTATCTGATTTTAACACCGCCCCTTAGTGACAGTAATAGAAGATTTTTTCTTAAGAGGTGAAGCTAAAATAAAAATAGCTACAAAAAATATGTATTATATGGCAATTACTACTATTATTTTGTTGTCCTTGTCACTTCCCAAGTGTTCAAGGACCCCAAAGACATGAGAGCAATTCATTGACCACAGGGAAGGGTAGATTCAACATGATTTTGAACAAGTCACCTTCCCTCTTTCTGAGCCTCCATTCCTCCTCACCTGCAAATTGGGGTAATAGTAGCATACCTATTTTACGAAGTCCTTCTGAGGAAATGTGCTACAATGCTTCAAGGCATTCACACTATTTGCAGTAAACCTTGCCAGTAGTCCCTGCATTTCTGAAATCAAATACAAATAAATTTCTCCATAAAAGCAAATACTAATCTTGGCTCCAGGTGAAATTTCACATGCAATTAGAAACACAAGCTTAGAGAGAGAGATAATAAACTAAGTTATATATTTAGAAGAAAGTATATACAAAGAAATTTGCATATAACCCCATAAAAGGTAGGTACTCAGAATGAAAACCTGCTAAATGTACAAAGCGCCAGAACTCAGCCTTGAAAGGATACAGTAAAGATGAACATGGCAATCAATGCTGCCTCTTTTCTAATCACCACACTGTCTATGTGGGATATATTATCCATGTGTCCTATTACACACTGCCTAAAATAGACTACAGTTTTCCAATTATAGAAATTCATAACATTTAAAGAAATTATGTCCATTTTTTGCTACATGGAAAGTAAAACATCTTCATATTCTCCCATCTCATAGATAGTTTCTGTTTAAATTTGACAAAACCATCATGCAGTATTAAGAATTGATTAGAAGATGTCTCTAAGGCATGAAAGAAATTTGTGTAGGTTTATAATGGAAGACTCTAAAAACTTTCCAGAAAAACTCATTGTGTATGAGAATGAAATACATCAATAGCTCTTCCCTTATGACACTTTGGGGTCTTCTACTGAAAGACTGAAACCTTTCCAAGCAACAGACCTTCCTCAAAAACTGGTGCCAGCCTGTAGAACCACAGACCACATATATAAGTTTATTAGAAAAACCCAGCACTTTTCATTCTAACTGCAGATTCACTTGACCTTTTATTGCTATGAAAATCATATAGCATAAAATATGCATATGAGTGTCTGTACACATATAAATACATACGAGAATGAAGAAAGGATGTCTTCTGCAAAGTTCTATGAAAGACAGAGAACAACTGACAATGGATGTCACTCTTACATACACTCAGCCTGTATTCCTGGGAAAATCTCAAACAACTTAGACACATTTCTTGATATGACTGAGATCCAGACTTGTGTTTTAAATATACCAACTACTAAACTTGACTTCAAAAGAAAAAGGAAGTAGAGCATACCAAAAAATAGTAGTACATTATGTGCATCTACAAAGAGAATTCAGCATAACAGAATCTGTGCAAGGTAATATGGCGAAGGATGGAGAAATATGCTTTGGCATTAAAAAGGTATTTAAGTTTTACAGTTCTATCTTTCAGCTATTTCTCCTTATGTAAACGCTTCTTTTGGGCAAGCCTTGAGTTTTCCAGAGTGCCTCTGAATAATCTAGTCTTGTCCTCTAAGACTTCTTGTCCTGGGCTTGGCTGGGGTGGAGCTAATTTTCCTCATAGCATCTCATACGGTGCTGTGTTTTCGAATTGTGACCAAAACAGTTTTGAAAATACACTGTTCAGGATAGTTCTTACAGTGTCAAGACTTGCTCTGTCCCTATATGGAAGTAATCTGGGGGTGGACAAGAGACTGGAAGGAGACAGAGCTGGAATAGCTGACCCCAACTGACCAGGGGGATATGTCATGGCATATGACATCAGGGTCAGCAATAAAAACTGAATGAAAGGAGGAGAAAGGGAGTGACACTCATGGTTATGGTGTTTGTCTTGCCAAATATATAAGATGCAAGATGAAGGCCAGCTGTTCTGGAGGTGGCTGGATGCCAGCCTTTTGATAGGAATTAGTAAATTATTTAAATAGGTAAAGCATGATTCAATGATTCAATAAGTAAAGCAAAATCCTTTTGCTTTACCTACTGAACTGTCAACTTGTATCTCAAACCATGAGTTTTCTCACTTTTGCCCTCTGATTCTCCTCCTCATGACCTGGTAGAGAGTGAGCAAGGGCCTATGCTTACCAGGGTTAAGCCACTAGTCCAGACCAGCTACATCTCGTCAGATGTTCTTACAAATTGTCAGGGAGTGAAAATTTACTCCCAAGTAGGTATCCATTTAGTTCTACATATAGGAAATAACTAAATACCTTCTTCCTTGAAACAGTCTTTTTATGTTGTTGAAAATTCTTATTACTTCACCTCAGTAGTCCCCTTCTCTTCCCTTCCTTTTCCTTTTTTTACTCTTTCCCCTGCCCTGCCTTGGCCATTGTCCTCTCCTCTCCACCATTTTCAAAAGCAGTGTGTCTTGCTTTGATTTCTGAAGTTTCATCTACTCTTTATAACATCTTGGAAATAATGGCTAAAGATTCTCTCTGAAATGGCTTCATCGAAATTCGTTAAGTATTAATAGCATTAACCTATAGTCATATAAAAATCTAATTCATTTAACTACTATATCAAACAGTATTTCCCTATTCTGGTTTGTGTTCTTGCCTTTTTCTAACTGATACACTAAACAAATACTGTTTGCACATGACCTTTTTAAAGAACAGTTTGTAATTAAGGAAACTAAAAATGAAAAAATGGTTTTGGGCATTCTTATCATCACATCTTAAAAACTGTTTGAAATTACTAAAAAAAGAGGATTTCCCTTTTGTGTTTCTAGTGGTTCTGGGGGAAGGTAAGGCAAGGTAGTGAATGACCTCTGGTAAAATTGCAATTCATAAGCCACTGAGATCTGGGGTTGTTTCTAACAGGCAGCTGGTGTCAATCGAAACTGTGAACATCTGACTTTTTGAGAATGAAACTCTAGTTAATTACTATCTTAATATTGTTAAATTCTATTGTCTGTGTCGACAGTGTTAACTGTGCTGTCCCCATCCCCATTTTGAAAAGCTTTTTCAGAATTACCTGAACAAATTACCTGAAAAACCAATACCCTAACTTCACAAAACTTTATTCATCATAAATAAGGTATCAGTAGGCTAGATCAGGTGTTCTAGACCTGAGGAATTTGGTATAAAAGGCATTTCTGGTTTGGTAGGAAATGCCTTTTAAATATCATTGATCTTATGTCATAAGGCTCTATCTTAATATGGCAAAAAATAACAGTAATTTCATGATGATTGGAGTTCTGGGAATGTCCTGCATGATACAGGACTGCTTTAAAATCTCCTTATGTTGGGCAATCACAAGGAGAAGAAACAGAAAACACACCAACCTTTTGGCAAAATGCCAGGATGCTGTAACACCCAGGGCAAGAAAAATACAAAATGCAAGTTTTTATATGTAAGTAGGAAGATCAAGAGTCTAAAATGAAAGGGTAGCAAGCAATTCTGGATATCTTATAGGTAAGTTCACTGTCAGATTTTTAATTACGAGAACATAAAAAAACTTCTTAAAAAAAAAAAAGTAAGAGCTCAAAGTAGAATTTGTCCTTAACAACCAGTAGGGCACAACATTTCTTTCTTTTCTAATCTATGTCATGCTATTTGAATGGACTATGGTAAGACTACCAAGGCAGCAGAAATCCTGGTCTATAATGGCTAAAAATAATGGAAATGAGTATAAACTGGAAATTATGCAGTGCAATCCTTTTCCTGGTACATCTTACCAGTTACTGGGGATCAAAAATATCACAAAAATCAGTGAATTTAAATTTCCTTGTTTGCATATGTCACAGAATGTTATCAATCTTTTAAAGAAATCAAAACGAAAGATTGAAGTACCTGCTGTATCATACAACAAACTTTAACAGAAATGTAAAATCTAACCCTCTTGCACTCATTATATTCCTACCCTCAACTACACTCATCCACTGCAAACTCAACCGAGACACCCAAGTCACTGCCCTTGGGGCACTAGTAGCCATTTTTGGTCATTAGTTTTCAGATACCCAAAGCTAGAAACATCTGTCATGATTAATGCTCTGAATCATTGGGTTCTAATCCATGTCCACACTCTTGAACTTAGAAATCATCTAAAAGAAGGAGAAATAGTGTTTTTCTATGGTTCTGCTCCTCCTATCCCCACCATATTACATTGAAACTCCATGTAGCATAGAAAAGAGCAGGAAGAGTCATCAAAGTGATGGAATGTTTCCATGGAAAAAGAAAGCTTGACAAGGGATGTGGAAAAGTGTTGTAAAATCGCTGTGGAGCAAGGGAAAGGTCAGGTGGCAAAGCCCCACCAGAGAAGAGGAAAACCTTCTCAAAACTGTGCAGTTAAGTAGTGGAACTCCTTGCTGCAGGCTGTCGAGGATGCAAAAGGTGTAGGTGTAACACAGCTAACTGAAGGCAGAAAAATCCCGGAGTACTTCCAGAAAAATAGGACCCTTAGTACTCTAACTCCTACATTGTTTCTTCACCTGTCATGTATGTGAAAGAAAAACTGTGAGCTACAAATGAGTATCACTCTACTGAAATCTCAGAATAAAACTTTGTTGCTGAAGACAAAAACAGATTGCCGTGAAAATGTGGGCATATATGTGTCTGCTAAGTCCTCCTGCACATGTTGAAAAATAGACATGCAGTGAAATTATGACAGTCTGGATTCAAATCACATCGGCTGATTTTATATGAGTCTTCCTGTCCTGGCCAGGCTGGAAAGAGCTCTTGCCACACAAGCTTGCTAAAGGATAACCATGTGGTTATCCATGGGAATCTGGCAACTACTTGTTAATGTGCCAAACTGAGGCATCACCTACCATGTACCACTCCAGTCGCAGAAGAAAAGGCTATGTATGCAAGTCAGCGTTGGAGATGCTTAGCCTGGGGGCCTTTTAGGAGGATTGGGAAAGGGATGGGGGGGAAAAAAGCCACTGCACACCCAAAGTACCATCTGCTTCTTAGTGTCTTCCCCACAACCTGTCTCTGTGTGTGCCAGCCTCAGCAGCTTGCTTTCCTAACCTTCCATGATGCTCCTCCTGCCCCAGGAGAAGTGGTGTCACTGAGGGAATGGCAGCAACTTAGTAAGTGATTTTTTTGAGCACTGTGTAGAAAAAGAGACAAGATATCCCTGTAAATTTTCAATACCACTTCAAAACAGAGAAACCAAGACTCACACAGATATTCAATCTTACACTTTAAATGTAAGCCTGAGCCTTTTCTGGGGATTAGCATAAATACTTGATTATAATACATGTTAATAAACATAAAACTAGTGTTCTGTAATGAGCAACAATTCATGTCTCTATACCCTAGCTATATCCTGACAGGAAAAATTATTTTGTAGGGGGTGGAGAGTGATGTCAAGATAAAATCATACAACACTTAGCAAAGAAGTATTATGCCTTCAGCAGTGTTTAAAAATATCCCACACATATGTTAATTTTATTTACATAAAAAAGCCAAACATTTTAAGACAACTCTTAATTTGGGCATTTGCGTATGGGCAAAACGATATGCATATTATTAAATCAGTACACATCTCTATCTAATATTTCACTACTCAGTGCATGGGTATATTTAATATTAAAATGTCTGCATCTGTATTTGAATGTGTAATTAACCCCAAGCTTGATTTAGTCTTCACACGTAGTTGTTCAAAAGTGCAGGTTTTAATGGCAATACTTTCTTTAAAAAATCTGGGAAAATAGTTGTGGAGTCAGTTCCTACAGAGATTACAGAAAGTAGCTGTCTGAGCAACAAAATTTTGCTTAAAGTCTCTTCAGTTCTGCCTCTTATTTAGTAGTCACAGTTATGCCAAATGTCTTACTCTTTTTTCATCAGGGAGCAGATAATAACTCAAATGCCCCAGCCAAAATAAACTCTTTGAAAAGATCTTATGAAATCATTTCTCTTTGCAAATCCATAAAAATCACCTCGGACTCCTTATCAATAGAAAGGCTTAAAGAGGGTGCAGAAGTCGTTGAATTATGATGTGCTTGTTTTAATGAAATTCCACTCCTGCTGGGATGTTCCCTGCAGATTTTCCATATTTCAGCATGGGAAAGGTTTGATGCTTTCCTGCCGGTGCCAAGAGTTAATTGAAAACATTTCAGGATAAATTCAGCTTGGGGGCCAACGCTCCCATTCCTTCATTATTCTTAACAATAATAGAGGAGTAATACAATTATTAATAGGCATGTTGTATCCTCTTAAAGTGGCAGTGTGTTTCTTAAACCGTGTCTTTCACATTCTTTTTCTTAAGCAAATCTGAAACAAATAGAAGAATAGAAATCTCAGAAGAAAAGCAAGCCTAGCTGGTATATATATACAATTCATCACTTTTTCGTCACAGTGAATATTTAGCTATTGTTAAATACAGGTAGTTACTTAAAATAAAAATTTTAAAAATCTAATAAAACAAATATATCACTCATCTAGATTAGAATTTCCTGAAGGTCTTCATGTTTAAAGTCTCAGCCCTGTGTGATATTAAATGGTTTTCTTTTAAGATATGTATATCCTCAGAGTTATTTAAGGAAACTCAGAAAAGAGAAATGCATTTTTTTTTTAAAAAATGCCAGTGTTTTAAAGATTAAATTGGTTTAAGTGACATATTTTTCTTAGGATTTATGTTTTCAGTTTAATGTATCTAAAATAATGGAGTTTTTTTATGACAGAATACATTAGATTGTCTTGCCGGCCTAGGACTACTTCTATGTTATCTTCCACAGTAAACAATTTATACTATAACCTTGCAGAAAATACTTTTCATTTAATCTTTTTTCCTCTGACCTTGACTCTTGATACATTCACAGCAATTTTGTCAGTATTTATGCTCTCCCGATAACTTAAATGTTGAAACTCGTAAGTTAAAAACAGTTAAGGAAATATTTCCAAAATAATGTTTTTACTTAGCTTATTTTTGTCACACATTTTTATATCTTCTCCTCGCTATTCCTCCCAAAACAGACAACATAAAATGTAAAGCAGCTCTAATTGTTTGTGGAACTATTTTACCATACAGCTCGCCCACTGAAGAATCACAAATCCCAAAAAACAAGAGTTACATGATTCTTACAGACTGCAATGAGTCAAGGACACATTTGTACCATTCCAAAAGGCTGTACCTCATTTACTACAGTTACTGCCTTTTTTCAACAGAAGTCCTGCTGGCAAAAGTCTTTGATAGGGTCCCTGCCCATTCTGGCAGCAAACATGCTATTTAGAACTGCCCCAGTGTAGAAGACTCTCCAGACAGAATGGAGATAATTTAACCAGCTTTCTGCACTCTGTCTTAATCTTCTCACCTGGAAGGACAGCAGGGGTAAAAGACATTCAGATTTGAACACTTTCCAAAGAGCAGTGCACTACTGATGTAGCACTCTTGAAGGCAACTGAATGGCAGGCACAGTAGAAAGCATTTGTATACCTCAGGATGAAGGCAGGACCTGAGTAGCAAGGTTAGGAACAATTTCTGCCTCAGTTATCCCTACCGCAAAACACGAACATCTCCTGAGTCAGAGATACCAATGTGTAACCACTTCCCCTGATTCGCACAGCAGAGTACTAAGACAATGCTGGGCTTAAACTCTGGACTGAGAGAGCATCACCACACAATGCTTCCACTTGTTCTCTAAAGTTTAACAAATTTTCCCTATAAAATTACTTCAGAAAATAAAATTTGTTCCCATGAATATCATAAAGGCAGACTTCAGCTAGCTTGCAGGACAGGATGTTTCTTAATACAGCGGAAGCGCTTGGTTGCTACAGCTCTTTTCCTCACTTACTGCACACTTACTGACATGAGAAAACCAGACAGTATCCTGAACAAAGTGTTCCAAATCAGATCTGAAGTCAGAATTATTTCTGAATATAATGTGAGTTACTATATTCAGGCTCTACATGCAGTCAATATGTTCTAAGATTTAGCCTAATAGGCCAAAAACTGAACCACTCAAGGTCTGAGCAGCCCAAAAGGGAAAAGATTTTACAGTTTCTCAGATTTCCCTATAATTTTTATCTGCTCCTTTTACAAATATGTCCTCTCCATTCTAGCAATACCTTTTGCATAGCAACATATTCTTCAACATATCCAGGCACACAGCTTTGCTCACGTCAGTAGTTTTTAGCCAACTTTTAGCTACACCAGGCCTAACCCACATTTTAGCTTCCTGTTGATTCACATAAGCTTCATTTAACTAACTAAGTCATCTTTTTAAATACAGAAAGAAAGCCAAAGGCTAAATTCTGACAAGTTACACTACTGCAAATTCAGACCACCTCTAACAGCAGTCAATGATTTGGAACTCTGCAAACAAGACTTTACATCAGAGAAAGGTGAGATGTTTTGGACAAACTACTTGGCACATATATTCTTTCAGTTCTTTCTAGAAAACCCACATTCTTGTATTGAATTTTCTTCTATGGCCTCAGTTCTTGATATGCACAGACCACGACATCTGTCTATACTTGGCTTTGTCAGGTCCTTTAGACTAATTTGCAAACATATGGTATACACCTGAGTACACTAATATGAAAAATAAGATAGCTATAAGAGTTTCTGTGGACTGCTGCTTTACTTCCTGCTGTAATATACTTTTACACAACATCAAAAATGTTTGAATTGATTTAGAAGGACGCTGTAACTCCTGAAAAGAGATAAAATGAAGATCATCACTACTGAGTGTGTCAGGGATACCTATAGAATCACAGAATGGTTTGGATTGGAAGGAACCTTAAAGATCATCGAGCTCTAGCACTCCTGCCATGGGCAGGGAACTTTCCACTAGACCAGAATACTCAAAGACTCATCAAGCCTAGTCTGGAATGCCTCCAAGGCTGGGGAGTCCACAATCCCTCCAGGCAACCTGTTCCAGTGCCTCACTACCCTTTCAGTAATGAATTTCTTCCTAACAGCTAATAAAAACCTACTATCCTTCAGCTTAAAGCCTTTCCCTTTTGTCCTATCATGACATGCCCTTGTGAAGAGTCCCTCTCCCGCTCTCTTGTAATTCCCCTTTAGGTACTGAAAGCTGCTAAAAGTTGTTCTCAGAGACTTTTCTTCTCCAGGCTGAACAACCCCAACTTTCTCAAACTGTTTTATAGAAGAGGTCCTTCAGCCCTCTGATCAACTTACTGGCCTCCTCTGGGCTCATTCCAACAGGTCAACATCTCTCTTGTGTTGGGAATCCCAAACCTGGATGCAGTACTCTGGAGAGAAGTGCTCCAGGTAGGGTCTCAGAAGAGCAGAGGCTCAGAATCACCTTCCTTGACCTACTGCTCACACCTCTTCTGATGCAGCCCCACACACATTTGGCATTCTGGGCT
This sequence comes from Origma solitaria, assembly GCA_013397895.1. NCBI lineage: Eukaryota > Metazoa > Chordata > Aves > Passeriformes > Acanthizidae > Origma > Origma solitaria. Next base: position 812 of record VZRL01000324.1, on the reverse strand, counting down.
GTGACTGCACACTATTGGGTCATACTGAGCTTTTCATCCACCAACACCCCCAAGTGTTTCTCTGTCCCCTGGGTTACTCTCAATCCATTCCTTTAACAGCCTGTATTTGTATTTGGGATCGCCCCCACCCAGGTGTAGGACCTTGCACTTGGCTTTTCTGAACCTCATGAGGTTTACACAGGCCAACTGCTCAAGCCTGTCTGGGTCCGTCTGGATGGCATCCTTTTCCTCCAGCGTGTTGACAGCACCGCTCAGCTTGGTGTCATCAGCAAACTTGCTGAGGGTGCACTCCGTCCCACTGTCCATGTCACCAACAAAGAGGTTGGACAGTGCCAGTCCCAATACTGACCCCTGAGAACACCACTTGTCACTGCTCTCCGCTTGAACATTGAGCCATTGACCTCAATTCTTTGAGTGTGACCATCCAGCCAGTTCCTTATCCGCTGAGTAGTCTATCCATCAAATCCATGTCTCTCCAGTTGAGAGACAAGGAGGTTATATGGGACAAATGCTTTACACAAAGCCAGGTACATGACAAGGTACATAACATCTGTTGCCCTTTCCCTCTATGATGTAACCCCATTGTAGAAGGCCACCAAGTTAGTCAGGCATGACTGTCCCTTATTGCAGCCATGTTGGTTGTCACCAATCACCTGATTATTATTTTCCATGGCTCTTAGCACAGTTTCTCTTAGCACAAGAGGAAGCTCCATGATCTTGCCAGGCACTGAGGTGAGACTGACTGGTCTGTAGCTGCTTGGGTCTTCCTTATTTCCCTTCTAAAAAATGGGGGTTATATTTCCCCTTTTCCA
>VZRL01000323.1:3143242-3181129 GCA_013397895.1 Origma solitaria | reverse complement strand
TAATAATTTATATTTTCTTTATAATATATAACTATTAAAAATATTTTATTTAACATATTAAAATGCATTTTATTAGACGTATAAAAATGCGTTATATTTTTATGCTTTTCAATCTTAGGTATCAGATCCGCTCAGCCCCTCCCTCGTCCCCAGTGCACACACAGAGCCGCAGTGGCACAGCAGTGGTGTGTGCCTGTGTGCTGGCAGGAGTTGAGATGGGGGAACCCTCTTCATATCTCCTTTGAGCCCCTCGAGTGGGCAGGGTGCATTTCCAGTGTCCTGGCCTGCCATCCCACAGTCCCCACCTGCCCCAAATACTGGCCTTTCCCCTGGCTGCCCTCTGTCACATCCCAACCCCATCCCATCCCCGTCTCACTCTCTCCCATCCTGTGGCTGTGCCTGGGCAGGCACTGAAATGTGCTGTGGTCTGTGCGGACTGGGCAGAAAACGCACCCGGGAGCTGCTTGACCCCCTGGGTTTTGTCTTTTGAAATAAGTAGGCAGACAAAAATGAAATAAGAAATTTGCACAGAATATTTATTTTGATAAACATCGTGTACTCCAAACAACTACGTGTTATTTCAGTTGTAAGCCACAATCTTTTGGAAACAACGTCCCAAGAGCTCTTGTCATCATAAACCCGACAGTCAATGCACCACCACGGTCTGTGGACATAGAGAGCTTTCAAGTGCAAAGCAGATTATCAGAAAAGACACATTGCCGACCTCCTTAACAACCTGGACAATGCTCAACTCCAGTAAAAATGCTTCATATGTCTACAATTTAGTTGTCTTTGTGCCATTGAAATAAATTAATAGAAAATATATCTTTTTTTCATTGGAAAGTCTATAAGAAAATGTACAAACATCTAACTCCGAAAAAGGACCAGCTGTTTCGGCGACAGGTAAAACAAGCATTTGAACAGAGGCAATAAAATCCAAACATCCAAACAAACAAAGAGACAAACAAACAAAATGCAATCAAAAAACCCCCACTCCACCAATGGCAACTGTGTAGGCAAACACGGAAATAGCTGCAGTGATAAAACCTTACAGAGAAGGTCTGTCCAGGATGGGCAGAGAACAAGCATTCACTAGTCAGAGTGTGCAATTTCTACAGCAGTCGAAGGTTTGACAGGAATCAAATGGCACAAAGCTCTTGCTGCCCGGCCATGGCACCAGGCTCCATCCTGGCTCCGAGGATGCGCTGACCGACTCCAGTGGGAGCCCTGGGCATTTCCCCGGCGTGGCTATCCCAGCACACAGCCACGATCTCTGCTGTCCCTCGGGCTGACAGCCTGCAGTGATTCCCTGCTCCACATTCCCACCCACCCCAGCTCCCAAACAGACCCCGTGGGACAAGCTCGGCGTGAGAGAACAAGCTGCTTGGAAGTTTTCTTCCCTTACTAAGGTGAGATCTTTTAGGAAAGGAAAAGAAAAAGGTTTTTCCTGGAGCCAAGTCTTGTGGTTTCACCCTGAGAATTCCCAAAACAGTAAAATCAGAAGCTACACTTTCAGGACAAAGGCAGCACGCTCCTAGAAGCTGAAGGAAGCAGTGTAGGGGATATCCCAGCAGGTGGGATGCTCCCGGGATTTACACACTCACAGCGAGCAGGAGAGGGGAAATGGCCGTGGCCAGTGCAGCACTGCACTGGGGCTCGTTCAAAGGCCAGTCCCACTCCAGGCACATTTCAAGCCCAGCTTTCCTGCCTGCCATCCGCTAAATGCTCATGAAAGAAATATTCCTGCTTTGGTCCATCTCCTGGAAGCAAGTGTGTTCCACCAACACCGCTGCAATGGCATCAACAGCTCAGGGCAGGGAAAAGGTTTGGACCACCCAAACCGACAGACCCGAGGGAATTCCTGTTGCTCTGCTCCCCTGACTTCACTGTTTTGGCTGTCATGGGATATCAGATAAATGTTTTGGATGATCGTGGTTGAACCACCAGTGAGACTGACTCTTTCATGGAATAATTGGTGAAATCCCCAAACTATCATAAGAATTTTGGGGAAAAAACAACCCATCTTACTTGTCTTTTACAAGTGTTGCCCCTTCACTCTCTAAATGACACAAATGCCCAAGGAGCATTCATTAACAGGCTCTTGTTGGGAAGCTGGGAGGCAACGCTTGGCTCTTCCTTTCTCTTTTTTTAAATACAACACACATGACTTTCAGTGAATTCAAAACAATTATATAATAAGGCTGAAAAAAGCATTTCCAGTTTCAAAACCCAGGAGAGGCTTGAGGGGAATGTAACCTACAGTACTATCTAAATTTCACTCATGCTTGCTTTGACTTTCAGAGCATCTGATCTAAGCCAGCATCTGCCTAGCCTTTGGAATGACACACAAAATCCTTTCTTTTTAGTCTAGCTGCAAGGTAGCATTTTGGATACTGTGGGGGAAAAAAATTATATAAACAAAGTAGCCATCAGCAATTAGAATAATTTATGTGGCAATGGAGACAGGCAGAGATAAAACAGAGAAAAATCCCAAGTCTTACTGGCAAAACTGACATTGTTTGAAAAGCTCATGGTGATGTCTTTCACACTTCCGCCCTGCCCTTAGATTTCCTAGACAGCCACAGCCCCCAGAGATGTCTTCATGGCATTTCTGGGCAACTGACAGATGTATCACTGAACATTAGAAATGCTTTCAGTGTTTTACAAGACAATGTTTAATTTCTCAGCTTCAGCAAATGCCCCTATAAAGTCCTGATTGACTCTGCTCTGCCTTCATTACCCAGGGACTGGTTTGAAGCAGGGGGAAGGAGGTACAAGACATCCAAGCAGTGCATTGGGATTCCCACTTTAATTCTGGTAAAACCTCATCCAGGTCTCTTGTAACCCTTACAGGAGGACCAAGGCAGTAATATCTTAAGCCTGAGGACAGGATCAGAAATCAACACACAGCACAGCAGTCAGATCCTGTTTCCTCTGATGTCCTGCAAAATGCGAGGGCAGCTCACCCCATTTGATGCTGAATAAGGTAGGTCCCGGTGTTCCTTGTTAAAAATTGGAAGCCTTGAATGGAATGGTTTTGACTGGCAACCATAAACTGATCCTGAATATTATTATACAAATTGAAAGGCTGTATGGGAAAGGCTGAGAAAATACATGTGCTAATTGACATTGCTCTCCTTCTAGCCTGCAGCTGCTTGTTGAAGGAAAATTTCCTATTTGCACAGCCACTATTAAAACTCCTTGATCCATAAGAAAAACACAGTTTTCTGAGGAAGCAGAAATAGGTGGTTTCATCAGTCTCTGCTGGCATGTTTTGTCCACTCCTTCTGTCATCTCTTCCCCAACTATGTGCCGTGGGTTGCGTGTACAACACACACCCTAAAGAGCTTGATCAAACCTCACAGAAGCTTTAGGAGAAATCCTTACTGTCCAGTTACACGTCCCAGCATCCAGGCAATCACTCAAATACACTCTTTCCACCCCAGATTGTCAACCAGTCCTTGAACTGGCATTCCACGTCTATGTGAGCGGCTAGTTACACTATGGAAAAGAAAAAAATCTTCAGACAGCCTAGAGGCTGGTAAAAGCAATAATCCTCGATGGTCTTCAGAGCAAGAGCTCCCCTTCAAGAGGCAGCACTAAAGTCAGTGTGTCCCAGTCCGTCAGTCTGTCTGACCAAACCAGCACGTGGTGAAACAGCTCAGACTTTGCTCAGTCCCACGAGAATTGGCCTGAGCTGGCCAGCACAGGGCACACGCTGGTCACAGGGGAAGGTTCTCCTGTCACACGTGGCCTCGAGCTACTTACAGTGACATTTCTCTTTGAACAGCAACGACAACAACAAAATGCTACACCGGTGGCGCGGGCCCCGCGCGTAGAGGTCAGTAGTCCGTCTGTCCATCCGTCTGTCCGTCCGTCCGTCCCACGGGGCAGTGCTGGCGGCCAGGAGGCACAGCAGGGTGTCCTCACAGCTTCATTTTCTTCACCACAGGAATTGGCAGTGCTTGGTAGATTTTAGCTGAGTCCTCGTTAGTGACCAGCTTCACCCAGACGGGGCGGAAGCTGCCTTTGAAGCCGACAAAAGCCATTTTTTCTGCAAATCAGAGCAAATATGTTCAGAGTGTGCCAGGACTGCACCAGAACCCCCCCTGTGTGTGTGGCTACACCCATGGCTGGAGGGGTGCAATGCACAAGAACCAGAACAATTCACACACCCCAGATGGAATCATGCCAAGAGCTTGTAGAGCTGACTGGAGCAATGCGCACGTGGAGATATATTCTAGTGAAATATGGGATGCTCAGTATGCTATACACCATCAAGTCAGAATGTTTCAAGAGAAAACCAGCTAAAAATAAGTTCTGACAAGTAAAAAATCCTGGTTTGGGGCATTTAGTGGGGAAAAAGGTGCAATATTCCTATTATTAAAAGGTCTTTTTATTTAAAATTAATCTGGAAAGTCAAACCCCCTGAATTATTTACTTCTAAGAACAACTGCCAGAGTTCTTTTTCCATTTACAGTTTTAAACTGAGCGTGTTACTCAAAGCTGCAGTGGATACAACCTTTCTGAATAAATAAATTACTGGTCCCAGGATGTTTGAGCACATGCTGACAGAAGCAAGCAAGGCGAAGTTTAGAAGCAGAAAAAAGGCCCCTTTACTGGAATCATGGGGAGTTAGAATTGAGTTTTTAAAAAGTGGTTACCTTTTAACCTAAACCCCTCTCCTGCTCCAAGTTTCTCCAGTACTTTAGTCCATGGTCCCCTTGAAATGAATCTTCCTTTTGATGTCACCAGCACTATGGAGCTGAAGGAAAGAAAGATGTGCAAATGGATGAAGAGTCAGAACACATTCCTCATTTGTCCTGAGCACTGCTAACTCCTGCCTGTGTGTCCAGACACCCCTGAACTACAGCGGCTTCAGCTCTAATGGTCTGGAATGCTTTCCAACAGTTTGGTCATAGATTGTTCTCCCAGTCATGCAAAATCCATTAGAAAGCAGACAGAGGCCACTTTTTTTTTTTTTTAAACATGGTTTTCTAGGATGATTTAAATGTTTCCAACCTGCAGTTCTATCCTGCTTTGCTTAGAAAGACCTATCTTCTCCCTGGGATGCTCTTAGCAAATCTCAAGTAATTTCCTACTCTTTAATTAGCAGATTAAACCCGAAGAAGTTCACTTCTCTGAGACTTTTGTTGCCTTGACGCTTTTCCTTTCAGTGTGCTTCTGTTTAAAAAGCGTATTAATATTATTACTACTATTCCTGACCAGGAATTGGATTTAGCCAGGATTGAGATTGGGTTTTTTTGTAAAGCAGGATCATGACCTCTCTGAAAAGACTTCTTATTTTTTTTATGAAAGAAAAGTGAGCAACTACCATGCTCTCCTGAAGTAACTACTGTGATGTGATTTTTGCAACCTCTAGAATTATTTAAGACAATAGAAACACATCTGACCCCACCTGCATGGACCTCAGTTCAAACTTCCCCCGAGTCTCTAGAGTGGATGCCAGAGCAATATCCTGTCGATCTGCCCACGGCTACTTCAGATGAGTAATCAACAAAGCACTCATATTTGTATTAAATGTTACATATCAGAATCCAAATCCAAACAGATTTAACGACAACTAAATATATTCACTTTCCACGAGCACTCCACAAGCTAATATGGGAACAACCCCTTTGGTTAATGTGTTTCTGATGTGGTTCCAATTCTCCTTCCAGCAGAAGAAGTCAATTGCCCTCCAAGATGCAGGAACATCTATTGGCTACTAACCACCTCTTTCCAAAACTCTGCATTTCTGGCTGCCCATATTTAAAATACAAAAGAACACAGCCTTCAGGTCTGTGCAGGGGAACACACGAAGGGGAATGTATTTTATTAGTGGAATTATCTGCAGTTTGAGAGAACACACAGGCAGTAAAAAAATGCAAGCTGTGCACATCTGTATGGATCAGGGCTTTGTGAATTTAAGCCTGCAGTTTGTCTATAACCCACAACATAAACATAGCTCTGCAGTTTACTAATCACATGCAGCTCTGCAAATTATCTGGGGCTCAATCAGTCCCTAAATCAAAGAGTTTGCATCCTGCTGCTGCCTGCGTGTCCTGCACACATTTGGGCTCTTTTGGAGTCATGAGGCACAAAAACACATTGTTAGCTGTCTGGCCCATGTTGGGTGATAAAATCCAGGAAAAAAAAAGAGTGTTATGAGGCATTTGGTACATTGCACCTGAGTGACAACAGATTATTTACTCACTGATCTTTGATGTTGTTGACATAGTTTTCTATCTGTGCTGGGATTCCTTGTAGAATGGAGTTTTTGAATGTTACTCGATCAACAACTTTTCCGTGATGTCCATCAATCACAACCAGTTGGATACCCTCGTCAGTGAGGAAAAACCTGACACCGTCAACCTGGACAGGGGGAGAAATACTCTTGATCTATCACAGCAACACAATTGCAAACAACCACCTGTAGGAAGCACTGATCGTCCTAAGTCATGGGACTGCTCTTTCCATCAAAGGGCAGAATTCCAGGTTCTCTGAGGTCCAGCTGTCCTGCCTAGTAGGATAAGACATAGCTTTTTTTTTTCCCCAAAATACAAAGCAGAAGTGACCTAACTCTCCGTGGTAACTTTGTAAGCAAGTTTTCCACGAAGATGAAGCAAATATCTTAGAATTGCACCCCATTAAGTTCGTTGAGAGGATTTGCTCACCTCAATGTATGCAAAGTCATCCTTTAGGTGGAAGTACTGTTTCTTATACGTTTCTATTTTCACTTCTATTAGGTGGTCCTTGGTTTTCTGTTGGCAAAATGAAAAAACCAGATTTTCTAGTGAGGACGTCCATTACCTAAACACTGCGTTTTCAATGAAAACATTTTAAACATTGAAATTCGATCAACAGGGAAGCTATGTAGTAAGGGCTGACTCGCTAAATTAAATTGCTAATGGAACTGGGCACAATGGTAACCTCTCTGCTCATCCTGTCACCAGTTAAATTGTTCCACCAAATGGCAGGGCGATTCTCACTTTGCAGAACTGACACATAATTCTCCGAGGCTTTGCTGTGCATTCCTCTTTCAAGGGTGATGAGTGAAAAAGAGCAAATAACAGATAAATACCCCACTTCCTCCCCTAGAACCAGACTTGATACAAGAGGCCATGTTGTGCATTATATGAATGTGAATAATTCAGCTCAACAATGCAGTCCCCTGTCTGACACTGCTGTTCTTACAGCCTGGAGGAGCTGGAGGCTCCAGAATCACATGCACTGTCTTCCAGCTCATCAGTTTTCACCCTGTGCTTTCAAGCACAGCACATCACATCAGAGCCCCAAAAGACCAAATATCCAACTCCAACCCAAGCCTCGTGTGGCTCTCTGCACATTGCAAGAATCTGTTTCATATTATTTCACATGGCTACACCACTTCAGAAAATCAGGCAGAGCATATAGCGACCCTGGCACCAAGATTTTCTATGTCTGTGAGCACATTACGTGCCAGAGTGACAGATTTACATGAACCATGATTCTCTGGTAAGAAATCAGCTGCTTTACCAGCTGTGCACTGGAGAGCTTCTTTGGCATTGGCACTTCCACAATTGGAGTCTCGATGTACTTGGGGTAGGCTGTGGCCTCGCAGTCGCTGACCCCAGCGTTCTTCGGGATCACAGCTTTGATTCTTATTCGTTCACAGCCCTTCACAGAGCAGAAAGCAAATTTCTCTTTCTCATTTTGAGCTTTGAGTTTCAGGAACAGCAGCCTGCAGGCGGGGGAAAAAAGCAAACAGCATCCTTCAAACTTTTGTGAAAAAAAATACTGACCCCCAGTTCTGGTGGACTCCTTCCTACGCTTTGCAATAATTTTCACTGCAAACTTGGCGCCGTGTTTTATGGTGCCCAACATCCCAACATGAAAATAAAAGGGAACACTCATCTCAGAAATGCTTTAGGGGTCTCAGGGAAAGTAAAACGGAGAAATCAGATAGTACCTGAATGCCCTTTGAGCTCTATTCTATAGTGATACCTATATGTAGAAACATATGCTCTGTATTTTAGGTATTTCTTTCTAATTATTATTTTACTCGTTATTTTAATCCTTTGAAAGAAAATAACAGGCTTTATATTTAGTTCCTATGCATCACTGTCATGGTGTTTATAAATGGTTGCTGTTCAAAACAACAAGGGCTGTGCATGTCTTCAGTTAATTTTCATGGTCTGTGCTTTGTTTCTGTCTTTTTTTTTTTCTTACTTTTTGTCTTTTTTTTTTTTTTTTTTTTCTAATATGTATTCATTCGGTGAAGCATTTCCCAAAGTAATTGGCAGTGCACCAGAGGCTGTGAATGACTGCCAGCCATGGGAGTCCCAGGAAAATTAAACATTGGTCACATTCCCAGAAAACCTTCCTGGTTTTGTTGTGATCCCCGCTAGGAGCATTAGCCAAATGGCTAACAATTCCCTCAGCATTCCCGAAGCAAAGTCCCAAATCAGCAAGGCCTGCTATCTTACCCAGTGTCCTCATCCCAGTAGTAGTAGCCTTTGGTGGGATATCTGTGCTCCAGTTTCTCCATTTGAGACGTCCTGTAAAAGGTCCCAGTTTTGTATGTTTTCTTCAAGAGACGGTTATGGATGTCTGAGAGAATGGAAAATGTCGTCCCTCTAGGATAGCAAAACCCTACTTGGATCCAGTCATTCCTAAAAATAGCAAAGACCCACATTGTAACAAGTCATAATATAACTATTATTTTCCTGGGCATGCTAGAAGCCAAACTAAATAATTCACAATAAGCTTTTTCCTGGCCAGTTAAAATTTTCATGGTTTTGAATGAATCAATACGACGTAAATTAGACATAACAGCCATGGGTTAGTTAAGCAATGTAGGTCAGATCTACTCCTGGCTTCTACACCTGTGACTTCCATGCACCAGGAATGAATTAGCTCTAAACTTCCAAAAATGAGCTGTGTTATCTTACAGGGCTTCCTGGGGGAGGAAACAGGAATCTGAGATGTCTCATGAAAAGATGCTGAACCCAATGGACTTCCTGTAACGAGCATGTTCGTTCTGCAAGGGCCCATAAGGTGGTGACCTCACCCATTAAAAATGTGCAGTTACATGACTGGGCTGGAATGTTGGAATTCAGATCACTCACTTGTTGAAGTTGATGAGCCATATGGCCAGCTCTTCAGGGGCTGTCTTGTCCCAGTGGATGGTGTAGCCTTTCCTCAGAGTTATAACTGGCTGATACTGCTGGTAATGAGTGCTTTTGCTCAAAGCCCCTTCCAAGTAGAGTGGGCGATTGTGGTAGTCATTTTTTATTATTTTCATTTTCAGGTTGGCTGGCTTGTAGGCTTGGATGTACATCTAGATGGGAAAAAAAAAAAGAAAAAAAGATCACCGAGGTTTTAATAAACTAGTGAAAGGTGGAGATACTCAGTAAATGCAAGCTGGTGCAAGCCCTGTGTGCTGTACACTAATGTTCAATTCCTTAGGCTTCCCTTTCCACAAAACAAACTGTTTTCAGGAAAAAAAAAAACCAAAAACAAAAACCATGGCTCCTTTCCTCATCCACTGAGTTCAAGTGCATGTGCCAGAGGAGACTGCAGCAGGGCTGAGGTATTCCACAGCATCCTGCAGCCCTTCAGCAGCAGCACAGTATCTGCCTCAGACATCAGACTTGTGCTGAACAAGGACCCTTCTGTCTGGATTTCAGAAGCCTGAAACCCAGCTCAGTGGTTAGGAATTGGCCACAGTGGCACTACACAAAAAAACCCCAATAGTTGCAACACCCAAGACAAAATCAGGCGCCCTCAGCGGAGGAAAGTGAGGACTCTCCTGGCAGCAGCACTCAGGGCTCCTGCGGTGGGAAGAATGGTTTGGTGGTCACACACGGGATGAAAAACCACGCAAGCTGAAGTCTAATTTCGACTGATCAGCACATTTCCCCTAACACTGTGGGCAACACTTCCTTCCATAAATCAGGGGAAAATAACCAGCCGACAGCCTGTGGATTTATGAATATTAATCTGTGAATGCCCATGGAGCTCTCAGGAGGCTTCAGGCAGAAGTTGTTGGAGCTGTCAGCAGCCAAGACCAAAGTTCCTGAAAATGTTCCACAGTATTTCTCATGTTCAAAGCCACCTGTGCAGACATGCTGATAAAGAAACACTGAGCAGCCTGGAGAAAGTCCATTTCTAAAGGTCAAGCTTTGCAGTGCCAAGAAATTTAAAATAAACCAAAGTGATAATGATACTGCAAGGTAAGCAGCCTTACCTGGGCAAAGTGTCCACTGCAGATGGAACCTCTCCAGTCGGGCACGTCAATGCAGTCGGGGTGCTTGATCAACCAGTTATCTTCTTTGATCAGGTATGAGCCTGGATATTCTGAGACAGAACCATCTACGTCATGAAAAACTGATGTTTTGTCACCATCCATATCCAGATCATTGAACCAGGGGCCAGGTTCTCCAAAGAAGACTCTTGAGGTAATCTAAATAAAACAGTGGAACACATTTACATCTCCAGAAAGGAATTCATCATTTAGAGTACAAGAAAAGGATGTCTTCGGTCACTACAGTGGCTCAAATTGTGCATTTTCTGATTTTATTTGGCATTGGAAAGTAGCTTGGACAAGACGTAGTTTTGGGTTTGTGGGTCAGCTTCTGCATGAAGAAATCTGCATTAACATCACCGTTAAATGGCCACAGATTTTGGCCACTCAGCTTGAGGCACTGTAGGCTTCATGTTTGGTGGCTCGGAGGCCCCATACATGGTAATAAACCATGAGCTTCTGAAGCCAGCCATCCAAAAACGGGAGCACCAAAATAATTTTCAGCTTAGCATGTCTTGTAGGTTGGCAGGAAAATCTCTGCCACGTGGTACAGGACCATCAGAGTTGGCTCTGCTTCTTCATTAAGCCTGAAGTCAGTGGAGAGCTGTGTCACACACTTAAAAGGTGTGTTTGATTTGTCAGGCACAGCAGACACACATTTCCCTGCTGGCCATGGGGCAAAGGCTAAAACAAGCAGAATTTCAGCCTCACCAGTGGGAAGGTTTGTTTTATAATTCTGGACGAAGGTTCAGGAGACAGGGCGATTTCACGAGAGTCACTTCACTCTTCGTTTGCTAATACAGTTTTAAGGTTCCAAAGCCACATGAAGTCATTCCAATGTGGGGAATAGTCAGTGACCTCCCCTGGGAAATGGCTGGTCAGGCAATTTCCGACTGATATTTTTATCCAGCGTAAATAAATGCCATGTCACCAGCCTGCCTCGTGCAATGTGAGAGTGACTGACCGACACTTTTAGGGGAATTTTGCTTTTCCCATCACATTTGGCACTAATCAGCACTTTCCCTGACCTGTGGGCAAGACTGCTAATTTTCTGAAAATTAAGCAACACAAATCATTTCAGCCCCACCACTTTATATATTTATTTGTTTGTAATGTTCGGCAGTTGGATTTAACAGCTGCTAAAGGTGAACCTCAGCAAAGCACTTAGCACATATTTGTGCAGACAAATACAAAAATAGCCCAAAAGCACAGGCCCCAGGACAGGTTCAGACCAGCACCCAGAGGTCCATACTGTAATTCAAAATTTGGCAAACCATTTTTGGCTGGACTCTGCTCTCATTTATGCCTGCAGAACTGGAGTCTGGAATAACTCCAGTGTGCGGGGCTGCAGAATTACCCTGAATCAGCTCAGTTTCACTGGCTATTCCCCAAAATCGGTATTTTCTGCTTCTAGGTCAGTCAGGCTTTTCAGAACAGACTTCCTTCTGTTGTAGCACTAATATTATACTGCTGTTGAAAATGAAGGGGCAGATTCTTTAGTTTCTGAGTTGTACAGAAATGGAAATTGTTTTCTCTTCAATGTTGCTATTTTTACTTTCTTTTTTTTTTTGCTGCAAACCTGACAGAGAATTGGATTTTCCTGCTATTGCACCCATCCAACTTTCTTTCTCTTATTGTTGTTAAACTTCTCTAAGAAGAAGTCTTTTAACAAAGACATTCGGCAAGACCTTATGTTTTCCCCTTTTTGCCCACAATCCCATTTCCAAATTATCCAAGGCAAAAAGGGGTTTCTGAGGGGGGTGACTCACGGGGACATCCTCGAAGCGGATGCCAGTGACGTTGTTGTTGGGGCAGCTCTGCCAGGCATTGTTGAGGCGGAAGGCGAGCGCGCTCGTGTGCCGCCCGTCCAGCGCCGCGAACTTGCGGAATGTGCAGTTCTGGACGTTGATGGGGCCATCGTAGAACTGAATCCCTCGGATGGGAAAATCCCTAGAATGCGTTTGGAGGAGACAGAGAGACTCGGTCATGGCACGTTAGCACCAGCAGGAGATGTATTCTAGACACGCACGATCCCACAGCGCTTGTTTCTCGGCCACTTTCATTTCTCGCAGCCCACAGGGTGACTCCTAAGTTCCTGCTTTGGAAGAGAAGGGATTTCCCTCCTTTTTAGCTCTGTGAAGTCCTCTTATCCTTGCAGTTCAGCTCAAGTTCTCTCATGTTGAACAGATCATCTTTATTTAGTCCGTGCTCCTCCAGGGAAGGAACTTACAGCAATGCCAAAGCATTGACCTAAAGATGAATAAATTCGTGTTTGCCATCAGAAATGAGTTCTACAGCAGTGAAACCTGAAACTCAGCAGGGCTGTGCAGACTCCTTGGGCTGAGTAATGGCAGGGCTAAAAGAAGTCCCACCACATCTTTCAGAGGGACTTGGAAAGAAACTGCAAATCTATTGCAATTTAAAAAAATGTTTTTGAAAACAAGGAAAGATCCTGCAACCTACAGGGCTAAGAAGAATTGAAGGGGCAGATTATTGAACCTCTATCAGCCTTTTCTGATATCATCTGCAAGGTAAAGAAGACACCATTTTCACACCAATTAAGTGAACAAAATGCTTAAGCTCTTTAAGACGCTAAGATAAAATGTCTCGAATTTCATGTATGACAAATAAATTTGATCCCTTCCTCATATGAACAGCTGCCCTTAGAGAATTCCTGCCTGCTCCAGTGCATTTTTTCTGTCTGAGTTTCTGCATACAACATCCAAGATGAGATATGTCCACATATATATGTGTAAAGGATATTAGGAGAGGCATGGCAGATTGGGTTTTCATTATTGCTATAGTTAATAATAAGCCTCTAGCATTTCACTGCTGACAGCAAAACTGAGGCTGTAATAAGGCAGAGAAACATCAGCTGAGCTGTTTGTTCACTGGGGGAAAAATTTGGTCTATATGAAGCAAAACCAATGCACTTGCAAACCAGTCTGTAGGACGAAGGTGTAGGAAGAGGCCACACATGAAGTTCAGTGCCATTTCAAAACTGTTTAACAAAGGCATCAAAGTCCTTTGCAGGAGCAAAAGTAACAGCAGCACTGAGCGCATCCATGACCACGGTTCAAGCCTAGGAAGGGACCTGTGTGAGCCTTCCCAGCAGCTGGCAGGACTGTCACCTTGCTCATCGCTGCTGATCACACCCACAGAGGTGCCCCATGAGCACAGAGCCCTCTTGCTGTCCTCTCAAATCCCCTTGCAAAGGGGAGGGGGCAGGAAAGAGGAGCTGGATCTGTCTTGGCAGCCTGCAAGGATGTACCTGCCAGCAGCAGCTGCACAGTGGGGACTCTGGGATCAGGAGACACGACATGAAATCCTTTCTGTGTAATGGTTATTAAACTGAGGAAACCACCCTGGGCTGGAGTTGGTGCTGGGAGGAGGAGCAGGGGTGCTTTGGTGTGCTGAGCTCAACTCACGGGCCAATGGGCAGGGTTCTCCCGCGGTGATCCAGACCCCCAGGTCCCCAGATCTCGTTGTCCATCGTCTCGGTGCCCAGGTTTCCGCTCTCGCCGACAAACAGGCTGTTCTTGATTTCTTGCTTGGAGCCGTCGTCGTGAGGGAAGGTCCCACCACTGAGAGGAAAGGGCTGGAGGTGAAAGGGCTGCTCACAGCCACTGTGCTCAGGCTGCCACACAGTCTGTGCCACACTTACCTCGCCAAGGTCAGGCCAATGCCATTGTCAGCAAACCTGCAAGAGAAGAGAGCTGCTTCAGGAGAGATTTGGGTTTGCTTTGGTTTATCATGTCAAACTATAACAGGAAAAACAATGCAGGACAGCAGGGATTAATTTTTTTACAATGCTCAGGGGGGACTCAAGTTTTTCCAGGCTTGCTCCGTGTCCAGTTTTGGAAGATCTCTTTTGGCCCATCTTGCAGTAAATGCAGATCACACGAAGCTGCAGACACGCACCTGACTGCTCCAGCTGGGGTTAAGGTGGTGATTACTGGCCATAGTTTACTTGCCTGATAAAGCTTTATCCCTTTGTCTAATGATCACACACTTTCCTTTGTTAGATAAAAAAATCATGCTTATCGTCCACTCCAACCAGCTTTTATTATTGAATAGTGCTTTGCCTTACGCACTGTGCTTCCCTGTCTTCATGTATCTCAAACTTCTTTATCATATCATATGCTCTATCATGAAAGAGCTTTGCAAAGGGAACTGGGATTAAAAGAGAGAAGCTTGACTTGACATAAATAAAGAGATCAGAGCTGCCTTATTAAAAATAAAAACAATTAAAATATTATTCTATTTTGCTGAAGTTTCAAGGTAAGACAAATCGCAGCTGTTGCTCCATGACTCCTGCTTATAGAAAGGCTACGATGAATTGATAGTTCGAGCCAAGCTTGATGGTGTCTTCACACCAGCAGTGATTTGGGAGCAGACCCCCTCATGGTTCTGCAGTCTGTAGGTGGCAGCCCTTCCCACCTTATGGCCTCCTTGCTTCCCTGCAGGTCACATTAACACCGGCCTTCTTAATGGGATACATAAGTCTTTTTGTAGCAATTGAAATGGAAATGACTCTGGCTATAAAGGCAATTACAGTTTGATGGCTGCTTCCTCCAATTCACATACGCTCGGATTTGCTGCTGGAAACTCAGAAAGCGCTTGGTGTTTTAGCACCCTCCACTCGCTGCCTTTGTTCCAGCAGCAATGCTAATGTCCCAGTGACCCGACTGGGACCTGTGAGGACACCCCACCCTGGCCATGGAGCAGGCTGGATACTTGTGGGTCATAAGAAACACAAAACTTATTGCTCAATATGACATTTCTGACTGTTCTGCTACAGCCCCTTTCTCGCCAGGTCACCATTGCCAGCTTATCCCACTGGCTGCCCTTAGAGGTTTGGGTCACCCGAAGGTAAGGCAGCCCTGGCTGGGAACTGGACAACAGATATTAGCGTGGCAGCCGTTCCCACCAGGGTTATCACAATATGCCTCATAAAAGGGCTTTTTCCTTTCCCTCCTCTTCGTTGAGATTGATGTCGGGAGCCTGGCTCAGCAAAAGAAACTGCAGCAGATCATCTGTTTTCAAGTGCAAAACAAATACCTGCTCTGGCCAGTGCAGGAAATGGCCTTCAAAGAGCACAACGTGCACTTGCCCAGACTCTCTCTCTTGCTGCTGCAATGCATAGTTTTATGTCTGCTTCATCTGTACCTGCTTATTCAGCGTAACTATGAACCACATAAAACTGATCTGTGACCAGGCTGAGCCAGGAAACGTGGTGCATTTCACTGATTTCTTTTCAAAGCACCTCATTTTTAATGAAAAAAACCCTAGGCTTTATTTTTAGTTGTTTGCATCCGTGTGTCTGTGTGTGTGTATTGTGACCATTTCTGAATGCTGGTCAGCATCACACAGAGAAACAATCTGAGGGATCCTCAGCTCAGGCAAAGCAGGTTTTGTTTGTGTAAAATAACGCCTGTGGTGGCTTAACATGTCATCTTTATTTCAGTCTTGGCTATGCAAAGGTGCAAAGCGATATAAATATTCTGAACCACAGCTATGCTCGCCATAAACACCAGGCTGAAGTCTGAGAGTTGAAATAAGGCAAAACTCACTGGCAGTTGTCCAGCCACACATCTCCACCTCGCAGCCAGGCCCCGTGATCCTGATTCTTGTAGGCAATAAAGCGTTCAATTATTGCAGGTTCCCTGGGCTTCAGGGGATCAGCATCCTTGTGTGGGCTGTACCTGCAACCAGAAGAGAGGAAAGGTTGGTGAGGGAAGGTGGCCTTGCTCCCTGCGTGGCCCTGCTGAACATCTGGTTTGGGGTAACTCGGGAACAGCTTTGGGACCACAGTCCATCCACGTAGCCTGTCTGGCCAAGCTGTGATGGCCAGACCCAGCTGCCAAGGGAAGGAAGGTCCAGGCAAGGCGGTTGCAAAGACCTGCTCCAAGTTTCCTTCCACCTTTCTGGTGTTGTATTGCTGATATATTGCTGAAAGCACGGAAAGTTTGTTACTGCTCCCAAAAGTTTGAGATTTTTTTTTTAAACCCTTACTCTTATCCTTTAGCATATTCCTGTTATTTAGACAAATATCCTTTTGTTTTCCCTTCTGAGCATTCTTATCTCCTAACTCTGGCTATACTGTGGCCATGAGCACCACTGCCAAATTCTTCTTGCTGTGGAAAGGAATTAAAAAATCTTGGAGAGGGGCTGAGTGTATGTCCTTCACAACTCCCACTACACAGGACACACGTACGAGATTTATTAACCATGAAGGTCTCAGTATGATGAAATACTGGCCTGATTTGGTGAAAAAAAGCAGACACGAGTGGGAACTGCCATGATGTGTGCCCTCAGCTGCTCCCTGACAGCCACTGCTTGGGCCACAGGATCTGAGCAAGGTGATGCTGAGCTTGGCTGGCATTTGCCCTGTCCTGAGGCACTGCTCTGCTTTCTGCTGCTGGAGGAGCATCTTCCGTCACACTGCACAGCTTAGAAAACCTGACAGATGAGTATCCAACTCAGGGCCAGCAGCGGATGATCCAGAGATTAAAATTCATTCCTCACCAATGGAGAGCGAGGCCAAGCTGTCAAATTGCTAACAGATATTCAATAGCACTTTGCTTTGCTTAATAAGCCATCATATCAATCTAAAACTGAGCATCAGGCTGATAGGGTTCCAGTAAATGAATATTGCTTTGGCAGCTTCATCACTGTGAATTTACTTTCAGCGAAAGGTTTAGTATCAGCTCATGTGAATTCCCCAGGCACCGCTAAATACAGATATTTTGAGATGGATTCCAATTTCATTCACATCCATGATAACTGGAGGAACACTACAGGGTACAGAATTTGACTTGGGCATTTAATGCTGTAACTGAATGCAGAATATTCTTTCCACCTCTGTCACTGCCCAGCCTAGCTCACAGTTTGCCCCAGCCAGCCCAACTATAGTCATTTATTCACTTGTCCAGTCCTGACATGCGGAAAGTAGGAAATGGAATAAATAAGCTGAACTGCAGCCTATGCTGGTGGGTAATCCCCAAGCACAACCATGACTGCATTATGAATTGTTTGGCTTCCAGGGGCCGTTCCTGCCCTTGTATGGCAAGGGAGAAATTGCCTTTTGTAACCACTTACTATGCCTGCGGCAGCAGGCATTTTCCCAAGGCACTTGTTCAGCTGCACGGAAAAGCAGCATCAGGCTCCAAAGAGCAGGCTCCTCTTAAGTTGTTTTTTTAGCAGCTACTTTCACTGTTGAATTAATCACTTCAATTAACTAAACATTAAAATAATGTAAATAGCACTCACTTTTGAACATTTTTTAGCATCAGCTGCTAGCCAGGGTGCTGGGGTGACGTGGATAACTGATATCTGAGCTCCTGGCTAGGCTCCCCTGGGGAGGAAGACTGCTCCCACCCCTGTAATGCTTGCCCAGTGCATGACTACAGTAGCCTGGATAACCTGCACCCCAGAGATGAAAAGGAGAAAAGGATAAAGTTGTCATTCTCCCCTGCTGAGCTGAGGCTTTCAGCAGGTTTCTCTTCCTTACATGGTTTCTTCTGTCAAGAAATATAGTTGTGGGGAAATGTAGGTTATTGTCAAATTGCAATTGGTGGCAATTGGTCTGTCAGGAAAGAAAACTCTGAAACTTGAGAATATTTAAGTCCTTTTATGTGTCTGGGGATTGGTAACTAAATTAAGAGCCAGACTCAACCTCTAATGAGATAGAGGGGTGCAAGTGCAGTCCTTACATCAGCTGCCTCTGGGGCCAGCTCTGGGGAAAACTGGGAATTCTCAGAAGCCACCAGACCACAGTGGGTGTGCTGATATGATACAGTCCATAGAGAGGTTTCCAGTATTTCTAAATTACTCCATTACACCACACAGAGGCTGTGCACAGCAGCAGAAGTGAAGGATCACTGTGCATATTTAATTGTGATTGTTATTGCAGTGTCAGATTTGGAACTAGACTGAAATCTGAAATCAAAGCATTAGCTCCATGACATAAGCACTCCCTGTTCAAGCAGGCTCTAAAAGAATGAATAAAATCAATAGTATTCCCAAGAAATACTTAGATTTCTTATTCCTAAGAAACTCTTGCAGCAAGTTCTGCCCAGAGGCACTGTTGACCAGGCAGTGAATTTTCTTGCTTATCTAAAAAATTCAAAAGTCAATGGAACACCCTAGAGCAGAGGTAACATCCACACCAGCTCAGCTCAGAGCTAAAGAATGAGGACAAAATGGAAAGGTGTGGGTGTTGAGGGTTCCTTATCGAGGAAAATGGAGAGATGAAGTTAGAAATGGTAAAGTGTATCTAAGTGAAAACCTTTCCTCAAAAAGAACCACCCCAAAGGCATTGCAATGATTCTTTTGAGCTTCCTTGGGGCAATTTCATAGTTTTCAGTCAGTGTTTTAGAGAAGTCTTTTCCAAACCAAACCATGCAAAAAACACTTTACCTCCCAGAAATCAGTGTCAGGATAGGTCTTTTGTCCTTGGCGGATGCTGGAGTGGTTTTAACGCCATTATCAATGATCATTCCAGCCTAAAGGAAAACAGAAAAGCAGTATCACTACATGTTTGTAAATTTTACAGTTCTTTCCACATCCAGACTCTACATCCAATTGTTCTAAGCCAAAATCATTCATATGATGCTAAGAACAGGTTTTGTTAATGGCATGTGAAACAGCCAGGACTATCCAGACTTGAATACAGGCCCCCAAAATTGCTGCAAATTTCCAGAGCTGCACTTTTCTCTTAACTGCATGCATTCCCATACACATAAACCCTCAGCTTGAGTCTGAAACTGTCAGTAACACACAGCCCCACAACATGGCACACTAAGGAGTAAACAAGCAGAGAAGGCGATTAGGCACAGCGGCCGTATTTATCCCTCTAGAAGCTGTTCAGTTAATTGCCAACATTGGCAGTGGAGGTGTATAATTAGACAAGCTGCCAATAGATGCTCCTGGAGGCAGTATTTTAGGCGCACAGAGGCAGGGAGGCAGCCTGAGCAGAGGGGAGAGCTGCTCTGGATGCCAGAGAGCCAAGCGGAGCAGGTGCTGGCTGGCTCCGAGCGCTCCCACGCCAGCCCGCGAGCTGCCTTATCTGCAGACATAAACAAGCGTGCAGGAGCTCTGAGTGAAGCACAAAGCACTAATAGCTTGCAGGCCCATAGAGCTGGAGCGAGGGGATGGCGTTTTTTCTGCTTTTTCCGAGGGCAAAGCTCCCGTTGCGTGCAGACTCACGCGGTAGTTGGAATGCGCGCGGTTGTTGGAGAACTTCCCCATCGGCACGTGCTCGGAGTAGCCGGGGGAATACATTCCCGCCGAGGGGCCTGTCGGCACGTGGTGCAGGACAAACCAAAAGCCCGTTTCCTGAGGAAGAGAAGGGACAGCTGAGACTTTGCTGGTCTACGCTAGCCCCAGGAGACCTCAGCAAAGCCACAAGATTCCAGGACAAATCACAGCCCGTGTAATGCATGGCAGCAAAGAGTTTGACGCACGTGAAAGTTGGCATTCACCCTCCTGCATCTTCAGGGTGCCTTAAGTTAAGTTTTGGCATCAATATTCAAGCATAAGCGAGACTTTTGAAACTTAAAAATCAAATAGTTTTTATTTAGTTGCCTAAAAATTTCTCAAGGAGTCTTAATCTAAGTACTCGAGATTTGGCAGCTTTGGAAAGGCCGCACCTCTCTGGTTTAGGCTTGGTTTTCTTGTTTTTATGGCTTCTCAGGACAATAAGGGCTCCTGATGTGACCAAAAATGCCTGTGGAATTACCATTAGGGCTGACTGAAATTTCAGAGCACCATTACTCTACTGCAATCAACAAAATCATTGCCAAAGGCTTCTCTGGGACTCCGCAGCCACATTTATTTAATTTATCCAGGCTGCACACTGTGAAATTTTGCTGAAGCCATCCAGCTCTAGAAACAGCAAGTGATGAGAAATGTGGAGTAAAAGGAAAAACATTACTTTTATTGGTGCCACCAGCCACAATAATGTACATCTCAATCAAACGGCTCAAAAATGTCTGTGTCACAAAGCAGGTTTCATTCCAGCAAGAGCCTCTCTCAGCCTTGCAGGGTGTAACTGGCCTGACCTGTTACCGAATAAGAAACTCATGCACTCACTTCAGATCCAGCAGCTGCACAGTTTATGAGGTTGTTGTGTGGGTTGGCTATCCAGAAAGTGGACACAGCACTGCAGGTCAGGAAAACAAAGAATAACATAAAAATTACACTTTGAGTACACACCAGTCACCCAGCAATGCCCCCCAGCAGGGGCAGGGCTGATACCTCCCCAGATAAGGGGTCCTGCCTAGGGGCAAAAGGAATGCGTTTTTTCTTTCTCTTCTCATACCTTGTGTCCTCTGTGGGTTGACAGAGAACATGGCCTTATCTTTTAAAACGCCAAGTATTAAATGAGGAATTTCGACTGCAGTTCCAAGCCTGCTATGAAGCTGTCAGATGTCAATCACGTTTTATGATAAGGTAAATATGTTATTGCACAAGTCACAGAAAAGAACTTTGTCCCCATATAAGCTCTCAGGTTCATTAGAGACTTTTTTAATCAAGGGACCCAATGAATTGCCCCTTAAGAGCTTTTGAAGTGTACCCCAGTACCTGCCTTTTCCAAGAGCGGCTGTGGTTCATTAACTTTATTTTCTCCCACCCTCCTGCACATTTCTTTTGGGACTAAAGCACTCAATTTGTCTAATGCACATAAAAGACTCTTAATTGAAAGATTTCCATCAAGGAGGAAAGATCAGTCCTTCCCTGTCCATCCTGTGATGAACAGCATTCAATAACCAACAGGCACAGGGAACTTGGAGCACCTACAGCCAGCAGACTGGCCCCTAAATTTGCTGGGTGAGATTTGTCCTTCTGCAGGGGATAAACCTTATGGAACCCTTATGTCTATTTTAATCTTGTCATGAGGGACTTCACAGGGGCATTAGGCCAACTGATTTTGCTGATGCATTTCCGTTTGTCTGACTTTATCAGGAAAACATAGCAAAATTTTTCTACTTTGGGCCCAGGACTGGCCTAGAAATAAACAAATTCGGATTATTTATAGACCACCTCCTGCTGCACAGGCAAGGGCAAGGACAGTGTATTTCCACAGTGACCTGTCTTTCAGCCTAATCCCATTCCTCGGAGCCACATGGACCGGGCAGGTTACGGTGTCATTTGGCACAATCCTATTGTTTTCATTCCTAGGAACAGCTCCCTGCCTGCCTCTCCCAAGGCGATGGAGCCACAGCTGGTGCTCATCCCCTGCCCCCGCACTGGGACTGGTGGTGGTGCACTCGTGCACTTCCAGGCTGGATGAGCCCAAAGCAAAACAAACTGGTTTTCTGACCAAACCTTCAATTTTTTTATAAAGAAAGACAGGGCAGATCAAAGTACCATAACACCTTTCCATTAGAAAGCACTCGTTCATAGAACAGTCTTCAAAATGACACACAAAATATGTCCCTGTGACTATTAAATGAATTATCAGTGAAAAATTAGGACAATGGCTGATTAACCCTTATTTTATGAATGGAGACATTAGGCGTTTTTTATAAACAAGCACATATGTGAAAAAGAGCATTGCATGAATTCCTCTCTTTTCCTTGCCAAACTAAAAAGCCAAAAATATGTTTGTTTGAACAAAGCCTCTTGGTTTTTTTTCCTGAGGACAAAATAGTTAATAGTGAAATCTTTTCAAAATCAGCTGCCATTTGAGATGAACACAATGTCAGAACACACTCCATTCTGAACTCAGTAACTTTTTGCTGAGCCACTGAGCTCAAGACTCCACAAGACTTAAGCCATGGCTGTGCACTTTGAAAGAAAGGTTTTAAATATTTTAGGTGGGAACCATCTCAATGGGCTTTAAGAAAAAATAAGAAGTATGCCCTAAGTCTATAGGCATCTGAATAGTAGAAGGATAAAAATCTCAAGGAAATTGCTCCCCCAAAATTTGGGGTGAACAGCCCAGGCCCCTACAGACAACTACATAATCACATACACAGCATGCTGTCTGTTATGGCTAAGTCCTGCAAGGAGAAGGAAGAGAAAAAGCTCCCACTCACCTACAGTCCTGCCTGGGTTTAGGGATGTACCCTGGGTAAGCTCCCTCAGTGATCAGCTTGCACATCCTGCTGTCGCGGTCGGAGGGGAGCAGAGTGCTGGGTTTGACCAGCAGCCCCAGGCAGTGGTCAAACGTGTTGCGCTCTTCTGGTCCATCCTCTGTGAAAAAGCAGTGGCCCAGAGCATCATAACCCACCACGTCCTTCACCTGCATGTGCAAAACAAAGGGCAGTGTTCAGGTTTAATGCTTCGGCCACTGCATAATTAGAACAAACTTTCCAGCCATGGCACATGGGAGCCTCAGTGCCCTTTTGAACTCAGGGTCTATAACCAAAACCAAAAGCAAGGTCCCTCTCAGCCCTCAAGAGCTTATAGTCTAAGCAATAACTCTAACACTTAATTAGAGTTTGTCATCACCTACGAAGCGCTCATTCCATTCTTTTGTTGGCCTGCGAAATCAGAGACTGTCTTAGCATGAGCCTGGAAAAAACACAGGGTGGGAGACGAAGAGAGGACCTTAGATGTTCAAATCACATCTGGACTCATTCATCTTCATGTGCAGTTACATGAGCAGCTACATAAAATGCAACTCAAAAATGCAGCCAAGATGAAAAAATATTTTTCCAGGCTATCAGAGAGGCGGAAAGTTGTTTTCCAGACAGGATGACTTGTTTTAGGTTTGACCTGATCTTTTTCTTCTAGTTGTTGACAGAAGCTTTACTTGACCTTGAGACAAATCAGCTGGCATTAATCAGCGCTGTTCTGGTTTTGGTTTGGATGTTGTTAACATCAGGACACCGTTGGTTGGACAGAACAACACCTGTCACACCCCTGGGAAATCTGAGAGCAGGGATGTGAGTGAAGCCTCAGGACAGGACTGGATGGGAAACAGCAGCCCTTGGACACACAGAAAGTGTGTCCAGCAGGGCAGTGTTAGTGGCTATATCTGGGATATGGAAAATTATTCTGGGTCTCCATTGACCAGCGGAAGGTCTGGATCTCCTGGGCTCTTTCCTTGCTGTTCCCATCAGCCATCATCCATCAATCACCTTGGAATGAGGGAATCTTCCTAGCAAAGTTAACCTGCCATAAATGTGTTCCTCTAAATGCTTCTGATGAAACGGTGACTGTCAAGGGACAAAAGACAGTATTATCTGACTAGAAGACCTCTTTATCATGGTGCTGTTGAGAGACCTGCGCATTCAAGTGCTTGAGTTACTTTATAAACAGGCTTGAGGCTTCTTTGTCACCTTCATGCCTCATTCCCAAGGCAAGGAGCACCAATTTCAAATAAAATCCCAGGATTAGTGATGAAATTACTAAAAATATGTTTTCACATGAGAAAAAAACACTTTTCTTGCCAAATCCATTACCAGTTTACAACCACAAAGACTTCTATTATGTAGCATCCATGCTTCAGTGTAAATACTCAAATCTCTAAGCACAAATCATCACAGCAAATTAAACACTGCTAAAATGACCTGCAAAGTGATACATTCCTTTAAGCCATCTCACTGAAATTTACTGCTGATTTCCCTGGTCAAACAAAATGATAGATTTTTCAAGGTTTAGGGTGCTTTATTTAGGAGTAAAACATATGTACTAAACTGTCCCCCCTCAGAAGAATGAACTTTCCCAGATTTGTAATGATAAAGTTTTACAGGACAGAAGAACACTTCAGGAGAGTGAGCAACATTCAGAACAAGGTTTCCAACATGTAGAGGAAGTCTTTCAACCAGAGATGTCAGAATTCCCCAGAAACTGCAGCCAAATCCTCTCAGTGAGCTCTGACTTGTTTCCTGTGTGTGTTTTCATGCACAAGCCCACCACTAAAATGCTTGGATGGCAAACGAGATGCTTGTTCCAAAATCACTCTTTTAGTGCATTTAATTTTTTCTTTGATTAAAACCTTGCTAATAGTCTATAATCTTACATTAGCCATGAGTAATTTAGAGCCAAATAATGCCCTTCCTGGCAAAACAATCGCTGTGAAGTACAGCGGGATTAGTAAAAGCAGATACCACTGAAGCTGTTGGATAGCACAACCTCTTATGCCGTGAAATGCAGGTCTCCCCTGGATCCTGCCAGATTATTTACTGACCCCCATTTAATTTCCTTCCCCAGGGGCTGTTTCTATTTGAGCTTACACACTGAGATCCAGCGGAGGGAGTGTGAATCAGAGCAAAGTTTCATCCCTGGGATTGCAGTGGTGTAATTAGGTGGTTTTTTGGCCAATATATTAAAGAAAACATTGGGTAACTATTGCATTTTGAAACAATAATTATGGGGAGAAACTAATTTCCACAGATTTGTTTCCAGAAGGACCCTCTGTGCCTTCCAGCTAACACAAATTTACAGACAAGTGCAGAATAACCCATCAATGAGGTGAGCTAATATTGAGAATAACTCCTAACAGACTGTGCAGACCCACAGAAAAATACCTGTCATCAGGAATAACTGGATACTCTTTTCTCCTGGACTTTCCATTATCCATGAGTGTTTCTGAAGTGACAAAAGCGACAGCAAAGCAAGCAGGGAAGCCTGCATGCAAATTACCAGCCTGATTTAATGACAGTAAAAAGCAACTGATGCCCCTCTCCAACTGATAAAAACATTTGCACAGGTACTCTACAGCACTGGTGCAAGAAGTCCCTCTGAAATCAACAGCTTAATGTTGAGGACATCCTTACATGCTGTGCTATGCTGAGGTTTAATAGTCCAGCTAGAATTTTTATGGCTATTCCTGAAGTGGGGTTTGTGCACATCATTAAGGCAAATTTTCCCTCAGCAGAGTACATTTTGGATCTACCTGATCTCAGAGAGAATGAATGTTACCTGGGGAAAGACTCAGCTCGCCTCTGTTTGCACAAATGGTGTTATTGCATGTAGAAACAGGTGGTGCTGCCCAAGTAAAAAGATAATAGGCAACTGGGAAATGCATATAATAACTGCTGTAATCAACAGAGACCCATGTGGGTGTCTGTGAACATATCTGGGGGAGGAGGAAGAGGAAAGGAAGGAAATTAGAGTCAGAAATCAGATGAGGAGATGGTGATGGGATCACCTGATGAATCATGGCACAGAGCTGCTGCCTGCAGATGTGTATCAGAGCAATGGAGCAACACCTCAGTGGTGCGAGGTTTGGAGCCCATTTTCTGTGACACAACTGAACAAACTTGATCAGATTGCTTCAGTTCACTGGGGCTTTCTTTTCAGTCACCAGCAATAATGATGAGGTTAAAAAAAAAACCCAAACAAGTGTAAGTAGAGTTTCATATTCACACATTTTGATAAAATAAAATCACCATGGATTATATTCTTGACTAACTAAGGTGCTGAATTATAAGATTTCTCTTGGGTGCCTTGACATGGAGGCAAAGTATGTCTGTTCAGAGAATTGTGGTTGTTCAATAACAGCAAGGGAATCAAGTTGCTTTCATCAGCTACATCAGCCTGTCTAAATTTCACCATTCCATCTTGGCTGGAAAAGCTTGAGCACATGGATTCCTGTACCACAGATCCCCCATGGCACAGTTGCTGCCCAGAGAAAGCACAAGAGACAAAACTACTTCCAAATTCTCTGCATGAGCCCATGCATCTGACTGATCAGGAGAATGCCAGGCTTTGCGTATTTGGTTTGGCAAGTATGAAGCGATAGGGAATGAAGCTCAGACATTAGATCCAGGAGCAGCTGCAGCTTGTCAGCAGCTGTGCAGCCCCTGTGCAGCTATGCAGCCCCTGTGCAGCCAGGGGAGGTGTTTAGGGTGCCCCTGGTGACAGTCCATCATGGTGTGACAAATGAAACCTGCAATGCCACCCTGCCCCTCTGCACATTAATTGTTTACTCAGCATCTTCAGATTGGGCAGACGCCACATGACCCCAGATGACTTACAGAATTTATATGGTAGATTGTCTTTTTAAGACAGAACCCACATTCACTTGGTAGGTTTTTAAGATTGTGTTATAAACTTAGAAGGACAGAGGTCAACCCCAAAACCTCAGATTCATAAATAACACATAAAAGATGCTCTGCTTCTGGAACTGCAATTTAAATGCCCTTTGTTCAACTTGTGTGCATTTTAATTATGCCTGGGATTCTCCCTTCCAAGGCTGGCACTTCTAGAGGTATGAACTCTTAACGCACAGTTACCATCCATGTTACAGCTGCCAATGATATGTTTCCACTTAAAACTGTTTTATATATAGTAGCAGGGCTCTTGACAGTGCAAATTCTCCTCTTCAGGGCTCTGGCACACTTTTTTCCTTTTGGAATGCACTGCCATTTCACTGAACTGGTGGGAGTCCCTTGCCTAGAGAAACCCTGCACCTTAAAGATTTCCTTCTTGAAGGTCATCCAGTCCCGCTGGAGTCTTCTGCCCTTCAGGAGCTGCCTCCCAAGGGACTCTGTCAACCAGGCTCCCAAAGAGGCCAAAGTCTGCCCTCCGGAAGTCAAGGGCAGCCAGCCATTCTGCTGACCCCCCTCCTTACTTCTCCAAGAACAGAAAGCTCTTACCATTTTTGTGATCACTCTGCCCAAGACAGTCTCTAACCATTGCATCACCCACAAGTGATGCATCACTCACTGTGTTCACAAACAACAGGTCCAGCATCCTTACCCCAAAAACAAGGGCACCCCTACCTCTGGGGAGAATCTGAACTTGTTCTTAACATCTCTGGTTTGCTGTAACTTGTCTGGCAACTATTAGTCATTCTACAGATTTATCCTAAAGGATTTCTTGTTTTGGAGTGCAACTGCAGCAAAACACAGCTCTGTGAGTGCCTAATGTTGTGACTGGCATTGCAAACCCAAACCTCTATTACAGAAAAGATGAGGCACACTTAAAGCTTCTGATTATCCTCTTTAAATAGCAAGCTCTGTACATTAGAAAGATCCAGCCTCTCATTAGAGATGGGGTGGTCTGCAGACACTGCAGTGCCCAGGCAAAGGCTCTGTCCACTCCGAGTCACACACAGCCCCTGGTGCCACATGGGCAGGTTGAGATACTCCTTGTATATCCAGGGTGGGAAGAGCCAGGCATTGATTTTAACAATAAAACATATCATTCTGCAATAATTGAGCTCCATTCGTGCTATGAAGAAGTTTTTTTGCTGCTGCCTTTACCTCTAAGGCAGACCCTGGCAGCCCTTACCAGCAATCCATTGGATCCGTGGACTGTGACACAGCGGGAGAAGGTGTTGTGGATGGAGGTGTCTTTCACGTACGTTGGAGGGTTGTAGCCTCCTTTCTCATCCACGTCTCCAGCCATATGGAAATGGATTGGGTAATGCCCCATTGTCTGCTGGCCCATGTATTTCAGTTCTAGACCTTCAATGTGGGTAGCCTTAAAATCAAGACCAATCTGGAGAACAAAAGAACATCAGTCAAGAAACACAGAAGTCTTTTGAGGGCAAGGGGAGGGAACACGGGCATAGGAAGGGTTGCACTGGCTGCTAGAAAGATTTACTTTGTGCAGAGGAGTGTATGGCTGCAGGGTGAGGGAGAGAGGAGCATGGTGGCTACGGAAAACAGAGCTGCACTTTGATTTCCCCACCACTGCCATAGACACATTTAACTTAATTTTAGAAGGAAAGCAGTTTAGTATTTTTCATGAGTTTCACCCAGCTGGGTTCAAATCAAACTTCCTGGGCTAAGCACCACCAAAATCTAGGGAAAACTCAGATTGGGGTATGGAGACTGTATCTCAGGTGTGTTGACCACCAGACACATTAGCTCAGCAATGTCTGTAGGGGCATGACCTGCACTTCAAAGCCGAGGGACAGACAGCAGCAGGGGGTGGATCTGCTCTACTGTGGGGAGAGGTTGTTTGCTCAATGCCTGATGAGGAACTTTTCCCTTCCTGCATCTCAGCCTCCTCGATATATGAAGGTGTGGCTGGAAGGAGGAAAATCCAAGCAAAGCGCTCCAGCCCTACCTTGATGTGTCCACCAAAGGTGTCAAAATCAAAGAAGGAGCACAGCTTGCTGCCGTACTCGTAGCACTGCTGCTCCATCTCGCCCATGACCACGACGTTGCGGCTCAGCAGCCCCACCTCCGCCCGCATGTCGATGCCGTCGATCACCTCGCCCACGTGCAGGTACGTCGCCTTCCCTAAAGGAACAAGATCCAGGTTCAGGATTGCTCTGCCAGTGCTGCTGGCTTCCCGTGGGCTTCCTGTGGTGGGGTTGGCGTGACATGAAAGCAGTGACTGAGTCAGCACTTGGCCGATGCCTCAAAGGAGGGAAGGCTGGAGCACAGGTGACACCCAAGGTCTTGGTGAGATATTTGCAGCAGAGGAAGTGGGATTTTTGGTCTTAAGTTGCTTCATTTATCCAGGGAGTTTAACCAACAGTCTGTTAGACAAAACACATTTCCTACCTTGCAAAGGAACTGCATAGTTTGGATTAGAGCTGGCTGCGTATGAACATCCAATGCAAAAAAAACTGATGATGCAGCTACTGAGAAGTCTAAAACACCAAGGTTAGCACAGCATTTCCCAGAGTAAGACACTGGAAGCTGCTCAGATCCCCCAGCACTGCTCACAGGTCAGCATCAGTCTGATGCTGCTAACACCACGGCTCTTGATGCAAGCAAAGAGCAGAGTGTGCAGAAAGCCTGGAAGGATTTGTGGCTTGGGACAATCACAGCCCCTCACCAAGTTTGTGGGCTGTAAAACCTCCCACTTCCTGTCCTCCCAAACCCCTCCATTTTAGATCTACCCTCACACCTCCAACTTGCTCCCAAGGCTTCCTCCTGCCCAGGTGTAGTCAGAGTCAATGGGATCTTCCATCTACCCCACGCAACATCTCCCCTTGCCAAGACAAGTCACTCACAGCATCCTCCACACACACCCTCCTCCATGGAGGGGTTAAAAGCACAGTTCCCCAGAAAGGGGAGAAGTCCAGGCAGTGGGGATGCCTAGAAAGCAA
Source organism: Origma solitaria (assembly GCA_013397895.1). NCBI lineage: Eukaryota > Metazoa > Chordata > Aves > Passeriformes > Acanthizidae > Origma > Origma solitaria. The sequence continues at coordinate 3,151,871 of VZRL01000323.1, read as the reverse complement.
AGCATCTCTTTGTTGTAATTTCATTCAAACATATTCCTACTACCTCCTTCCTTCCGCAGCTTTCTGCAGAGAAAAGCCATTTGGGAAAAGGTTCATCTTACTGACTCCATTCTGTATTATTCCAGTAAAAATAAGTAATAAACTCTTTAAGTAAACACTGAACTTTAAGGAATGCTTCACTTGCATGTATTTAATTTCCACAGAATCGTTCAAATCCTTAATTAGAAACAAATGGCAAGCCTGAAGCCTGGCTATCGCTGCAAAGCACTTTATGCTTGAGCGGAGGTGCCAAGCCAAGAGGAGGATTTTGAACACTGAAACAATATTATTTTTAACCAAAACATGATGCTTTGAGTGTATAACAAAGACAAGCAAACACCATCCGCTCTCTCTTCTCCTGAAGCTGGAAGCAGAGTTGTTTGATGGTAATACTGGGATTTGGGAAGGGCGAGTGCTCCGCCTTGCTCTGAGACTGCTGTGCTGTGGGACAGGGTTCATGAAGCCACATGTGCCTTCTGCCTTGGCACCTCTGCCTTCAAAATCACCTGATCATGTGAAACACACTCTCTTTTAACTAGAGGAGTGGTGATGGCCAAAGAGTTGCCTGCTCATCTCAGAAATGGGGGAGAGGCTGCAAGGATTTGCAGCTGCATTTGCACCTCACCCACTTTTGCAATTGTCTCCCTAGAAAGTCCTGGGCTTACCCATGCCCATGTTGGTGCCCTGAAGCCGGTGAGCTTCATCAGGTGTGTGCCCAAAATCAGACCCAACCCAGCCAAAAGCAGCAGCTTCGCTTCCCTTATTCATATACATGAAAAAACCACTGCAGTGAGTACCCTCCACATGAGGATACTGCGTGCTGGAGCCTTGAGTGAGTCTGTAAAGGAGCACAGCTTCTTCTCATGGAACTGTTTTCAAGCTGTTATTTTTCAGTTTTCCCCAGAGCTGACCTTTCCTTGATTCACTGAAATGCAGGAAGAATTTTAGATAATCATAAGAACATCCTATTTGAAGCCACATTTCCAGGATTTGTGGCAGTGAAATTAGATAGGCAGTTTTGTTATTCCTGTGCTGAGCTCTAGAATAATAAATGTCATGCTTGCATGTATTTAATTTAATTTAACACCAGTCCAGACATGCAAAACAGGGTAAGCACTGACAGGAATGTTAAATACGGACTAACCAGTTTCTAAATATAACTTCTTGGGTGCATGTTTTTCACTCTATGCTTTTGCTGATTTGACATGTTTGGAGATAAAAGGAGAGACGGAAAGCAATCCCCTTCCAAAGTAAAAGCAGATTTTGAATAATAGCTCCTTTAATAGAGTTTTGAAAAACAAACCACTTCTCAAGGCAGACAGAAATTCAAGCTCCCTGCAGCAACGGGACTGAAAGAAGCTTATGGGAGACAGAGCCTGGCACAGGAACCCTCGTGTGCTGTAAATGCCTGCTGGGAACCAGCAGTCCAACACCAAGCACTTCCCATGGGATCGGAGCACTGCGAGCAGCATTTACAGACACGTGGCACTGCCAGGGAGCTGCTTGGGGCACGTTTAGCTCTGGACATGAAAAAAAAAACCACAAAAGAATCAGCTCCGTGGTGAGTTCAGGGAGTTCACACGAGGATGGGAGCGTCTCACTCTCCAGAGCTGCGAGTTTGCAGCTCAGCTGCTGCTCACGTCTGGCACCCACAGCCTCCCCAGGATATCTGAGACCCAGAGCGCTGACCAAGGGCAAACCCCAGCCAGGACTTTGCAGACGAGCACCGAAGTGGTTTGATAATAAAAAGGCAGCCCTGTGCTTTCAAAGTGGGAGGAATGTGTTGCTGCTTCAGCATCAAAGCCAATGCTGAGATTTCCCAACCACCAACAAGCCCTGAGGCCACTGATTCACCTTCTCCTTTGGGTCGGGGCTGGCTGCATCCCTCCTGGATGGATCCTGCCCTGCAGTGAGCCAGGCTTGTGCCGTGTGATAATCTAAACCAAACACGGCCTCGAAGTGCCACAGATCACATCTCCCCACAACAGAGCAGGGCGAGGGACTGGGAAAAACTCCCTGATTTTGCTGCTGGTGTGTCATACCAGTGCCTCCAGTTAGCACAGAGTGAATCCACAGGGAACAGCTCCTGGAATATGAGGGCTTGCCTGGTGGAAGTCTTGATTCAGCAAAATGTGAGCACATTTCAGTGTCTGTTACTCAAGACAGTGACTGTAGAAGTCACCAATTGCTGGCAAGGACAAGGTAATTATTAAAAGGAAATGGACATTAAAATAAACAGAGATGATCCACTAATCAAGGGCGTGCTTATGTGAACAAAGCAATTCAAAGCAGTTTCTCCAAACGGTACGAAGCGCCAGGAAAACCTGCCATATGTGAACCCAGCCATAAAACCTGGGTCTTGGGACTTATCAAACCTGGCAAGGGTGGAATTTTAAAACTATTTCAGCTGCGGCAGATGTGGAAGGGTGCTCAGGTCTGGTGAATTTGACAGATGTCTCAGAAAACTCTTGCAGGTATACTCATGGCATTCCTAAATCCCTTGGCTCTAAATGGCTCAAACTGCTAAATCTCCCTTTGAGCAGTGAAACAGGCACTTAAAGGTCTGGGTTTGGTGAAGATAAAGTAAAGCTGTGGTTCTCCTGGAATATCCTTTTTCTCTAAAGAGTCTTTTCTTCTCCTGTGAGCTCTCTAAGGATAAGACCTGGTGTCCATTGGTCTTTTGATGTTTCCTAATCAAGTTTTTAAGGGAAATGCTAAACAGAATTTGTCTGTTCAACCCACGCAATCCAGTGACAGTGAATCCTTCAGGGCATCTCTAAAGTCAGTGCAACTCTTTACAGATGGCAGCCCAGATGTGACAGATTTATAATTTTTGCCAAGCACTTGTCATCACTGGTGGTAATGCCCTTATTGCTTATATTTAATAACAAACAAATGTTCGCACAGGCATCTTTCAAATCCTCATTATTCTGAATTATCCCGATGGGTTTTGCTGTTGCATCCCTAAGCCACAGGCCTGTAACACAGCATAGGCTGGGTGAGCTGGCTTGATCCTTGAGCCACACAGCACAACCTGATGTCTTAATCAACAAATATCCCTCCAATTCTGAACTTCCACAAGGAAAAATAAGTTTTCAGCAAATAGATATACAGCAATCAGGCACAAACTCAACCTGAACCACTATGTAAACCTCAGTGTGATTCTGTCAGCTCAGCTTGCAGGCAATGCCCATGGGCAGAAGGAGCTCTGAAAGATGGTTAGAAAGGGCCATTTCACAAAATCTCCTGCCTGGCCCTCAAGCACCAGGGTTACCTTGAAAAAAGGAGCTTTTGACAAGTTCCAGCTAAAATGATGCCAACTTCTAAACAGAACACCCTAAATCTCTAAAAACATCTGAATTTTGATAGTGGAGTAAATTCTCCCATCCTTACAGCACCAGATGAATGCTGACACAGGCTGTGAATTTGTGAAACAACTACGTATTTATGCTTTTAATTCAAGGTTCTCTGCATGAACAAGATCACAGTAAATTCCTTATCTCTCTAATATTCACAGGATTTAAGAGATGGATGCTCATAATCATAGATTCACCAGTGTGTGGGATAATTGGAGTAATTATGCCAGGCACGAATGGTTTTTTCATCCTTTATCAAGAGCATATAGGAGCACAAAAGAGCATTTCATCATTTCTGTTCCATGGTGAAACTTATCAGCGTTAGTAGAAACTTCATACAGAGCAACCAAGATGCAGATAAGACTTGTTTCCCAGGGAAACTAGACAAAATACTTGATCTTTCCTACTATCCAGTTCTATCATAACAACACAACCCTTCCTTCCTTCCTTCCTCCCTCCTCCCTCCCTTTGCCCTGCGCTGCCGTCCCTCCCCAACCCTTGTGAAGTTGGAAGATCAAACAGTTTTAATCTGTTCCCACAGTGAAAATAATCTAGGCACAAAAATGACAAGCAAGAAAAAAAAAAGAGTTAAACAGAGAGAGCAAGCAGAGGAAAAAAGTTCCATTGAAGTGAGTGACCATGTGGGAGCAGGACCTGCAGATCTGGGTCCTCATGGAAGCCACACTTACCCATGGGAGCCACAGTTTTTACATTAGTGTTATTTCTCCAATAAAGGAGTGCAAAAGATCAGAGCCTGTGTCCTCCCCCACCTCCAACACTGAAATTTGCAGATGCCCACAGCTAAATAACTAAATCCTCCTAAAACCTGATGGCAATTGAGTATTAACTCCCTTAAGTTCTTTTGAAAAGCTCCAATCAATCCATTTCTAGCAAGTAAAGAAAGTATGAGTTTCAGCAGGAAGTATCAAATATAAATAGGACATGAGCTAACTAATGAGTTTGACTTATTTGGCACAATATGCTAAACCATGTCTATTAAAATACCATTAAACTATGAGAGCATAAATTATATTAAAACTTGGTATGCCAAGTGGCTGCCACACCAAACTGGCTGTCCAGAAAGCAAACGGAGATTTTCTGCCTTTTTTATAAGAGAGATTCTTAAGTAGTTAAGATCTGTCATTTAGGTTTCATTTAAAAAATAAATAGAAAGGCAAAAAATAATTATTAAAAGGAAAATAAATCATCATGGGTAGAAATGGTTTTATCATTTGTCTTTCAAAGGGCAAACTTTAGGAGTTCTCAGCTGCTAAACTGACCCTCTTAGGAAAATTAAGCCATTTCACTTATTACAAATGACATTCCTCTGAGATCCTGTGTATAATGTATGTGTGGAAGGCTTTTGTCAGAAGGAGCAAAGTCATCTTGCCTTTCTCCATAGCAAAAGGCAGGTAGACATCTATGATGAATGTTCTGCACCCAATTACAAGCCTGGCCCAGGCACACAAGGCCAGGCTGTGCCAGGGCTGCTCACCTGAGCTAAGACCAGGGGCAATTATAGATCCTGATTCTGGCTAATTACATGTCATGGATGGGGCAGTGGATGAAGTTATTCTGTGGCCAGGCACAGAGCAGCTCATGGCTCCTAAAGACAGGGGACATCTCAGCCTTGCCCAGGTTTTATTTCATCTAGATGGAGCTTAGGTTCAGGCAGAGTATTTTATTTTGTAGCACGAATGTGGTTTTGTTACAAGAAAGTTGGATGTGATTTTTATAACTGGACTAAATTTTGCCTTGATTTATATAATCGGTGAAATCCCATTGACGTCAATAGAGTTGCCTGGATATAAGAAAGGAGAGACTTTGGCCCTGGTGTTCATGTCATTTGTGGTTAATAAAAGGAATGTCCTAATTCTCTGAAAGAGCAATCGGAGACCGAAAGCACAATTACTTTAACTAGTGTTTCCACTGCTTCTTTACTTGAAATTCACATGAACTTTTCAGTTGTTTTTAACCCAATATTTTTTTCCTTAAACTAACCTAGCTGTCATTGTTGCAGAAGACGAATGTGACTACACGAATTTCAAGATCCATTAGATTACGGCAAGCCCAAGATTCCTACGCCATCTTTATTTTTACTGGTGATCTTCCAAGACCATCTTCATGATGTGACTTGTATCATACCAGTCTGAGTCCAATAGCTCAGAAATTGCTCAAGAAAAATATTCAGCTTGGAAATGCAACTTCTTTGAAAGCACTAGGCATTTGAAGTCATAAGACTATGATACATCCGAACTGTGAATAACATTTTTCTTGGCCTGATGCACATCTCCAACAATGAATGGCTGCAGCCCTGTCCAAAGGAAGTGCATTGGTACCTCCCAGAAGAAGTTGCAACAGAGATAATGCTGAAGTGGTTCGTTTCAGAGAACCGAGTGAACTCCCTTGGTGCTTTGGATGTTCCAAGTGCCCTCATGGTTTCCCTGACAGGTCTTACTGTAAATGCAGACAAAACCTCTGCCTAGGGCAAAGATAATGGCACATGCATGGTTTATCACCTCTGAAATACAGCCTCAGCCACTACAGACTTTTATACTGTGAAACAACATTTGCTTTTGTAAATTACAGAAGAAAAAAAAATCCTCATCTCTTCAGATAAGGGGCAGTTCATGCTCTGTTTCCAAGCTCTGCTTATCAGTGTGCCAAAACAAGGTTCTAGAAGGGAAAGAACTTCACAGACTCAAGTGAAGATTAAATCTCCCACTCTGGACTTCACTTTTATGCTCATGCTGGTAATAGTCTGTGCTTCATCATGGTTATGCTACTTAATTTGGCTCGGTATCCAGAGGCCACTTAAAAATCATTGAACTACAAAATCTATTCATCAAAAGCAATCTGTTTTGCATTTGAGCTGGTCACCTACAAGAGAAAAATGCTGGGGCTCTGCAATGGCTCCCATTCCTCCTTCTCACATTCACTCTGGTAGCACCCTGCGACTCCATCTCCCCAGTGCAGAGGCTCAGGACAGCTCCCTGGCCACCAGAAATGTTTGGTTAATACATCACCTCTAAGCAATGCCCTCTGGAGACACAGTAAATGCGAAACAGTAGCTTCAGTAGTACAAAACAGTATTTCTAAAATGTAAGATTACAGTTCTTGTTAAGTAAAACTTAGGAAAGCAGCCAGCTGGACATTACTTCATAGCCCTACAGTCTGCTCCTGCCCTAGCTCGCTCTTCACATCCGCTGTGCTCATCTGCTTTCTAGGAAGTTATTGAAAACTTCAAATACATAACCTGTTCCTCTTAAGTAAATGCACCTACTCAATGGCATGCCTGGGGACAGAAGTGGAGTCAGCTATGAAAAGGGAAGGCAGAAAGGAACCAAAATCAAGTTAGATGGTTTTCAAGCAGGAAAGTTATGTATCCCAAAAGCTTCTGACAACCAGTCTTCCAATTTAGGTGTCTTTCAACTATTTTCAATTTTTCATGGAGTCATGTCAGTGCAAATGACAGAATCTGTGACCTGCAACGCCAGAGCGATAAGATGAAGCGCCTCACCTGCTACCTTGACCTGGGTGGGTCTGCAGGTTTTGCAGGGCAGCACTTGGAACTCCTCTGCCTGGTACATGGAGTAGTCAGTGCTCGCCACCACCAGCCTGTCCCCAGGCTCCCAGGAGCTCACATCATCCACCAGATTCAGGATCGTGCTGTTCACGTTGGTGTCAACAGTTACCATGAGCTTTGGTCTCACTGAAAAGCCAAAATGGAAGGGTGGAGAAGTCAGTCAGTCTTATCAGAAAAAGCTTGCTCTTTTTTTTTTCTTTCACACACCCACCCACCCCCCTGGAGTGCCACCAAAAATTATGATTTTCTCATGCCAAAAAAAAAAGAAAACAAGTTAACTCTTCCAAACATGTTTTTTTACTGGCTTTGGCTTGGCAAGCAAGAAAACAGGAAAGTATTTTCCTTTAGTTGCAGGCAGGTGGATTTTCCACTAACCCCAGGATAAATTTAAATGTAGCTCTTAGTGGCTCATTCTCACCACACCCACTTTGCAGCAGCCCTTGTGGGCACTGGGTGCTGTTGTTTACAGCACCAAAGTGGTCTTTAACGTAATGACTGTTTTTTCCAGCAAAACAACAGTCTTCCACCCTTCTTTTCCTGCCAGCACCAAAAATCCTAATGACCTGTCTAATGACCGGGTTAGAGGCAGCGGTGTTGGAATTAATAACTACAAAATGAAGTATTAGTTTCAAACCCTGTTGTCTTCACATGTTCTGATTGACTAATCCTACGTCATCCCAAAATGTTTTTGCAGAAGACAAGGAATTTACAGGAATAATCTTGCCAAGTATTTCCCACAGCCTTGCTGGGCATTTGAGAAACCACCCTGCTGCCTCTGTTAGCGCTCAGGAATTTTTCCTGAGATAAATCTTTGGATGCTCTATCCGAGTACGTGTCCATAGCCCAGCCAAAGCTTTAGCTTGGAGAAATTACTCAAGTTGTTCTGACACCAAACAAGAGCCAGTCATGGGAAGAGAGAATTTCTGCTGTCCTCTGTTCTGGCCTTCAGAGATGGGGCACATACCGGATTTGCCACACAGGAACCTCACTCTGTATTTGCGGCAGCCCTCGCCCGTCTGGTCCTTGCCATGGCACAGAAATTGGTAATCGTGGCCGCCCTTGTAGAAAACCTCCACGGTTAAATTTGCTCCATTGAGCGTCGTCGCCTGGAATGAGGATGGAAACACAACACAGGTGTTGCTGTGAGGCGAAGGGATTTTACCAGAACATCTATGCCATCAGAAGAAACTTTTGCTTTGTTTTTTTCCCTGTGTCTATGCTCCCCAGCCGGCATTTCCAGCTGCACACACTCTTGCTTTGGTGCACGCCTTTCTCCTGTGGCTCTACCGAGACCATGGGCTGTTTTGGGAGGAGTTTGTGAGCTTTGCAAACATCTGCCTCGCTGCCCTAGATTTTCTCTTGCCTCCGGTTTGAGGGCAGATGGAAACATTGAGCACGGATGCTTGCGCCCAAATGAACTCATGGTTCCAAGCCTCTGCACTGCGCTCATTCCATTGCTAGTGGCTAGGCTCTGTCTGAACCTTGCAGGAGAAAGGGGTAGGGGTTTTATTTCCCCATTTCATGGATCAGTCAGTCTCTAAAAAAGCCCCTGAAGCTGCTGCAATACTGCTGCCTGCTCCAAAAGAAACAAGGAGAAGTGGCCTTTTCTCACAGGCAAGCACCAGCCTGTAGAGCTGCCTTGAGAAAA
>VZRL01000323.1:3078645-3143169 GCA_013397895.1 Origma solitaria | reverse complement strand
AAAAAAAAAAAAAAAGGCTGTATCATGCCAAGAAGCAGTGAGATATGTGACCTCTCTGTCGTTCCTGCTGGGGCAACCTCACCCCTCAGGGTCATGTCAAATTTCACATTCTATGTCTGTAGCTTGCATTTCTCTTGAGCCTTTCACAAAAATGTGGCGCATTGCATTGGGCAATCCAAATACCATGTGCGTTTTAGCCAGGCACCAGGAGAAAAGGCACCTTTCAATGAAGGGTCCGAGCCTGATTCTCTCACTCATGCAGGCTTTCCTGATTAATGCATCCACCCCGGTGCTGTGTGTGGGATTAGCACTGTCAGCTGGAGGAATGTGCCTCTGGCTGTGCTGTGCTGCTGTTATTATCATCATATCTTCAATTTTCTTGCATGCAGCAGAGCTGGGACAGGCCAGCTGCTGTAAATCAGTGTAACTTTATGAAAGCAATGAGCAGCACCAGATTACACTACCTGAGGATTTGCCCTAGGATCTGCAGGATAAACTGAAAAATGTCTCACTTTTAATATACATGGAGAAAAAAAAAAGTAACTTAATTCACAGAGGACAAAAAGGTTAGTTTCTAGAACAGAAGAATATCTTTCTTCTTTCTCTTTTAATACACACTCTAGAAGGGGCTGTAACAAACATCTGTCCCCTGTTTTGAACTAAGTTGTCACTTGTAGTACGCCACTTGTACGTGGAAGCAGAAATGACCGTGGGTTTGGTAAGACCTGGCAGAAAATTATAGGGAAATTTTTTCCTTTCTGTTCAAGAGAGATTCTTTATAACATCTAGCCCTGGAAACTTTCACTCATACTGTCAGCATTCCCATTTACTTCAATAGCCACATTCTTGTGAATAAGGACAACTCCACTGGCTCAGAGCATGCAGGAACCTTAGGCTCAGCCTCACATAGGTATGAAGGATTTTATTGTCTCTTTCTAGGCAATGCTTCTGCTATAGTTGTTTTACCAGGAAGACATAAAAAATATATGGTGAACACACACCAAAAAAAACCCCAACAAAATCCCTTTGTTCCTTGCTGGGGTTCTTTTGTCCTTAAAGAGACTTTTGCAGTGTCAGAGAAGGTATCTGACTGCTCCTCAGTGTGCTGGCCTGATGGCATAATTGTAATGCTTAGCTCCAAGCAGAATTTAAATTTCTTTCCACAGAGATAAAGCAATTGACTCCAAAAAATGGCTGAAAGTTCACCAATATTTTTGACAGCCTGCTACAGCTGGTAGTTTTACCATCTCATTACATTCTGTGATTAATTTTTTAGGTAGGGTCCATTCCAGGGCCATTTAAAACCTTTGAAATTTTCATGTGCTTGCTCCTTTTAATCTTCCAGCAGGGAACCACATATTTCATGATAGCATCTGTGCTGTCCATGACCCCATCTGTGCACCTTTTCATGCCAGAAGCCAGAATTTCCTGAAAGGAGCTCAATTTTGTCAAATTTGTCTCAGAACAATACCAGACTGTAAACAAGATCTTGTTGGTTGTGTATTAGTGGCAAAATAATTGGTGTGTTTCATTTAGAGACAATAATTACTGACAAGCACAATTATTTTGGGGGTTCAGTGTCAGTCCAAAGACTTGCCCCTCTAAAGTGAGTGGTAATCCTGCCTACCTGGATGTCAATGGGCTGCCTGCAGATTTTATCAGGATGGGCAGCTTTGAAGTCAGACAGTTTCTCCATGTCCTTAGATCTCACTTTGTCAGGCTTCTCAAACCACTCTGTCCATTCTACATCTGGAGACAAGTGCAAACAAGAATAGTCATTTGGAAGTGAAGCTTAATGAGTGCGGCAAAAATGCATGAAGCACAATATGATCTCAGATATCATTCACAAGTTTCTTCCCTGATGATCTGATTCCTGCCTCTTCCTGCCAGTCTGTCAGCCGCTTTTAATGATGCTGTGAAGTGCAACCAGCCAAGGGAGAGCAGAGTTATTAAAAGCTACATAATTGGCGTGTGCACTGTGAGCATCATTAATAGATATGGATTTTGGGTCTGTGTCTGCCTTAGCTGCCTGCTCTGATCTTCAGATCAAGTTGCACCAGTTCCTGTGTGATGTCTGAAACATGGACATGATGACTGTGCAGTGCAAAGAAGTAAGAGGTTGTGTGTGAGCTCTGAGACCATCTGAGATTGAATTTCATACCCAGTGCAGAAAAGGAAAAAGGATCCCAGTTATTCAGAGGGTCCTGGAGACAACTGGGGAAAGAATCTGTGAGTGTTCATTACTTGGGTTAGTGACGACATGAATAGCAGCTAGCAAGTCCACTCTTCCCAAATGGAAAAGGATTGCAGTAAAAAGGATAATTCACCCTAATTTTCAGCTGTCTGCCACCAAGTTAAATAGCCCACAGAACTCTTACCTTGAACCCACTCACTCGTCGAAGAGACGTTAAAATGTTCTCCATTCTCAGCTTTGAATAGTTTGAATACTTTGGCCACAGCTGACCCTCTGTGACCTGTTAAAAAAACAAACATTGGGAAAATCATTGAATGCAATTGGTAAAATCATGGAATGCAATTGATAAAAGTCAGAATGAAAACGTAGTGGTCTGTGTGTGTGTCTGCATATTTTGGCTACATTATTCAAAATTAGCCCTGCGCAACTTCCAGAAAAATTTACTGGCCTTGCAATGAGGCTTCATACACTTTTGTAACTGCATGGATAATCAGAAGGAAAAATTTTCAAAAATCAAGAGAGGATAAACCCCCCAATTATTTGTAACACATTGCTATTTTTATTTAACTTTGTAGCAAGCTGTGTTATTCATATCATGAGAAGACAGAGACTCAGAAGTGTTCAGCTTGCAAGAAAATGGTTTCACAGGAGGATTAAGGCTGCTAATTCAGGATACACTGAGTAAATTTTCAGCTGGTGTGATCTGGGTCTATTCCATAGGTTTGTGCCTTAAGAGAGGCAGTGTCTGAGCTCAGTGAAGTTACATGGATTTACACCGGTGCAGGATCTCACCTTTTATCTAAGGGTTTGGATAACCTAAGCTATCCCCTACTCAGCTGCTTTGGATGCATTAGTGGGAAGAAGCAATATATAGAGAGAGCATTCAATTAAATGTGTCAAAGCATCAATTGCTGATAGCTTCAATGTAATGCAGTGGAAAGTAAAAGCACCATCGACCAAATTAATCTAAGCCATAGCTCCAGCAACTTCCAGCGATCAAGTCAAGACAGCATTTTGTGCAGTAAATACCTTGATATTCAATGTGGTCTTCAACAGAAGAGGAGGGATTTCCTTTAATGGTAATAAAACTCCATGGGTGCCTGAAAAATGAAAATGAGAAATGATCAAGTTATGTCAAGCATGAGATGCATATTTCTTATAGCCCAACGTTCTTAAATTTATCAGAGGCACCACACTCAAAATAGTCTGATTAGTGTCACAGACACCTTAGCTAAAATTAAAATTATCTTAACACTCTATATTTCTTCAGTAAATATATCAGAAGAGAAGGAAGTTTGAAGACAAATCCCCACTTTAAGCACTCCTGTAACAAGCATGTTCCTTTTTTATATGAGTGTTTAAAGAAACTTGTGTACGACAGACCCAAGAGACACTGGCAACTCCCTGGGGAGCCTGAAAATAAATCTTTTGTGTATGTGTCTGTTTGCGTGTGTATCCACTAAAGAATATGAAAAGAAATCACTTCTGCTTTAATAAATTTAGCTCATGCTGAAACCTTGTATATGACAATTGTCTTTGGAATGACCCATGAGAATTTCTAATGGACAGACTGGCTGGCAAAGGGCAATAAAAAGTTCTTAGATAGTCTCTGCATATCTAGTTTCCTCCTTTTGAACACTGAACAAGAATAAATGTTTATGGCTCTGAATTGTCTCTTCAAATCTGATCCCATGTCAGAAATCAGTTTGTTACCATCTGATGGTTATTGATCAGGTTATTGATCAACAGCTATCAGCCACTCTGGAGAATGACCACATGGATGAGAAAGCAATGGAGACATGGACTAAAGTGCCTCCCAGCCATGGAGGTGAGCCCAATTAGAAGGGGTCAGGGGGATTTGTATTGTCAGAATGGAGCTCATTCAGGCATATCTGATCTTAATGAGTAAAAGAATAGAAAATTATGCTTTCAGGTTGGTAGGGAAACTGTCCTGATTTTAGCAAAAACTCCCATAGATTAGGTCATGTCTCTACAGTTATAAATATCTGGTCCTTTCAATTGCACCAAGAGCCTTGCAGGTCACCTTACATTGCTGTAAGTGGAGCTCCAAACCACTCTGGGGCTCCAGAAGAAAACACATCCAGACACTGACAGAGAGCCACTAAAACACACCCAAAATCTGCGGTGCCATGAGCTGGGATTTGCTTCTCTGGGGGCAGCAGGGGCAAGGCTCTGGGTGAGCTCTGGGACATCCCATCCAGGCAGGGCTGCTCGAGGGGACACCGTCCTCAGCCCCAGCACTGGCCAGGCTCGGTGGGAGCTGCCAACACCACTGCCTCAGAGCCTGCCAGGCAGCCAGATGCTCCTGCTGGAAAAATTGCCTGTTCGCCAATTGCCCAAGGCACTGATGGGCTGTGATCTCCATCCAGCGACAAGAGGGGGATGGGAGCACGAATGACAATTTATAACTCAGCAATCAAGATAGATTTTTTTTTCCCATCATTATTATTATTATTATTATTATTATTTTGGTAAACCGAATTCAAAACAAGTGACCAAAAAAATTACGATACCTCAAAAATAATTCCAAAAGTGATTTTAAGAATAAGGAGCTATTCAGTTCGGCAACTCGAAGTTTGGCCCCACTTCATGTGTTAAAATACTTGGTTCTCCCGGTTATTTTAGCACTAAAAATAGCTTTAAAGTCGTTCAACCCTGACACATAAGGACACATGCAATCTATTTGGGCAATATGAAATGAAGCGACCAGTAAGTCCAGAGCCAAACTGGAGACATTTGTGGGGAATTCCGAAGAGAACAACTATGTCATCAAGTGAAAAAGGGCTTTCTTCTTTGTTAATTACTAAAAGGGGGGAAAATGGCTCACACTGAAAGAGTAAACACACTTTTCAAAAGGAAAACAATAGAGGAGGAATGCAAGATTTTTCTTTCATTCCTAATGTCCTGGACTCAGCAAATAGGCAATAAAAAGAGGTTCCAGGAGCACAGAAACATTTTTGAATAAATCAGCATTGCTCGTCAGCTCTGCTACAGCAAGGGGGAGTTACACAACTTTACAATCTGGTTGAGTATGGAGCAGCTGGAGATGGACAGGAATTTGCCCATGAACTCCTGCCAACACCCCAGCCTGGAACCAACACAATCTGCATAGCCTGGCTCAAGTGGCACCTCACAAAATGTGAAACAGAAATTCCCTCAGCCTGGGGCTTACCCTCTAATTCTCTCAGGGATGCCCATGGCCAGCCCCAGCCTTCATCAGGAGCTGAGAAGATCTGACAGCCAGGACTCAGCAGGACCAGCCAGCAAACCCCAGCGCTGGGCAGTGAGTGGTGACAGGCGTGTTAGAAAGAAAAATCCATCTGCTCTCCTCAGCCAGAGCCTGCCTTGGCCACAGAGCTTAAAATGTGTACACGTGTGTGTCATTTTCTCTCTCTGAACATTTTTTTCTAAGATACTCCAAAAAAAATTTCAAAAAGCACCTGTCAAGTGCATACATCCTTACTCATAGTTATAGATGTGAGTCTCAAACATAAACCACTGTGTCTAAATCTTGTTACACTGAAGTGGAAGTTCAATTTGCTTAAGAGGAAAAGCTTGGGTGTGCCTAAAGCCGCCTGAGTTCCACTGTGCCATCAAACTGCCTTTCTAAGGCTGCTCCCAGCTGCCATCCAGACAATGTGGGGTTTTCAGAGCTGATGGACTTGAACTCTGAGAACATTCCTAAAAATATGTTTTTTTAAATAATGCACCAGATATTTTTCCACGCACCAGTCTGGCGGTGGAAGACAGTATTAACCAGCTACTGCTACATTATTTATCCATGTCTCTATAATTTGTAGAATGCAATTTTGTGGTATTCTAGATAACAGTATGGCAAGGATTAGCTTTTTGACTGCAAACAATAGCAACGCTGAAAGTAACACTTCCATGGATGAATTTCTGTGGTATTTCCATTATAAACACTGATGGCAAAGTGATGACAAACTTGCATTAAAATGCCACAGCAGCCTAAAAAAATCAGGTGCCATTTACTTTTATGAACATATGAGAAACCCATCAATTCCTTCCTGTTGCACAGTTGGGGAAAAAAAGTATAATGTTCAAAAATCATGTTCTGTTTCCCTAATTCCAGCGTTTGAAAAAAACACCAGCAGGCTACTAGGCTCTAATGTGGGGGTCTAGATTTGAGATCAAGAATTGCCCTGGTGGAGATAGCCTGGTTTTGGAGATAATTTCTGCCCCTCTGGTTGATTCTTTGAAATGTGTTGCCTGGTGCACAGGAGCCCCTGCAACATTTGACACAACCATTTCATCAACCACCCCAGGTCTTGCTCCAGCTCTGTGTGCCCAGCTGACACATCTCTTTCCACAGACTCCTTTATTGAATCCCTTCTCCCTACAAGGCAGATTTTGTATGTGTATGTGTGTGTTCTGCAGACACCCTCTTAGTGCCTCATAAAAAAAAAGCCTACATAAATTCAGATAAACACAAAAAATATAATGGCTACAGTTGGGTAAATAGCAAGTATTCTCAACAGTGTGCGTGCCAACACAGACACTGTTTTGGCCACAGAAGTATTTACAGTCCACACCATAAATCCATGTTTGCTGAATTTCTGTGCTGCACAAGTCCCCAGACCTGTACTGGACAATTGAGGAATGTGCTGTATGTGTGTCTGCATGGATGTAACCAGGGCTACACAGCAATTCTTGTACCCTCCTTAATGCTCAGCCCACCTAATCCTCTCTGTGTGCACAAATATGCTTCTTAAATCTTTAGGGGATGGCCTGAAAATAAATTGGAATAAGCAACCTGTGGGAACAATATCTTGGAAAAACATCTTTTTTTAATGTGAATCATATGCTGTTCCTCAATTTGCTAATAAAAATACCCATATAGACTCTGAGTGCATCTGAAACTATCTAATTAACTGCTAAAACTCCACATTGAGACCTTTCCCTCTTTTTTTATTTTTTTTTCCCATGTGAAAGAACTTTGTGACTTTGAAAGAGTGGAACTATTTGGACATCTCAGGAATATAATAAAGCCTCTGTGCTGGGAGAACTGGCAGGACTGGCACATACCTAAACCCAAGGTGAAGGAAATGCTTGCTGCCCAGTTTGGTCATTGCTTTCCTGGCCAAGTCATCCAAGTTTCTGGATCCTTCATCGTTCACTGCAACCGACAGGATCATGCCATTCGCAACTCTGCCCAAATACTGAGCCAGGCGGACACTTTCCTCTTTTGCTCTGTAGGTATCAAACCTGAAATGACAAAAACATCCTTTTTATGTAAACATTTTCTGCAGCATTCACCACACATTCAGGAACCAAAAATCAAGTACTACAAAGAAAGTACTCTTTTGCATTGTTCAAAGTAATATTATCCTGTTGCAAAAGCACTTTCTAACGGGGTGGGTTCTGTTCAGCCAAACTGATTAAACTCTGACGGATTGCAGGGCTCTACACTATTCACTGTGTGAGTTTGGAGAGTGCTGCTCTAGGAAGGATTGTGTAGATATGAAGTGCCACCCATTTGAACAAGAGGCTCAGATGTTTCTGCCTTACTGATGTGCTGTCCCCAGACTGCTCCCAAAGGTCCTCACATCTAGGCAGTCAAAAGGTCACTCACCGATCCGAATGGACAACTGCCCCTGTCTTGGGGTCAATAACGTGGACAATGACACCGCGGTGGCCCCAGCTCCTTTCAAAGTAATATCCACCTTCTTCCATGCCACCAGGATGAAGAGTCTTGTTTAAGAAAGTCCAGGAGAGTTTTTTCTTTCCATGGATCTCAAGAGTGCCTCCTTTACTTACTCCAAGATACTTCTGCCCAAAGTAAGGGTTTGGATGGCTGCCGTCATCGGCTCTAAAGCAGAAAGGGAGGAAAAGGACAAAGTTTGGGTTCATATCTGGAGTCAAGGAGCCTCTCTCCTTGTGCTGCCATCACCCAAGGAGAGAAGTGTCATGATTTGCAGTGCATTTCTTTCAGCTACTCCAATAATCAGGAGCTGCCCACATTGCACAGTAAATAAATTATTTTCAGTAATAGTAGCAGCTACTGAAGACCAACAGCACTCTGGAAAACAGTTTATACATGCTATATTCATTATATCCAGGCCAGAGGAGGCCTGGAGGCCAGACTGAATGCCACATCTGTGTTTTTGAGTTCTGGATGCAGGCAAGACCCTAACCAGGGGCTCAGGGGTGTGGTGGTTGTTAAATATGAATTTAGCATCCTTGAAATTCTAAGAGTGCCAATCTGTAAGACATAAACATATTTTATTCAGCTTACCATTCTCACACAGAAAGAAAGGATGTTTAGAGAGGAGAACTTTCACACTAAAAGAACTCCTCAGGTTTTGAGCCTATTCTGGAAAATCAGCTTGAGCTGAGGGAAGGTGCATCTGATTCTCTGGCATGTCCAAACCCCCCAGTGTTCATGTATCAGTATAAGAGAAAAAACCCAAAACTGTACCAATTTTTGTGGGCCATTTAAATTGTTTAAAAAGTTACTGAACTTTCCACACAGCACTGATGATAACTTAACCTGAGAACACGTAATTTTAAGGAACATTTTCGTTCCCTGATGTGGAGGAGAGATGCCAGAAGGTTCTGGGGTAGGATCTGATCATGCATACATACCGCCCATACAAGATGATAACCACATTGCCTTGGTAAGGGCACAGCTCACTGCCAATGTGTAGCTCTCCGTCATTTTCAATGAGTATATTTCTAGTACGCAGAACGATGGGCTGCACGTCATCTTTGATGACCAGTTTTCCTAAGTGGAGAAGGTTGTGACATTTGCTTTATCACAGAGCAGCTCAGCAGAGGTTGTGGTATCATTGTGCTGAACTCAGTGCCGGGCTGTCATCTCCATTTTTGAAAAATTCTGTTCATACACCCCAAAAGAGCTCTCAGTACAAATCCTGAAAACACTGATTTTTATTCAGTCCAGTTCTCGAAGAATGCGATTCAGATTTGCATGGAAGAGGACCCATTCAAAACTGAGACTGAAATTCAGAGTTAAGATGAATAAAAGCTATCTATGGCTCTGACCTTGGAGACAAAGAGGCACAAATGCCTCTGCCCTGTCCTGAGGCCCTGATAACATAATTACTGCAGCATGATGCTATCAGGCCAGTGGTATGGTAAAAAAAAGTGGTTTTGAAGCAAATTGCAAAATAGAACTGATCATTTCACTGAGCTACTTGTGTAAATTCTCCAGACAGGACAGAAAATAGGTTGGTTACAATGGCTAAAGAATCTCAGCTGCCACCCAGCCTCATACTGAGGCAAAGCTGTGCTTGCCCAGCAGCCACCAACTCCTCAGCAAGGAGCAGGAAGCTCTCCCTGCATGATCCAGAGTAATTTAAACAGCTCCAGAGGGGAGCAGGCTGCATCCAGCCTTGCCAGTGGCGCATTTTACCTCCATCAGTGATGTGGATCGAGTGGACAGTGGCAGAAGAAGAGAGGAGCAGCTTCCGGCCATTGCGGATCTCAACACGGTTCTCCTCATTGTGACCTGGGTTCCAGATTTCTAACTCAGGATCCCTGTCAGGACATGCGACAACTGCTTCTGCTGGATGGAGATGGAGAGTGAAGACAATCAGAGTTTGTTTGGAGTGAGACAGAGAGCTCTGCACCTGGGCATCTCTGCAGTATGGTTCAGCATCTCCCCCCTTGGCTGCCTCCCTGGAACACAGCAACACCTCAGTGCAGCCGGGCACACGCGGGTCACGACCAAAAGAAAACAAACACCTCAAGCTGTATGGTTTTCTGTTTTCTGGAAGCATGGAAAAACCCAATGCAAAGGAGCCTTGCAGGGGATGCAGTTTCTAGAAAACTACGGGCAAAGGACTTTAACTGAGCCCTTCCCACAGTGACATTCAGCTCTGTTGACACCATCTAGACAAAAGGCCTTTCACAAGCCCAGGGAAGGTGTTGATAAGAGGATAAAACAATTGCAACCTTTAGAAATGTCCCCAGATACCTCTTGTGGTATATATCTTTCAATATAAAGATGTTAAAATATGTTTGCTTTAGGCATTTTCTCTGGAGATGGAAAGAAAAAGGGATGAAACTATCTCATGGAAACACCAAGCAATTACCAGTGTGTCCAGCAACAGAGAGCAACAGGAATCTCACAAGTGGGTCTGGGTTTGTGAGCTTTTCCAGGCAGAAGCAATAAGGATTCATTCACTTTGGGATCGCACATCTCCGGTCTCCACATACAAGTTTGATGATGGGCTGCCATGACGTGTTAGTCTGAGCAGCTCTCATACCACATCCAAGAGCCTCATGCTGCAACTATTTATTTAAGATAAAATATTTCCCTGATACAGCCTCAGTTGATATGTGAGCCTCATGTCTTACCCTAACCAACGAAACTGTGAGTGAGAGTCTCATGTGTGATTCGTGTTTTCTGAGGGTAGAGCCCTTTCTGATCCTGGGGAGTTGAGGTCAGAGAAGTTTGAACAATGAGCTCTTTGCCTTCAGAAAGGGCTAGGAGTTCTCACCAGCTTTCCAATTTTTATCCCTTAAAACAAAAACACTGTGGGGAAAACTGCAGGATTGATAAATCAATGGCAACAGACATGGAATAAACACCTTGCCACAGTGGAATTTGAAGGACATCTGCAATTCCACAGCAACAGAAACAAGACCTGTCCATATGCATTCAGTTTCCTCTCACATTCCTCCACCAGCTTCATGTCTTAAGAAAACAATAGAATAGGACCAGCCATGGCCTCAAAGCCTCCAGAGCCCCAATAAATACCAATTTTCAAGGTGAGCAAGAAATATTTCATGTGGGCTCCATAGACCTTGTCTCTGCAAACTTCTCAGAGAGGGCCAATAATCTGCCAGGTAGCAAGTCAGATACAGTTAAATATCCAGGTTCTGATTTTGATACCACTTGTGCCAGCAGGAAGCTGGGATTGTATTAGTAATGTCAGAGGCACTTTCTCCAATTTACAGTAATTGAGAAAAATGAGGAGGTGTTTCTGGGTTCCCACCAGAAGACACACAGAATTAATTAAAGCTAGAAAAGATAAATATTTCAGACAGGGGATGGGGCTTGCATTGTAAATAGATGTTCAAACATAACTGCAATATACTCTGACAACAATTTTTTTAAAGGAGTTGTTATTTCCCTGAGAATAAGGATAATAGAAAAATTTGCTCATGATGAGAAGTGATATAAAACCAAAAGAATCAATTCAAATGTAAAGGCATAATATATCAACCAGATAAAGTGGAGAGGATAAAAAACTTGTGCATTTTTCCATTTACTTGAATATGTTAGTGCCCAAGGAGATTCCTGCAGTCTCAAAAGATGACTCATGTCCCCAAATTCATTATTCTGAAACAGAGAGGCAGACAGTAAAGCCTAAGGGGAAATCAAGAGGAATTTGCACTGCTGTTTGGGATGACAAATGGTAAATCCAACAAACCAAAACCAGAGGACCCAAATTCCCAATTTCATCAACCAATTTGTACCAGGAGCTTTGAGCATCACCAGCATCTGCTGCGCCAATGACACCTTCAGGCTGAGCGTCTTCTGCCAGCTGGTCCAGTTACCTTGACAGCTTGATTATTACCTCAATTGTCTTTTTTTTTTTTTTTAATAAAAATGCAGATTCCACTCAGCACAAGGAATTAACTGAATGTTTGCTTCTTGACCAAAAGGGCCTGAGCATGACAATGAGAAGTTGCTTGATGCAGCTGCAGTGTTTGGGGCAGGACATTTTGTCTCTTTGTTTCAAACAAGTACAAACCTCAAAATGACCTGTATATAGAATATGCAAATTAGTTGTATATAGAATATGTACATTAGTTGTATCTAGAATATGCAAATTAGTTGTATATAATATATGCAAATTAGATGTATATAGAATATGTAAATTAGCTGTATATAGAATATGTAAATCAAGCTCCCCTTTCCCCCTCCCCTAAACTGCTTAGTAAAAGGACAGCTTGGAAGGGACAAAACCCATGGGACAGGGATGTCCCAGCCCAGAGCTTTTTGCTATCCACTTCTGGGCTTGAGGAATGCAGGGAAATGCTTGCCTTGACCTCCCTCAGCCGCAGCTATTAGGATCTGAGGTTTCTTTTGCTGTTTCCTTGTGCCAGTTTATTGGGTTGGTGTTTGGTTTAAGAACGTGTGGCAGCTCTGAGGGATTGCTGAGGGTGCTTTCACCTGCTCAGAAATTTCAGTCTTTGCCAATCCGGCTGCCTCTGACTCGGAATATTGGCACATCAGAAAACTGCTTTTCTCCTGAGTTTTCCTGCTCTGCCCTTGACTCTTCTTGTACAAAGAAGACTGAAAAGCCAGTCAATTTAAACCTATTAAAAATGGCATTACAAACCGTACCCTTTTGCCCCATGGCAGGAGTACTTACCTGTGCTTACCGAAGAGACTACAAACAGAAAAAACCCCAAACTTCCGGCCAGATTCTTGAAGGTAGGTAGAGCCATTCTTCAGGATTTTCAATTCTCTGTATGGATACCTGTGAAAAGAGAGTATAAAATATCACTTTTTTTTTTTCTCCAACTCATTCACTGCACAAAAAAAAAAGTAAAAAAAGTTAAATCCAGGTTTTTGCCAGACCACGTCTGCTCTCGTTCAGCTCGATGGCTGAAAACAGCTCTGCACTGATTCAGAACCAGCCTGAACAGAGCAAGGAGCCATGGGCAGCTCCTCACCCTTTGTTTGGCTAAGGGTAAACCCACTCGGGAATCCAAATAGACACTCAGAAAGCAGCCACCAGCTGTAACCAAAAACGCCTTAGGAATGTGGGATAAACACATCCAGTGTCAGGACTCTCTAGGGCTGCATATTCACATGTGCTAAAAAGTAATGAAACACAACAGAGAAGGCGTTTGCAGAGTGACAAATTTGCACAAAGTAACCTTTCGGTGGCACCTCTCTCCCCCCAAAATACCTACGCATTTTTAGCAATGCTGTTTTGTGTAACCCCGAGATAAACCGTACTCACACTTCCAACCTGGAGCACGCAGTTTCTTAGATTTCAGATCTAAGAAAATATTGTCTATTTAGTGTGCCAGCTCAGAATTTTCTTGCAAAGCCAAAAGCTGCTTTTGAAACCAGTCTACCTAACGTTGTTTTTGCTTCTTCCGTAGCCAACCCCCAGCAAAAACAAACAAGCAGTGTCATGAAAGTCAAAGTTAGAATTAATGTGATTCTCTCTGGTCTCCAGTGATTGATTCTGCAGCTCTGCCCCAGGCTCATGACAATTTATTGACATGTGTATTCATAGGGAGGCAAGGACACCCACTTCTGTATTCACAAGGCACTGTTTAAAATTCACATATAGTCCTTGGAGTCTTTAGGTTTTATCATATAAGCCAATGTCTGAGGAATATCAAAGACATTTATTTGTAGCTGTCATGTCACATCCCACTGATGAAACAGGATAAACATATGCATCACACCTCTAAGTTCAACACAAAAAAACAAAGCATTGGAAAAGAATTCCAGGGTGCCCCTGTTTCTCTAGCGCAAAAACACATGTTATTTTTCATGTCACTTGTTAATGTAAGCTNAAATACGCAAAAATCAAAAACCAAACCAAAACAACAACAACAAAAAAAACCCCACCAAAAAGCAAAAATATACCCACAGCAGAAAGAATTGAAGAGGCCAGGGTTGAGTCTGGAGTAAATTTTGCGGTGTACATATGCAAAACACATCTGTACTGTTCATAAAGGCGATACAGCTCGAAGTACAATGATAGGTTCAAAACACATATAATCCAATGACTGCATTAAAACCAGCATTAGGACAGATTTTACAGGAAACATTTTGTCAGGGAAATGTTTGTTTGCTTTGGTATAGCGTATTTGACAGCCCTGAGCTCTGGAAAGAGCATCGGCTCGGGGCTCGGTGCAGTCTATCAGGTGCTGAAATGCTGTTACAGAGCAGTGGAAGAGAGGAATGCACTTAGCAATGCTATAACTTTGAATGATATACATTATCAGAGAGCAGGGCTGTCGCCGTGGAATTTGTGCCAGAACCAGGCTGCACGTGTCTGACATTTTAACAGCATTAACCATCAACATTGGATAAGCCAGAGCTCTTTTAAAGAAACCTTATTAGAGGGACGCCCAAAGTAGAGCAGTCACCATTAAAATGTCAAGATTTATTAGTGATTATTACCCAGCCTGAGCTGCAGACCTAGTCATTAGGCTCTGCTTTAACGACTGAGGAAGAGCTAAACAAGGTAATACCACAGGATGGTCTTTGCAGATAAACAGCATTTCTCAGAGTGTGGACACAACTCTGCGTTAGTGCTCCATAAAGCCAGATTCCAGCTGGTGAGGTTTTGGTCATAAAGTGCATTCAGATGATATAAGAGTTCGCAGGAATAAAAAGAAGGGACTGGTATTTAACAGTGCTGGCATGCATTTGCTCTGCTATTGCTGTGTAGGTAGCAAAGAAATGTTTTTGTTCTGGCCCATTAAAAGCTCAGAGGAGCACCTCTGTTCTGCCCAGCTCATGACCTTACCTCCAACACAAGCCTGTAGCAAACTGGTAGGAAACTACATCAAGGAATTTCTCAGCCTTTGCTTTCTTTAGAGCCAAGAACTGCACAGTACTCACCACCAGGTTGTGCAAAATGGCCTCTGGTTCTATATCCCCTGGTGCTCACCAGGGACAGCTTCCCTGACTGCATCCATCTTCATCAGCAGAGATCAAAACAAGCAATCAGACACTGGGAAGACATGTCATTTTTGGAGGCATCAGCTGCTGCCAGGGCTCCGATGTTTTCTCAGTGTCTGATCTGCCACAGCCCAAAGAATATCCTGCTTATTTTGTGGCTGAGGTAGGCTGCTGGATTCGGCTCACACCGAGCCCAAGTTCATTGCAGTGCTAGTATGAACTGGCACTCAGGTTGGAAAGGCTGGGAGCCAAGAGGGCCAAGAGGATCCAACTCCTCTGATTCAGCTCTGACTAACACACGGCTGGAAAAATGCTGCTCGGAGGATAATCTCAGGAATTTTCCTTCAAAACCTCTCAATTAAGCATCTTTCCCAAATCCTGGGCGCAAGCAGTGACATGTTAGATTTTACTGCTCAGTGTAAGAGGAAGAGACAGTGGCTCTGCTCATCTCTGTGAGCTGCTGGAGCAGCTCAGGAGCAGTTATCTCCTGCCAGGCAGCACTTCCTCAGCTCGGCGCTGGGAGCCCGTGGGGATCCATCCACACACTCCATCCTGGAACAGGCTCCAGCTCTGATGTGTCAACAAATCTCCCTGCAGATTCGGGCACTCAGAGAGCACCGGGGCCGTGCAAGGGCCACCTAAGCCTATCATCTCCAGCCTTTCTCAAATGCCATCTGGGACTTCTCTCTTGGGTGAGAAAAGCTTTTATATCTAGCCATTAAAAGCTGCCTGGCAATGGCAAGTGGGACTCATATCCTTGGATCTGGCAAGGCAGGCGCTCTGAAATGATTCCCAGCTGCTGAACCTTTCCAAAAAAGTGAACAATAGCAGCAGACAATGCTAAAAGTAGACGCAGGAAACCATTATTCCTCAGCTGGCTGCTACTGCAGGTGTCAGCAGTGATGCTGTACTAGAAAGCACACTGCAGAGAGGAATCCCTATCCACTGCCCTTCCCACGGTTTCAATGCTGGAGGCAACGCGCTGCAGACAATTCTGAGAACAAAACAGCAGAGAAATGCCCTGAGGAGGCTGGATTGTCACAGGCCTCGTGGTAGGGTCACACAGACACCCTGAATCAGAGGGGTCAGAGCAGAGCTTTTCGCAGTCATTCAGAAACACACACACCTTGCCTTGCCCCCTTGCACAGCTCTGGGCCAACCACCCAAACCTGGCAACAAAATTTTAAAAATTTACTCCCAGTATTGGATGTTTTAAAGTGCTTTTTAAGACTGGCTTGACATTCTTTGGAGGATGTACCTTCAGCATCTGCTGGAGACAGCTCCTTTCAGTATGTCAAGCAGGGCATAATGGGATCATTCACAATCCATTAAAAAGGAGGCAAGGACTGGAAAAAAGCAGCAGCTACCTGATCTCCCCTGAAAAAGATGTCAAGAGGGGGCAAGAAACCATGAACTTCTGTTGCTGCTAGTGCTCAACAAAAGAGAACACCAACCTGCACGGGGGCAAAGTGGGGATCCAGCACCGTCCCCAAAAGAACAGGGGAAAAGCTCTCTAAAAACATTTTAGCCTGATGGGGAGTGAACTCTCAGCAGCCACGAATCTGCCCAGGGGCTTGAGATGACCTGTGAGTAAAATCTCAGCTCCCCAGGGCCCACCTGTGCAAGGGAGATGCTCTCAGAGACCCCGAGGGGTCAGTGGCAGGGCTGTGGTGCTCCAGACCCAGACCCTCCCACATCCCAACCCTGCTGATGCTGAGGTTGCAGCGCTTTGACAGTGAGGTCTGAAGCCTTGCTGCATGTCTCCTCATGCATATGCAGGGAGGCCAACATCGATTTGGAAGCTGATCCTGAGAGAGGGTGGAGCTGCTCCCTTCTTGCTGACAGTGCACGGCAGCAGGTCCCCTCGCCCTGCTCACGGAATTTTGTGTTTTAGCCCCGGCTGGGAAGATAAATTTGAGGTGCACATTTGCTTTTCTGACCTGAGAACGTGCCAGCCCTTGCTACAGTGACATTCCTGTGCACAGGAGGTTTTCACACACCCAGCCACAGGCACAGCTGAAGCCTTCAGAAAATAAACACGCAGATTTCTGGGGATTGCTAATGGAAATGCTGTTCAGTCCCAGCGCATGGCAGCCTCTGCTCCACGTCTTACTCTTGTGCTTGCCACCCACACATCAGCTGCTCATTTTTACTAGCAAGAGGAGGAGGATTAAACTCAGGAACAGACTTTAATTCTCAATGAATCAATGCTGAAGTCAAAAGCAGCACTCTTGACTGTTTTCCCAGTGAACCTTGGTTTCTTATAGATTTATCTAATAACTTTCCCGACAAGAAGGTAATGCTCACATATTCTGTATAAACATCACTGCAAGTTCCTTGGTTCCTGATGTCTACAAAAATAGATTCTGAATGAGGAGCAGGAGTTAGAAGAAATTTTACATTGAATAAATTAAAGAAAACTAAGGTGTTTACTAGTTTGTTGTCATATTGGCAAACTATTTTGAGACAGAAATAAAAAGGGGAAAAATAAGTTTTTTTAAGCTATACTTCTTTTGCAGAATTAACTTTTTTTTCCTTTTTCTTTTTTTTTTTTTTCCGCAGAGGCTTACAGACCTTGAAGAGGAAAGGAAGCAATTTTTGGCTCCATTAAAACAGAATCGTTTGCAATTCCCATCACTCCACCCATCCGAGGCTGACTGACTCCCAGCTCCACACGCTTTCCAAGTGCTCAGCATTTCACTGAATTAAACCCTCCTCCACCACATGCGGTTCCCAAAGCACCAAAGCAGTGGGAAGCTGAGGCTCAGGGTGCCCTGGCTCTGCTGTCCCTGCTGCCAGGCACTCTGCATAGCCAAGCTCGTGCTTCCAGGGAATGCCAGAGCCACTGTGTCCCCACTGCAGGAATGCCCTGGGGATGACCAGGTACCCTGAGATATGCTGGACACACCTGGATCAGCTGCAAGCCCACGAGGACACGCACAGTCCCTGTGGATATCCTCGGGAAATCCCCAGGAGGAGCAGGGCAGCTTCCTTCAAACACAGCTCCCACACAGCACTTACCCCACAGCTTCACTCACACAGGCTCCTGGTGCGTACCAAGAGAGCAGCAGCCTTTGAAAACATCCCCTCGAATGTCCCAGCAGTCCCTGGAGCGACTGTACCCTCCGCAGAGTGTCCCTGCTTTGAGGGATCTTTTCCCTCCCAAGGTAAGGAAAGTGAGTGCTGCGGCTGAAGAGGATCACAGCATCCTGAATCCTCTTCAAACTGCTGCTTTTGACTACCCAAATAACTGCATCAGGATGTAAATATTTTTCTTTTTGCTTTTGTGGTACTTCACTGTTTGCATCTGGCTTGCCACGACTCCACGCCTTCCTCTCCAGGACATTTGCCATTTGCTCTCCTTCTGAGGCGGGAGGAGGAATAGAGATTTTTCAGAGGTTTAGGCACATTCCTCTCCTTCCTTCACCAGGCTCTTCCTTTGCCAATTGTTTAGTCTCAGCCCGGGGTTAGAGCTCTGCAAAGTTTTATTGGGATCCAGGGTCTGGACATGTCACAGATTATCAAATAAATCTCCAAGAAGCTAAAAGCTTGCTCTGTAAGTACTTGTTCCAATGTTGGGCTTATGCTCACGAGCCAAAAACATCTTGCTTTTTTCCCCCTGTACTGCACCAGAAATCATAACAATTAGGTATTAATAGGAGTTCAAAAGGACTTCAGGGATCTCCCTGGAGGGTGAGTTCCAGCTGCTCAGGCTATTGCACCAATGATGTCCCATGCATCATAATTTATCTCACCTTTACTGAGCAGCATCAGGGATTTTTTTCACATTTTCTGGCAAGCCAAGACCTCTCCCCGGCCAAACCCAGCTCACACCTCTCCTACGTGGTGAGGGGATGGAACCACAGTCTCCTCCTCTGCCTGTGGCCCTTCCTGGTGTCCTCTCACCCCACATCCAAGAGCAGAGTGTCTGATGGAGGCAAGTGTCCCATCCGGGGCGCTCAGTCCCCACACAGTGTCAGCTGGCCAGCGTGTGGCTGCCAGAGAAACTCACTCACCAGGGAGCAAAAGTCTGGCCAACAAAACAATAACCTTCCCCTGTTCGGCCATTTCTGAGAATTCCAAAGAAACGACAGGAAATTAGTTACAAAACCTTCACCTACCTGTTCAAACAGCCCATGCTATCCAAGGACAGGGACAGTCTGAAATCACCTGTCCCTTCACCGTGGTCACCAGGTAACATCATGCTCAAACCAAAGTGAGACTTTCGTCATTCCAGGGTCATTTTGTGCTTCACTGCAGTCAGTGAGGTCACCAGTTGTTTCTCATTTTGCATACAAAGCTCAGTTTTTGTCTTTACTTCAAACAGCAGCAGCATAAACATAAAGCAAACAGAATTAGCCACTAATACTGACAATATTTCAGTCCTCAATGGGAGCAGAAAGTCAATACAATCATTGCCTGAAGGGAATGCAAGACTTTACCCCAAGCAGCCCATATTTTATCCTGGGTTTTATTCCTGTAGGTCTTTAATTAAATGTTCACATCAGTTAGACAAACATCATTTGACTAGTCATTAGCTTCAGACAGAAACACATTTATAACTCCTGGCTGTGCCCTGTGCTCAGTTTGATTAGAAGACACTGTCACGAGATCACTGCCCACTGACCAAGCAGATGTTGCTGAGTTCACCCAAGATGCTGCAGCAGATGGACAATTTTTTAAAAACAGATATTAATGGATAAAAAACAGGACTGAAGGGAGAATTCCCTACCTCTGCTTAAGTTCAGATTTTCCTGGAATTGCTAAATTTCCACGCCAAATTTCATTGCCAGTCCCACGGTTACCAGAGAGCAGCTCTTGCTTTTAAACTTACCTTTTGGTACCAAATCACAGATATGTTGAAATGCTTCCTCTGGGGGTGGGCAGCCCACAGGCTGCTCCTGTTCTGCTCTGTAAGGCACTGGCTGAAAAATCAAGCTCTGCCACAGAGGGTAAGGTGAGAATGTATTTATTGGTTATAAAATATACAAGTGAACATCACTGGTTTGGTACAATCTTGTGAGAACAACAGGTTTTGGTGGTGCTGGCTCTGCCTGGCTGGTGCTCCCCAGCAGTGCTAACCCCAGGGTGCCCCAGCCTGTGCAGGGATGTGCACGTCTGAGAAAAAGCAAATTTTAGTGACTCAACAGCGTTATCTGGGCATTGATATTCTTTCAGCTTCAAGGGAAAATACTGCTGTAGGGAAGCAGCTTTCTGATAAGCAGCATGATTAAGGGCTTTACTCCAGGATAGTTTGGCTTGTCCTCTATAGCCAAGCACGGCAAAACTCCCTGAAAAACAGACAGAAGGAGAGAAGTGACCCTCTGGGCGTGGCAGGCACTCACCAGCAGCACAGCACGGACTCCTTCCACACATCATGGGAACTTCTTAGCTCTTCTTTTCCCGCTTGAACTAAAACAACAGAATATATAGGAGAGAGAAAGGGTGATGAAGTGGGAATGAGCCTCACTGAAGCTGTGAACTTGCTGCACCACAGATCTGTGGGTATTTCAACAAGCTAAGCCAGGTACCCAGATGTCAGTTAGCAGGAATATTGCTTTACCCTTTATTTTTAAATAAAACTGGTACTCTGGTACTTTTTCATATTTGATTACCTGAAAATGGTTAGGCACTTTGAATCCTTCTTTTATTAGTTTACATCAGTTTCTTCCTGTTATGCCTAAACTATCCCCCATGTCGACTCTGCTCCGGTCCTCTGCTGTCCCAAAGTACAAAGGTATTATGTATTCTTTCATTTTAATCATAATGTCTTGTGTTTATATTATGCTTTTCATTGCAAAGACTCCCAAGGCTATTTGCAGCTGGTTGGATCGAGACTATTCCCGTAAACACTCCTAATTTAAATAAGGTTTTGCAAAACCAGGAAACAAGACGCTAAATCCTGATTCCGCTGGGGTCAAGAGGATTGGGGGTTTTTGCATTATCCCCGGCAGAAGCAATGTGCACTTGGGAGAAATGCTCCAGCCTGCCCTGAAACGCAGCCCCCCCAGCGTGGAGCAGTCCTGGAGCTGTGAAGTCAAATTTCCCAAATACCTGAAGCAGCAGGAGGAAGCTCATGGAGCAGAACAGAATTGCCCAGACTGGAAACCAGGGCAGACACACGGGTGAGCACTCTTGCCCTTAGGAAAAGCCAAGCAGGGGCAGCTTGTGACCAGCCAGCAGCAGCTTTGTCCCACTGCCAGCCCCCAGCATCCCACCCAAGTGGCAGGGTGAGGACAGGACCCCCATCAGTGTCCCCAGGGTGCTGCTGGCCCTGCCTGCTGCTCACTGTGCCCCTGGAGCCGTCGGGGCAGGAGGCTGAGCCAAGCTCCCAAAACAGCCGAGAGAATGGCACAGGTGGCTCAGGGAACAAAGTCTGGCAAAACAAACAAACAGAAAGATTCTTTTTTTAATCAAAAAATTCCTTTCAGAAGCACTCAGGGCTTTGATGAAAGAATGAAACAATGAAGTTTCAGGACAAGAACAGAAAAGAAAACCCTAAACTTTTGCTTTTCAAAGGATGAAAGAAGAAGCAGCTTCTCAGAAATCAAACATACACTGATGTGAAATCACTGCCTTTGCTGTAGAGACTATTTTATCCTCCCTCAAAATGGTCATAGCAATGAACTTTGAAACTTCAACCAGAAATTGATATGAATTTCAGTAAAGCAGTAGGGGAAAAATCCCCAACCTCCTTCAACCCGCTCCCCCTTCTCCCCCCCCAAAAATAAGAAGCTGGAAAAACAGCCAATTTTCCATCTGATCTCTGCATGACGGCCTGAAATCTGAATCAAGTTAGACAGCTATTTTCTTGATTTCCTTATTACTCACATTATTCATCCAAACCTGGACTCAATAGCCCCCAATTTTTCAGCAGGAAAGCCAGCATGGATTTTCTGGACCAATAATACCAATGGATTTCTTGCAGCAATTCAAGGTAAAATTGTAGTAAGGACTCTCCCAAATTGCTGATCTCACCATCCTTCTATCCAAAAAAATAAATGGCTCCTCTTTCATTGCAGACTGTTTTCTTCTTCATCAATGTTTCAGGTTATGATTGTTTTTCCTCACAGAGCAGTTGAGCTTTAGAGATGGAATCTTTATCAAATAATTTTTGGGGGCCTTTTTTTGTTGGGTTTTTTGGTTTTGGTTTGTCTTTTTGGTTTTTTGCTTGTTTTTTTGTTTGTTTGCTTGCTTTTTTTTTTTGTTTTTTTGGGTTTTTTGTAAGAAAAACAAGCTCCTTTTAGGATGAAAAATTTGCAGCATGGATCTTTTCACTGTCAAAGTGGGGCCAAAATCCTGAAATAACTCTCCCACTCCTCACCAGCCCTAAGCCAAGAGGTTTTTAGTAGGTTATGCTGGCATATTGTGGTGGGAAATATGTTGATAAACACTGTATAAGTGTGAGTANCAAACATACACTGATGTGAAATCACTGCCTTTGCTGTAGAGACTATTTTATCCTCCCTCAAAATGGTCATAGCAATGAACTTTGAAACTTCAACCAGAAATTGATATGAATTTCAGTAAAGCAGTAGGGGAAAAATCCCCAACCTCCTTCAACCCGCTCCCCCTTCTCCCCCCCCAAAAATAAGAAGCTGGAAAAACAGCCAATTTTCCATCTGATCTCTGCATGACGGCCTGAAATCTGAATCAAGTTAGACAGCTATTTTCTTGATTTCCTTATTACTCACATTATTCATCCAAACCTGGACTCAATAGCCCCCAATTTTTCAGCAGGAAAGCCAGCATGGATTTTCTGGACCAATAATACCAATGGATTTCTTGCAGCAATTCAAGGTAAAATTGTAGTAAGGACTCTCCCAAATTGCTGATCTCACCATCCTTCTATCCAAAAAAATAAATGGCTCCTCTTTCATTGCAGACTGTTTTCTTCTTCATCAATGTTTCAGGTTATGATTGTTTTTCCTCACAGAGCAGTTGAGCTTTAGAGATGGAATCTTTATCAAATAATTTTTGGGGGCCTTTTTTTGTTGGGTTTTTTGGTTTTGGTTTGTCTTTTTGGTTTTTTGCTTGTTTTTTTGTTTGTTTGCTTGCTTTTTTTTTTTGTTTTTTTGGGTTTTTTGTAAGAAAAACAAGCTCCTTTTAGGATGAAAAATTTGCAGCATGGATCTTTTCACTGTCAAAGTGGGGCCAAAATCCTGAAATAACTCTCCCACTCCTCACCAGCCCTAAGCCAAGAGGTTTTTAGTAGGTTATGCTGGCATATTGTGGTGGGAAATATGTTGATAAACACTGTATAAGTGTGAGTACATTTTTAGTTGGGAAACACACCAGTAATTCTGCTGTGTTTCCCAACCTAATAAAAAGCCAAAGAAACATGAAAAGCAATAAAAAACCAAAGAAACATGATAGAATAAATATATTTACCTCCCTTGTGGAAGATAATAGGCTTTACTGAACCTAACCTGACAAAAACAGACATTTCAGAGCTGCTCAGCACATCTGTGATATTTCTAGAGCACACAGGAATAGGTGATCTGAAAAGAACAACAGTAATTACTGCATGATTGCAAAATATTTCTTCATTAAGAATCTTCAAGACCTTTAAGCTCCAATTCAGAAAAGTATGTAGGAGCTTGCTTGACTGTAAGAACATGTCTAAATCCCCTAAATTTCAATCCCATGTAAGCTTTCCCAAGTCTAAACCTCCATTTAAATAACCCTAAATTAAACCCATCCTTCATATGGAATCCAAACAAGCACAAATGACTGTGGGTGTCCCTATAAGGGAGAGGGACGCTTGGTTGCTGTGCAGTCCTGAGATTCTGAAACCATCTGCACCCTGGCTCTGATTTTCCATCAATCCTCAATCTGCCTTTGGTCCTCTCAGATGTCCTTCCAACTCCTGGCAAGTTGCACCTGCAGTGAATTCATTCGCATTTAGCTGAATGCCTCATTGCAAAATACTCACCCTACCAGGAAAAGAAACTGAATGGACAGACATTGCATGGATGTGTGTCACTTCATGCACATCTAGAACATCTGGATACTCATGCACAGAAATGCAGGTGTAATAACGCAGGAGTGCTCAAATCTTTGCTCATGAGCAGCTCAGAAATTTCTTGGACTGAAAGCTGTTTTCTGGTGACTTGACCTGCTTCTACCTGCAGCCAAGAATACATCTATCAATCTCTGTTGTTCCATGTTTATGTGGCAACACATAAAACCACAAGGAATGTGGGGCAGACACAAACAGAGATGATCCAGAGCACTGCCAGGACACACGCGAGGTGGGAGAGCCAGCAGGCAGGCAGGACGAGTCATTGGCTCACCCAAGAAAAGTCAAACTGGAAAATCTGGCACACCTAGGATTTTCATCTGTCACAAGAGGCAAAAACAATCAGTAAGAATAAACAGAAATGGAGTTGTTTCCAGAATGGAAAACTGAATCACTGGCTGCCAGGAAGTGGCTGGACACTGGGATGGGTGCACAGGATTGCCAGTGCCATTGCTTATCTACCCCGTGCTGGAAAATGACAGGTTTAGTTAGAAGAAATTGCCACTTTTCTAGAAAAGCTCTTTCTGTCTGCTCTGATCTGTACAGTCCTGGGAGAGAGATGCTGCTTCTCTTATCTGGCTGATGTTTGGGATTTGTACATTTAATCTGTGTCAGAGTTCTTCAGAGCACAAGTTTGGTTATGAAACGAGGTAATTTTCCTTCCTTTGTCTATCAGCCACAGATTGCTACACGAAGTGGAGTCTCAGCACTTTTCTTGCCTCTCTTTTACGGATGTTTGAACACATTCACTGATTGCAGGGGCAGTGTTTTCACTGGTAACTGTGCCAAAGTGTTGCCTACCCATACCTGCTCCTGAGCATGCATCCAGCCCCACACAGAATATCCCAGTGATGGAGAACAGGAACACTGTGCCATTTATCTGCAGCAAAAAACAGAGGTAGGTTATATGGAGGCAGGCTGAGGAGCCTTAGGCTATGATCCTGCTTATTCATAAGGAGTTACAAGCAAGGAAAATATCTACATTTTAAAAATACCTATAATTTTAAGTGTGTCATTAGCAGAGATGAAGTGACATCATTGATTGTTGGTCAGTGCAAGGAGGAAGCAAAACCCCTCCTCAAAGTGGTACAAAACCATGAGCAATGAGGTCATCGGCATCTCCTGTGGATTAGTAAGACACATTTAGGAAGCCAAGAATTTTGAGAGTAAAAGGCTTAGTTCAGCCTTAATACATTTTCCTTTCATGTGGCGGAAATTACTGTCACTGGGCAAAGCAGATTTGACCATGGAGCAAGGGAGAGGTGCTGAGACAGCAGATGGGCAAATAGAAGTGACACATGTCCTTTTTTTTGTTTTCCCTGAAAATGTAAATATCCAAACCAAACCATTCCTTCTTGGTAGGCCTGTCCCAATGCCTCAAAAAAGTTTTAGCAGAAGTGGCTCCTGCTCTTCTCCTTTCCTACAGCAAGAGCTCCTTTCCCCAGATTACACATCTCAAGATGCACCACAATATTTACTTTAAAAAGCCAAAACTCTCTGAAGAGCCTGGCACTGGTGTATCCTCCCAGCACCCTGGGGCACAGCCCATCCTGAGGGAACACAGCCTCCCCCAAGGAGAGCATCAGCACAGCAAGGTCAGGCCAGGAGAACACTGAGCCCAGGATACACAGGACTGCGATGTACAGAACCTTCCAAAGCCTGCAGGCACCAGGACGTTCACATCCCAGCAATGTGAGACATGTGTGTCTCCAGGGAATATAAGGCCAGACTGAATGTGGGAGCCAAGTATTAAAAGTGGCTTCTGCAAGATGTCAGAGGATGCTGAATGCAATGTGAGGCCAAGGGTAAGGAAAACAGGAATGTCCAGGCCATGGGTGGGCAAAGGGGAGGGAGGAAGAGCAAAGACAGACAAAATCTTCTGCCTGTCCTGGCTCTCTTACACTCCTAAGGGTGGGAAGCATGTGAAAGTCTGGATGCAAGCACAGCAGAGAGCAGCCACCCCCGCACACAGACCTATGTGAGCCACTGCCCATGAAGCAGCTCAGATGTGTGTCCTGTCCTGTCCTGTCCCATCTGTGCTGCAGACACCTCAAGGAGCAGCACACAGCCCTGTGGGACCTGGGGCAGGACACACCTCAGCCAGCTCACTCGGCCCTTGGGGAAGCTTGGATCACAAATTTAAAACATTATTATTATTATTATTATTATTAAACATTATTTAAAACTGATACTTACACATTTCATTGAGCAAAACAAGAACAAAACATGCCCTTCCTCATTTTCCAAATTTTCTGCGCCTTTTAAGATTTAGCGTAAGAATCCTCCTTTAGGCACTAACCTTTATCATTTGCCTAGCCCAGCCTTTAGTGCAGCTAGGAGCACATGTGTTCAGATTAAAACTTCCTTAGAAAACCTACAGTTTGCATTAAAGCCTTGGAAAAACAAAGATGCTTTAAGGGCACTCCACCTGTACCACGAGAGCTGCACACACTCTGTGGTGTCTGTGCTTCCCCTCGGGGGAGGATGCTGCCTCCAGGAACACCTGCTTGCTAATGGCTTTGAATACATTTCTGACGATGCAGCCAGTGCTCGAGCAAAAAATCTTGGCTGCTCATATTCCTTAAGGATGCTGTACCAGCTTTGCTTGGCATTTGTTAGCATTAATTATAATTTAGTAGCACACAGGCATGTAAGCCTGGGAAGTGTCCTTGCAAGAATGATTTCAGTCACCCTTCTCTGTTTAGACAGATATTTAGAGAATGTGCAGGGCCAACCTGACAGCTCCAAACCACTTCAGTAGTGAAATATAGTTATTTTTATCTTTTAGTGCAATGCCAGCAGAGAAAATCAGGAAAACAAACTCGTTTTTTCCGCCTCATCCTTTGTAAACAATGGCTTCTGGTTTGCTTTTTCCTCCCCTTCCTCTGCATTAGAGCAGTGGTGTTAATTCTTCTTCTGAGGTGATAAAAGGCCTTTTTTTCCCCTAAGAGCTCAAATGCTTATTTGAATAGAATACAAACTCCCAGTGACTTTAATTGAGTTAATTGTAAGGGAGAACAATGCACTTGCCTCTTCCAATGGAACTTCCCATTTCCGTCTGCCAAGGCTCAGCAAGATTCTGCTGTAACCTTCCTTGGAGATAAAGTTCGCCCTGTTTAACCATTACTTCAAATGCAGTAAAACACAAAATACCTTAATGAACGCAGATGTCGAGTGGTTTTGTGTGTCTGCTCCACCAAGGGACTGGATCTGGATCCTTCTATACCCAACTGAGGGTGTGCTGGTGATAGCAACCTGCAATTACACCAGAGACAACATTAAAAATTGGCTTCTTAACTCGTTTTCATCAGCCAAATTACACTGGGTATCAGTGCTCGTGCATACATGATCCCAACAGTAAGAATCCTTTACTCGAATTGTGATCCTGATTCACATTTAAATGCTCATTATTAGGACAGTATTTATGAAAGGGTCATCGCAATATGGCTTGAAGGACCCTCTGATAAATGCTCTGGCTCAAAGTTGAGTGTGGATTTCATAAGTCTTCCCTGGCTATAGAATCAAACGGGATCTGTATGAGCCTGAAAAAGTTCTGCAGGATTTAGGATGGGGTGAATTTACAGTAAACGAGGGGAAAAGCTGGCTCTAGTTTTCCAGTTATTCCTGGTAACCAGAATTACTCCCCAGTTTGAAACACAGCAGCAATGCTGTACTTTGGAATTCAAAGCTAATCCGAAATAAGCCCTCCCAAGAGTCCTTTTGTTCTGGTTTAAAAGAAAGAAATGGGGGGAGATGTGCCATGAATGAGCACCCACACGCTTGTAGTCGAGCATTTTCTTTGAGGCAATGCTTGAAGTGCAGCACAAAAGGCTGCAGAAAATCAGAACAAAACCCTTCCCTCCACACAGGTTATGTGATGCTGGGCAGATTCAGCTGGGAATTCCCTACAGCTCCCCCTTACATGACTGCATGTCCTCTCTGCAACATCAGGGGCTGTTTGACCCACCAGGGTCTGTACCTGGGGAGCCCCACAGGCCCAGCAGTGGGACTTGGGGTGCTGGACATGGACATGGGGTGCTGGGACATGGATACGGGGTGCTGGGATTGGGTTAAAACATTATTGGACATGGACATGGGACACTGGGACACGGACATTGGACACTGGGACATGGATATGGAGTGCTGGGACATGGATATAGGGCACTGGGACATGGACGTGGGGTGTTGGGACATGGATATGGGGCACTGGGACATGGACATGGGACACTGGGACACGGACATTGGACACTGGGACATGGATATGGAGTGCTGGGACATGGATATGGGGCACTGGGGCATGGATATGGGACACTAGGACATGGATATGGAGCTCTGGGACATGGACATAGGGCATTGGGCAGCTGCCAGCTTCTTGGGGAAGGGGTTGGGGCCGCAGCTCCAGGGGTACCCAGGCCACACATGCACCATGGTTTTAATCCATTCAGTCCAGTCCATGCTGCAATTTGGGCTGAGGAAATTATATAAACAGCTCAGCTCAGCTCTGGGATCAAAAAGGTGCATGAGCTTTGCAGGGATTCTTCATTCTATTTCTTTTAAAAGTAAATATTTGTTTCTATTTGTCTGGAAGAAAGAATGAGTAAGCTTGGTTCCTTTCCAAGGATCCAGCATGTGGGGTTAAAAAAAGAAGGGGAAACATCCCACTCATTATGAAATAGTCTAAAAAACAACAACAGGAAAAGAAAAAAGCCAATCCCCTAACTTCTGTACTCTGAAAGGCTAAAAAAATAACTGCTTAACTAAACAGACAACCAAAACGCTGATGCTGCCAGAATTGAGTTAGGTTAGACCCATCAGTCTGCGTGTGCCAGGTCCAGATGGCTGCTGGCAGCTCACGGCTCTTCCCCCACAGACACACACGTGTGACCATTTTTCCGGCTATTTAGTAGTAAACAATCTGTTTATAGAACTTGGGCAGCCTTTTTTTATTACTCCTTTTTTTAAAAGAGGAGGATTAATTACCAAATTGGTGTTTCACAATTCCTGTGATGAGAGAGACCTGGCCATCACCAAGGAGCCTGCTAAGCAGGGAAGGCATTCCGGGATTCGATTGCTCATGGGTTATGGTTGAATGAATAAATATATCCCATCTTATTTTCAAATCTGGCATTTGTGGATTGATTCCTGAAGTAGCTGCTCAGTCAGGTGAAGCATCATGGGACTCATGGTTAAACCACAAAACACTTTTTTCCTGCCTAACTATTTTAGCTGACTGAGAAACAGAGTTTCATAATATGTTTTTTTAACCAAAGGTATCCTAAAGTCTCACAAAGACAGTGCAAGAGTTTTAGGACAGTCTTCATACCTCCAAAATAAAAGATGTGCCTTGGTGCTCTCCTTTTTTCACAAAATCTGATTTTCTAGACTGTGATTATCTTAGGAATCTCTTTTTATGGGAATACAAGGAGGTTGAAGCTTCACAAATTGTCTCAGTGTTGGTCACAAGAGGACTCTTTTTCATGGCCCTTTGGGGTACAATGGGTTTAAACAAATATTTACACCGTGCCCACAACTGCAGCAGTGTAAGCAGCAGGGATGCACAAGGACCTCAGTCCAGGAAAAGAAAAATCAGCTTTTTTCTGAGCAGCACTGCAAATCCCTGCTCAGATCCTGACACAAACCTACCCCAGGAACTCCAGCCTGGAAACCCATTCTGACCTGAAATCAGTGAAGAGAGCGTGCAAGGTAGACAGATCTGGATTTTAACTATGAGAAAGAGAAAGGAGGTGCTGGGCTGAGAGAAAGATCCCAAGGAATTGCTGCCCAGCCAAGGCATCACCTGGAAAAAGGCTTCCCTGGGATAGCAGAGGGCGACACGCAGCCAGGCTCCTCTGGCAGCACAAAGGGCAGGCAGGGGCAAAGGGAAAAAATGCACTTCAGGGCTGGAGTACAAGAGAGATGGTCTGCAGCCAAGAGTACAGTCTTGAGGGGAAAACAAAGAAATGTCCTTTGAGGTTCTCTTTCTGCTTTTAAAAAACACAGCAAATCCTCAAAGCCAAAGAAAATCAGATTTTTTTGCTTTGTCTGGAAACAACGGCTGCTTATTACAGAGGTCTGATCCAGGGACCCCAGCTGACCTCAGAGGACTTTGAGTCAGGTGCCAGGATGGCTTAAAACCAGGGATTTTCTCTTCCTTGCCCCATAAGGCTGGGGCACAGCCAGACACATACCCACTCGTGTCTCCTGAGGCAGTCGGTTCATCCGGAGCTGCTGCGGGAGAGGGGAGCAGCATCCAGCAGACATTTCACCGGGGCACAGATTCAGGAATTAGAAAGTAATCTCCGACTTGAACCAGAGCCACAGTCTAAAGAGACCTGCTTCCTCCACTTTACAGAGAAGTTTATTATTATGGTTTCCATTAAAATCCCCCTCTCCCTGGCTGTTTCTTCAATGTCAGTTTAGAATAACTAAGGATAAAGTTAAATCATCTTTTAACTCCTGTTTCCCCAAATTTCAGCATATGCATTTAAAAAAAAATTGCCCCCGTGGCTTTCCTTCATCCTGTGATTCTCACTGCCACCCTCTTTCAGAGAAAAAAAGGCTCCAAACTGAAAACCTCTGTTACAAGCCTTAGAGCCAAAGCTGCAGCTATAGTACAGTTCTTATTCTGAGGGAAAGGATCTCCCACAAAATACCCCAACACCCATTGCTGCCTGTGGGATGCACTTGTGCTGTGCAAAGAAGAAAGGCACAACAAGTTTACACCTGAAAAGAAAGAGTGAACACCAAGATAATTAACTCTTTGGATTTTTTCTCCTTCCTTCCCTCTTAAGTGTCTCAGCAGATAACATCAAGATGCCTGAACCAGGGTTGGCTTTCCTTGTGTCACCAAAACCTTCCAGGGTTTAGAGATATTCTTTGAAACCCCTGGATTCCTGGTTAAAATGGAAAATATAAATTTGGCTTACGGAAAGAAAGCACCACCTTCATGGCCTGTCTCTCTGCATTCTACAAAGCTCAGGAAGTCAAAGTTTCTCCAAAGGATTCCCTCAGGTGACCGATCCCTGCCTGCAGAGCAATAAATCAGGGGCAACCACTTCAGTTTGGTGAAATCAGGGGATCTGCACGCCGAGACCTTTACTTCGCTTTATGCATGGAGAGCAATAAAGCAAAGCTATTTCAGCCTTGTTCTGTTTTTTCATTAAAACAAAACAAAGCTATCTGCAGGATGGAAGAGGGGACAGGCTGTTCTAGAATAATAAATCAAAGCCACACAAAGACCTATCAGCTTAAGCCAGATACTGCCCTCTAGAATTTAACCAACTCCAGCTGTGCCATAACACAGGACAGCTCAAAAAGGGATATATTTTCAGATGATCTGGCCTCCAACTAGAGGAAATGAAAGAAATGCACCAGAGCTATATTCGTGGAATATTTTTAGGATGGAGTCCCAAGACATTTGGCTGTTTCATAAGGGTGATTTGCATTGCCTTAGCGCGTTTCACCCCCCGAAGTCACTGTCACAAACAGAGCTTGTCACTCCCCCAGATGCTGGGAACCAACTTTGGTGCTGTACGACACTGACTGCCACCTCCCCAAGGAATGAGAAAGGCATTAGAAAAGGAAACTAGAGGCTGAAATAATAAAAAACGATGAAAAAAAACACAGCTGTGACTGTCTTGATTGGCCAGGTAATTTGGGAATAGGAGTGCTACAGTCTCTAGCGTGCATGTGAGCAGGCGGAGTGAAATACTGAAGTAAATTACACCAGGATTGGAAAGATCAAATGAGAAGAATCTACTTTGGAGCTTGAGGAGAAAGAGATGGAAATAAGTACTTTCCCACAACAAAGGGCTTGGGAAGAGTTGTGAGAAGGGAAGGTGTTAGAAGTTATCCTCTACACAAATATTGGAAAGAATAAGGGGGTTATTTTCTTTTAAAATCAGTGGTATTTAACAGCTTCCTATTTAGTTCTGCACTTCAGTTCTGTTTCATCAGTTTGTACAAAATCCACCGAAACCCCCCAAAATACCTGTCTGTGTGGCTGAGCTTGGCTTCAGCACCTCCAGGGAAAGCAAAGGAAGAAACGTCAGCAGAGCTGAAGGATGGCTCCTGTGACTCTGCCTTGCAAAGGATGGGGTTGGATGCCTGTGCTCCAAACATTGCCAAAACTGAGGGAGAGATGCAGCCTCAGGCAAGAAGCAGTAATCAGGAATGGGCTGTCTGGGACATGGAGCTCGAAGTAAAACAGATGTGTGTGTATCTTCCTCAGCCACTGTGCTGGCCACCGAGGACCTCCTGGCTGGCCCCAAGTGCAGGAAGCCTTCCTCTCTTTCAGGGTGGTGAATAAACCATGGGCTCTGCCTCATTTCTCTGCTTAAACCTCTCAATCCTGTATTATTTACCATTCTGGGATGGATATTTGTAGGCAGAATATGAAAAATTTGAACCAGCCTAAGTATCTTGTAGGTAATTCCATATTTTGCCACTCTTGGCACATCAGGAGAGCCACAAGTACCTGGTGACTTGGGGACACACAGCACTGGCAAGAAATGAAAACTCTGAGTTCTTAGGTGGATCCTAAATTATGAATTCAGAGTAATTTCAGGGCCCTACCTGAGGGCTGGGGGAACATAAGCAGCTTTAGATGCTCTCGTGCTTAAAGACCAGCACAAACAAAGGAGACAAACTCAAACCACAAGGGGTAGAAGTCAGACTTGATAAACAAAATGCCAATGTAGCAATACACAGTACCTTTCTTTTGTCTTCTACTTTCATTCTTAGGCGTTTCTAGCAAGAGAAACAAGTGAAAATATTTTCAGGTAGAAAGTCTAACTTTCCGGTTTAAATAAAGGTCATATTAATATGTGTAGAAAACTAATTTGGGCTATTTAAGGTATTTGCACCCCAAAACTAACTGTGCTCACAACCTTTTCCAGTGAAAAAGTTCATTTCATTTTATAAATAAGGAACATTATTCTTTCTTTCTTTTCATTCTTGTTCTTAATCAGACTAACTTCTTTATGTGTTTTTACCAGAAAATTTTGGTCTTTGAAGAAGAAAAACTAAATATACAGTAGAAAAAAGTCAGTGTTTAGCGGGTTCTAACAGTTTCAAACACTACTTTGAAAATTTTTGAGAATCTGCTGACACCAGAATGTATAAAACCTGACACTTCTGCCCCTCTGTTACTGTCATTCAATGATCCCCACAGTGCACTTCATGCATTTTTATCACTGAGTTTAGCCTTCCTGTTTTCTTTTGGAAATGGCTAGATGAATCAAACCCAAGAAGTCTTTGGGTTTTGTTTTTTTTTTTTCACCAGGATATTGGCAATTGCAATTCTGGCTCTTTCAGGTGAAGCAAAAACATCAGACAAAGTGTTAAAAAAGTCATTCTTATGTCTTGGCAATGAGCAGGCTTCCTGGGATAAGCAAAAGCATAAAAAGGACAAGGGGAAGGCAAAAAATCAGGCCAGAGGTTTCCTGTTCTTGAACATGTGGTAGATAGAGATCTGCACGTACACACATCCATAGCTCATTTACAACCCTCAGAACAGCCCCTCCAGTTCAGCCCCGAACCCTCGGAAGCAAAGACACTCTGAGAAATGCGGTCAAGCAGGCAAAGCAGGGGAGGTTTTGTGAGTGGTGGGATGTAAAGCGAGTCACGTAACTTGGAGATGAGATTTGGCTGGAATAGACAGAAAAAAAGTGCATGTCTGGGGCTCTGACTGCCTGGGAGAGGATGAATAACACTTGTTCAATATTGTGAGCAGTACAAAATATTGGTTGCGTCAGGTGGAGTATGAGTCCTGGGCAAAAGGGTATCATCTCCTGCTGGGTTTTCTGGTTATGCTGGATGTCAGTCCTGCCTGTATTTCAGCAAAGGGAAGCTCTAGGCTGATGACTGTTTTTCTAGAAAACAGCCCTGCCGTGTTTGTTGACTCGGTGTGTCACACAGCTGATGGACATGGAAGTGCACAGTCCAAATCCTGACCTCACTGATGAAAATCTGGGGTAAGCTAACGAGGGAATGCCATAGAGCACAACTAAAAATTACATATTTTTTCCTTGGGCTTGAAAAAACAAGAGAGTTCCATCCAGTGAGTCAGTCTCCCCCAACTGTTATTACTCCTGTTTAAAAACAACCCCTCTGACATTTTGGTCAACATCTACGTGAGCTGAACTTTCAAAGGGAGTGAGAGAACTGGGAATCAAAAACTTTCCTGTTCGTAATATGGGAACTGAGCAGAAATCCTCACATGCTGCTTTGGTAAGTTTGCCTCTCACAGACTGAATTTTAAACTTCAGAGGACAAAAAAGAGCATAGCCCCCATTCAGCCTCCAACCCATCCCAAGAATAAATCACAGGAGGTCAAGGCTTCTTGCTCTCAGCCAGGATCCAGCTGTTTTTTCTCTCCAAAAAATTCTCACAACCTCACAACCACTTGCCCAGCACTTGGCTGAATCTCCCCTGGCACAAAATCTGCTTTCAGGACAGGTCACCTCATCATCAATCAGCATCACTGGTGGGGAAAGAGGAACAGAAATATCCTCACATCTCACAGGTGCTGAGAAGAGCAGAGCAAGGGCT
Organism: Origma solitaria; assembly: GCA_013397895.1. Classification (NCBI taxonomy): domain Eukaryota; kingdom Metazoa; phylum Chordata; class Aves; order Passeriformes; family Acanthizidae; genus Origma; species Origma solitaria. The sequence continues at coordinate 3,108,732 of VZRL01000323.1, read as the reverse complement.
GCAAAGGATCTAGCCACATCTCTGCCCTTTCTCCCAGTTCAAGCTGTTTTCCTTGAACCCCCATTCCCCACCAGCTCCCTGCAGCTGTTGCTCACTCCATTTTCAGATTTTTTTTTTTTTTTTTAAGTTTCCTGCCTTTAACTCAAGTCCAGTAAACACACCCAATCCCTCCACAATGGCAAGTATGGCTATTGAGTGAACATTCAGGCATTTTTTTCAGGGCTTTGCCATTGAGGATAGACTCTTCTGCAGGGCTGCTTGTTGCAGGGATAGTTACAAGTCAGGTGTGTGTTTAGCTAGCTAGAGTCATGTGTATTGGGATTAAATGCCTTTCCTAAACAGCGCTATTTAGGAAATGCCATTAAAAATTCAAAAGCATAGGCCATATCTTAATATAAATTAAATTCTTTTTATCCACATCTCCTTAGGCAAAAGAATTATTTTTGCTTTTGTGAAGCTCAACAAATTACAGGAGGGATCCTGCCCTGAGGTACAGATCTGCTGATCCTCATGAAACCAAGGTCTGACTCAGACAGCATTTGGCTTGCAGACAAATGTATTCAAGCAAAAATAAGAACTTCCTGCATTTAAATACAGTACATCATCTTATCATCTTTTTTCCCACCCTACATGTTGTCATGGAGGAATCACACCCCGATTCAATTTCTATCTTTTTAATGTCTCCCCAAGTTCTCTGTCACTGACTATTGTATATTTTATGTTTTCCTGCTTTGTGTCTCGGATGAACATCAAGTCAGGAGATCCCTCAGACACCCAAACTGCACACCCTGGACCAGGGGAACGGTGAAAGCAGAGAAAAACCCTCAGGTTTCACACGCCAGGTTGCAAAATGACAAGCAGCCTGGTTTGCCACCTGGGGACAGTCTGATGCTCAGATTGTTCTAATTCCTGCTGCAAAGTGATCATCCCAGGAAGGATGTGTCTCCTCAGAGCCACCCTGTTAATCCCGGCTGCCGAGGACAGGGAGCAGGTGAGGAGCAAAGATTTTAGGGCTTTAGGATCACTTGGACATGGCAATGACAGCACTGGCTTCACCCAACTGTACCGAGTGGTGCAATCTGCAACTTGGTGCTCTGGCAAATGTTTTAGCTTCTTTCCAATTAGAAAAAATATGTATCTTGTGGCTTTCATTCATGGGCTGATCTGCGGGTAATTTAATGGATTTAAATAGACAGAAGAGAATTCAAACATATCTGCTGACTTCTGTGTTGTGTGGATGATTAACTCTGAATCACAGATGTTATCAGGAGGGGCAGGCTATGAAACCCAAGTAGCACTTTACTTATTATTATTGTTGGAAATAGTGGTGGTGTTCCTTGTATTGCATCCAGATCTAGGGGCTGGAGGGGTCACAACTCATGCATGCACAAGAACAAGAAAGCATTCACAGCCTGAGACTGTGAGCTCCACTTTGAAATACTAATTATGCCTTCCTGAGCATTTATCAATCTGAGAAGCAAGAGGGAAAACTCATTGGGAACTAATCTGAAACAGAAACAATTCAGGAAATATCTCTAAACTGGGTAAGACTGCAACAAGCACATTCTAGCCTTGTCTTGTTATCTCTGTTTTTCTCCAGACCTTATCACCACTAAGGAATTTAATCGCAAAAATGACAAGTAGCTGAAAGTATGAATCAGACTGGCATTGAATAAGAAGCCATAGGAAAAAAAATCTACCTACACAACCTTGGCAAATACAAATATAATGAGTTCCCCAGAGTCTCAGCGCAGACTTGGGCTGTGTAAGTTTCCCTGCACTGAAATCGCCACCTTTGGATGGGTTGCAGCCTCCTGGAAGCTTTGTGTCACACAAGGTCTAAAGCATCCAGGATTTTTAAAGGAAAGTTTAGACACAAGCTCATTCTGGGCTCTTGAATTTTCAGATAATTAGGATTATTCACGGGTGAACATGATAACAAGCCTCAGCACAGGTCTGCAGCCCACGAAACAGAGGAGTTGAGCAGTGAAGCTGTGCCCATCCTTGCACAAACACCACAGCAGGGGAAAGATTGAACATGTGCCTGAGCACTTGCATGGGCTTCTGCCCTTTTGTTTGCTGTGACAAGAAATTTGGCCCTCCCCTCTCTAATTTTTTTTTAGAAGACTCTCATGAGGATCAAACTCCTGCATCAAGGCACCAAAAAACACCAATATGATGAGCCTCACTGTACCCATCCAGAACATTTCCCTGAATTCTCCCTGTCAGACCATGGCAGAGAGCCCTAACAAGGGAAAACCCTTCTCTCTGAGCCTCAGCAGACCGAGGGCAGAGGTATTTCCCTGTTCCCATTAAAAGCAAGGAATGCTTAATCTAACTGCCACTGCTTTCAGGCTCCTTCAACAACATGACTTATTACACTATACTTCAGATATGTGCTTTGAGCAGATATAATTCTTATCTTTAGATGTGCTGATAGCACCAAGAAGCCTGGCTGACTTACTGAACAGCCCTGTGCCTTTGATAATAGTATTTGCCTTTGCTGCTTCTGTGATTAGAAAATTTGCACAGGCACAAAGCCTGGGTCATTAAATTGAAGGATTAAATTTCTGACTTTGATTGCTGCATGAAGTGCCAATCTTTGTGCTGTTCTCCAGCACCCCAAAGAAGGCACTTACTCGAAACCAAATAATGTTTTCCATCCTCTCCTCTAGGCTTACCAGCCTCTCCTCCATCTTGCAGCAAGCCTGATGTTCTCTGTGGACCTTTGTGCTTCAGGAAAATAATTCTGAGGAAAGCCCTTAACTAAGTCTTACAGATAATTCTCAAACTTCTGCGAAGCAGAAAAAAACATACCAGAAAAATACCCCCCCCAGAAAAACAACCCCAAAAACCCCACAGCCACACCACACCCCCCCCAAACAAAGAAATCCAAACCAAATCAACCAAACAAAAGCAAAGGAAAAATACAAACAGCTTGGAGGGGGTGAAGGTCATGGAAACCATTCCAACAGAGAGACAAAACCCATGGAGAAGGGGTCTGAGAATTCATAAAGGTGTTTCACACGTTTTTTTCTGCCCTTAAAGAAATCCTCAGCAGGTCCAAACTGACTCTGGAGCACACTTCATTCCTAAGCATTAAAATTCCAGCCTGTGCTCTCCTGTTCACTTGCCAAGACATTCAGAATTCCCTTGCCCTGCACTGCCCCTCTCCAGAAGCATCAATACTCATCCTTCTGCTCCTCCTGGCAGGGACACTCCCAGGCATTAGCCAGACAACTCTTATCTGTCGCTTGATCAGGCATTTCTGCTGAGCCTGCAGTGTTCCCCAGCAGCCTGAAAACACAACCTGCGTCTCTCCACCATGGCTTTATGTTTGCCCATCAGTCAGTGAGAGACACAGATCCCCTGACAAACGCCAACCAGCCCATTTCTCCCTGGGAGCAGTGCTGGTGGGCATGGAGCAGCCCTTTGCAGCACATGGAGCTCAGTTTGGTTCAGCCACACGGTTTGATGGAAGCAAATGAACTAAAGGATTGCTCTAAACATGGTTTGGGTCAGTGGGAGGAAGGCACAAGTGCTGCAGCAAGAGGAAGGAAGGAAGGAAGGAAGGAAGGAAGGAATGGTGCGGGAGGAAGGGAGGAAGGGAGGGAGGAAGGAAGGAATGGTGCGGAAGGAAGGGAGGAAGGAAGAAAGGAAGAAAAGAAGAAAAGAAAGAAAGATAGATAAAGATCTGCTGGGTGGCTGTGCTGCAACTGGTGTCCTCCTCCACTGAGCAAATCCACCCCAGCGGTGCCTCTGAACTCACTGGACAAGATTCACAGCTCACAGCGCTGCCAATTTCAGCTGAGTCATGTGAATTCATCCCCACCAGCTCCTGCCCACCCCAGGAATTTGGGCGTTCCAGCCTTCTAACAGATGTCTGGACTGGCATGAGTTCCGCTGGGTCTTTCTACAGTGCCTCAGAGGCAGGGAAAGTGTTAATCATGCAAGTATTCAGTATTAATGCTGTGCCTGACTTGCACTGAAATCCAAATCCTGGTACACATCTCCCTGTCAAATTCTTCATTTCCCCTCTGACCTTCCTCTAGCCAGCACAGAGCAGAGCACTCCAGAACAAGGGCAGCCTGCAAAGGCAGCATCCCGGACACAGCCATCCATCAGCTCTCAAGGACAAGACTGAAAACAGTTTAAGTGTTCACTCAGGTTATTTCTGAAATTATTAATCCTAGAAGATTGCTATGAAAGTTCATCCAAACATTATTTGGTTTGCATCATGCGTTTGGCACAGATGTTACTATATTAAGAGCTCATTTTTTGGAGATTATTCAGTATCTTGAATTTAAAAAGGACAAATAGAACATAAAGCCACTTGAGACAGGTAAAATTCTTCCCTGTTTTTCTATCAGTGATTACTCTGGGCTCCACAATCTGAGATTTCTTTCATTCCAGAAATCATTGGAATACAATGCTTAGTTAAGGTCATACATGAAATTGCTTAGGCAGGCACTTATTTTCCTTCAAACACCTAAAACCTCTTTTTTTTTGCCTCAATTCCTTCACCCTTCCATAGGAATCTCATTTCTCCGTGTTTTTCCATGCAGTCTGGAGATTTCACTATTGCATCAGCCTTAAGTCTCACATTAGTGAGTACCCAGCATAATTGAGGTGGAGACAGAGCAACCACGTTATTCATTCCCAATTATTTCTTAGCAAGATGCTCTAAAAAAAATGAAGTAAAATTGTGGTTTTCCTTTGTTACAGTATATTTTTTTCTTATAATTCTTCAAAACAGATACCTTGCCAACTGTTTCTGGATCAGAAAACACTACAAACCTTTACCCAGTCCAAGCAACTGGTTTCACTCAAGACAAAGGGAGCCACAACCACACTGTGGTTTTCAATAGCAAAATGTAGTTAAACTGGTGCTTGAACAAGAGTTAAACTTCAAGCTGAGCTTTACCAAAGCCTTGGTGCTGCCTTCAAATTTAAATCTGCGCTTGAAGATTGTGGGCCAAAGCTTTGGCAAGTGAGCTGGCCATCAGTGACTCGGGAGAAGATTTAGCTCTGCAATTGCGAGGAGAGAGCTCACCGTTTTAAGACAGATAATAATTGCAAAGCTTGGGTTGTCCATAAGCAACTAATAGGTTTTCCTCTTTCTTAAAGTGCACAAGGACATATTAATACAGAAAACAGGGATTTAATTCCAATAATTCCCCTGTGACAGGAATGCCCAAACACTGACCATGTAGCAACTCAGTCATGGTGCTACAGCTACTGCATCTTCAGATGAAGAGTCCCAGATGTGGATCACTCACTGGAATGGGCATTTACAGAGAGGAAACACTGCCCTTCTCAGGGCATTCCCATGGGCCTTCATAATGGGATCAAAGGACAGTATATTTAGATTTTTTCAGCTCCAGAGTTCAAGGGAACTAAATAGAGCTCAAGCTTCGGCCAAAGCTATCCTACCCTAAAGCCACAGCAGGGACACTGTGCTGGAGGAGTAGCGGATGGGTGTGGGGTTTGGAGGGACTTGGGAACCCTCCAGCTTTACCAGCAGAACGTGCTGCTTCACATCCTCCAGCGCCTTTGCCTTCTCTCATGCCAACGATCTCAAAGCTGCTCTGGAAACCTGAGCCTCTGTGTGTGTAATCAGCTGAGGTTTCACTTACAAACCTCTGTGCCTTTACCGTAGTGTGTTTTTTACAATAACCGAGGGCTCAGGCAAGCTGCACAGCCCAAGGGGGTGGCCAGGCTCTCTTGTGGGGCTCGTCCCTTGCAGCATGTCCCCTGTGCAAGCCGCGGCAATGCCACCCCTGCCGAGCTGACTGCGTTTGCAAGTTTCTGCTCACAGTGGAACCAGTGCAGGGCACAAGTAATTTCACTGAAGCAAGAACAGCGCTAAAAACCATAAAGGAAATCTTGCAAAATGAAGAAGATTGCAAGGGGAAAAAAGTAGCATCTAAAATGAATATACCTTGTCTTTATACGATGCTAAGAAAACATGGGGAGTAAATGCAGCACAGCCTGCAATTTTGCTGTGCTGAGACCTAACATTTTAAAACTTTGGTTTGAAAGAAGCAATGATTCCAGTGCTGTTTGGATTACAGAAGATGCAAAGTTTTGTGCACATTCTGATGTATTTCTGCACTTTATATATATGGGAGATAAATTATGTGTGCAGCAACAAGTACAAATAAACGAACCAGAGCCAGAGCTCTTCTGGAGGGATTTCAAGGACAGCAGGCCAGGACTTACTTGGATTCTATTTCAAAACTTTCTGGAAAGAGAAGCCTCTCTGCACATCAAAAAAGCTGAAACAGAGTGAAAGCAGAAGCATCTCTTCGCATCAGTAAGTGCCAACCTTTAAAACCTTGCTTCCACATTCTCAGAAATTGCTGACACCTTCGGAAGGTCACTCGTGAATAATTTGGGAAAATTATAAAGCTGCAGACCTTTGGAAAACAGAATGTTTTCTACCAGCATAGGACAGTACCTGTTGAAGCTGATGGGGTACAGGATGACCTCCTCAGGTGCTCTGCCATCCCCTGGATGATATAATCCTGCTCGAGCATGACGACAGGCTGGCACTGCTGGAACGTGGCTCCATGGGATGGGAAGGAAATGCTGCTCTGGCAATGGACAAGGTCAGGTTCTTGGGGCCTCTGGCCTGGATATAAAGCTGAGGGTGAAAGGAAAATGACAAACATATCCATGAAACCAGCCAGGCACAGCCATAACATGTGCATTTGATCATCGTTGCCTGTAAATGGCTTTTGCCGATGAAGAGTTCAGAACATTTGGAAAGTCACTGAAATATTTCCAGTTCAAATAAAAAGGTAAACCAGAAATAGCATCTGCAGCCATCCATGGGGACACCGTGAAGTGAGATATGAGTTGTACAGTGCCATAAAAATGTTCACTACTCAAAATATTTAGGGAGGAGGGTAATCAAGGAAGCATCACAAAGTAACTCTATTTTTATGAATTCAAATAACTACACTTTAAAAACAGGCTTATTCCATTGAAAATCCAGAAAACTGAAGTTATTTCAATGGATTTTGGATTAGGTCCAGTTGTCTAATAGAATCCACATCTTTGCTCTCAAGTAGCAGACTAGGCTGAAATTCTGGGGGCTATAACCTGACTATATGATCTTATACACTAAATATCAAGGTCCACAGGCTTCAGTAAAGCTCTTCTTGCAGGGACCAACAGATGTCTCTGGCCTGTAGCTCAGCTCTACAGACCAGTCCACCTGCATGCTTTTTCTGCCCTGCCATCTGTCAAGCAAAGGAAAATTCATGTGGCAAACATTAGTTTTAAGGCTGAAGGGACGATGTTCCCCTGCTTTCCGCCATGTGAAATGCCAGTGCAAAAGGAGGATGTACAGCCAGTCATACAAATCTGTCTCTGCATGCAGGGCTGTTGCAGGCAGCTTGTCATATTCCCTGAAGGGTTTCAGATGCACAAATGACAGATGAGGACACCTATAATCCTCCTACATTCATTCTCCTGCAGTGTAGAATAACACTCTTTGCATCAAGAACTTAAAACATCCAACATAAAAATCCACAGTAGCTCGGAAATGCCTAAGCTTCTACATGAGCATCCATCCATCAAAATTATTTTTAAACTCAATTTATGTCTTTGAGGTAGATCTAAATGGAAGCAGTAGTTTCTTATCAGATTTTAATTTCTCAAGGATGCAAGTGCAGCCAAGACTAGCAGAGAGGCTGAGACTCGTTCTATCAGGATATCTGCCTGCTAATGCAGGGCACTCACATCTCCAGATCTGCTTATCTTCTTCTTGTCTTCACAAACTGAAAGCTCTGCAAAACCAGACTATCTCTCATAGGTTTGTATGTGGACTTGTTCACTCTGGTGAGTTCAGCTCCCAGTTCCAGTTTCATCTCAGAAGGATCCCACACTTTTGCCTGACCCTGGGGCTGAGTTTGAGCTCCTAAAGATCTCCAATAGATAGACCATCTTTGCCTAGCCCTCCCCTCAGCCCTGTGAATGTTTCTCAGATATTCAGTCCACTCCTCCTTTCACACCATTACACTTCAGTGATGAGAAGCTATTCTGAGTGATATCTGCAGATACCTGAAGATTAAAGTGGATCCCAGAATGACATTAACATAAATTTCTCCTGATGGCTGAAACTATTGATCAAGTAATTCACTCCAAAAAGTCTCTGGACAGCAGCCCATTTGCTCAGATGGATTGAGGAAGAATAAATTATTTGCACAGTCTGATAAAAAAGCCTTTTTTATCTATGAAACAAAAAAAAAACCCCGTATTTTGCATTCACATTCAAACTACGATTGGAAAGCCAGTAACACACAATGCAATAAACTACATTTCAATCTCACTCAGCCCCATCAGGATGGGGTAATGCTGAGGTCAGAACAGGGGATCAGTCAGGTACATTCAGCCCTGAAATCCCATCAGTGTATTAATTGCTCTCAATCAAAACAGCATTTTCCAACGAAAATCAGTTGGAATGAACTCATATTGCACTTATGACAAAATGAAATGCACCAATGATAAACCAAGAAAGGAAGGAGATGAATTCAATGAATCCCAAAGATTCCTAGATTACAGACCACCAAGAACAAGATTCCCATGTAAAGCTATTTGCGTAAAGATAAAAAGAGAAAAGAGAGTGAGTGAGCCATACATGTCCTAAGGTGCTTGCTACTATTGTTAATGAGTCCAAGGAAGTGCTGGAAGAGTTTACAGAATTATTCAATAAGATGATGAGGAAAGCAGGGCAGAGATTTGTTGATAGTGTTTTCCTCCAGGTCAAAGATCTGACATTAATGATAATGATCACAGCTGTTTGGAGAATGAAACAGTAATAACTAGAACAAGGGAAAATGCCACATATACATTATAGAAAGGTTTGTAAAATTACTTGTACATGACTTGTAAAGTGTCATGCTGCCTCCCACAATGAAAAACTGGCCACTGAGTGAATGCTCTCCAGAGCTGCAAGGCAGCAAGAGTGTGATTTTCAATCCCATGGAAATACAATAGTATATCTGACACAGCTTCAAAAAGGTTCTTACTAAAAGAGGTTACAGCCCTGATCAAGAAATCCACATCCTATGTGAAGAGACTGTTTTGCCCATGTGGAGCATCACTGAATCAACAGGAATGAAAAATTCATCCACTTTCTAGAAAGAAAAATCCATCTTCCTTGGAACCACCTCCATAAATTTTGGTTACTTCTATCAAAATCTTTAAAAGGAAATTGGTCATAAAGAGACTTTACAATAAGAGAAGTGGTGACAGCTTAATGTGGCAGGAGAAGAAGAGCTGGTTAAAACATTATAAAGTGTGAGCCTTCTAATTGCCTGGGTGGATTAATGGACATAGTTTTCATTTTAGCTGCTTGACACTTCATGCTGAAGAGATGTGTCAGATTTCCCCATGCTTACATGGCAATTTTCCCAAGTAGATTGTGAAACTGAGAAGATAAGTTCCTTACAGTTCAGGGGGATCTGCTATTCAGCTGGAGAGTGCGTATGAAGATAAGCAACATGCCAAGCATTAGAAATTACAATCTCGATTTCTGAGAAAAGGTTTTCTTGTGTTCTTGTTTTGTTACTCTTGCTTTTGTCCTGCGGTGCTGTCAGCTGTCAAGTTGGGGTAAAAAACCTTAAAAATGAGAAGATCAAAACATACCTTCTCTCTTTCTGGTTGACTGACTGTTCAAAAAATGTTAATGTCTTAGGGAAAAACATTACCTCGATGAAATTTCGAAGTAAAGACTTTAAAATTCTTGCAGAAAGAAAATATGTAGCTTTCTTTCTGTAAGACTTGCTGGGATACCACTGGCATGAGGAAAACTACTTTGATTTTCAGCTGGTGTACATCAGAGATCCAAACTGAACATCTTTATCCAAATATAGACACCCCAAACTGAGAAACATCTCGCAGGCCTTTCCTTCTTCCCAGTCTGTGAGGTGCTGATCATCCTCAAGCACCACAGATATCCTGGGATTGTACAATTTTCCTGTGGCTGGAAAAGCACTGCTTGCTACCTCCTACATCTCTTCTTGCTTTACATTTTGGAACATCACCACCAAAAACATCACCATCACCACGAGGGCACAGCTGAAGATGTGAGACTCAGAGATGCAGGATCAGCACAACTGCAAACATTCACTGCAAGAACAGAAATTATTCCATTTTTGTTACCTCTATTTCAGCCAACAGCAGTGAAGGAGTGACTAAGTGAACTGGTGTAAAACCAACAGCGTTTCCTAGAGTATTTTAGAATTGCAAGGCATCAGTTTTTGTTAATTCAAAACTGACACTAATTTGGCTATGTGGCAGTCCCTTATGACTGTCTAACACCTTTTTAAGCTTCTAAAAGAAAACAGCACAGGCTGCCAAAAACTCTACTTGTTTTAATAAAGACTAATACCAAAAAGGAGAAGTTTCACAGCCTCCCCTGATGAGTTGCTGTGAAGTTTGTACTAAGTGCACAGCTTCAACAGCCCAGTGGGAGCCAAGGCACTTTTCCTACAATTTATATAAAAATCAGAAAAGGTTTAGGAATTTCATTTGCATTTTAGCAAGTATTGCAGGTGTCAAGGAGTCTCCAGTTCAGTGCCACTGGAAATCTCACACACCTACATGGAGAGAATCATGAAATGAGCCTCTCCCTGCGTTTTTCTTCCTTTACTGCCCTTTGCAGCAGCTGAAAGTCAGGTTGAAGGGACACCAAGGACCTCAGTGGAGGAAGTCTGAGTGACTCAGAGACTGCCAGAAGATGTGGTGCTGACAGCTCTTGTGATTCCCCTGTGAGTTTCCCTCTATTTAGGGCTCCTCCTCAAAGCCTTGCTTTATTTACATTACAACATGAGAGTTTCTGCTGTCATTAGAGAGCAAAAGGGTTGGTCCTGTTTGGACAACAACAACCCTACAGGCTCCAGAATCAAAAAAGGGAGGACTAAAAGATCTGACAGCTCTTACCTACATGAATCTCCTGATTTTTAGGTGGTCCCAGAACCACGAGGCATTACTTAGTTCCCCCTGCTGAAGGAAGGGCTTGGACACCACAGGAGGAACGAGAGGAGGAATGAGGTTTGGAGACAGTGAGGGGCCATGAACCAACCACTGAGGGTGGGAAAGCCTGAGCTGCAGATTAAAACACCCTCAGGAAAGCCTGTCCCCAGGATTTTTGTATCTAGAAACACTGCCAGAGGAATTGTTTTTCCCCAGGCGTTTCCTTTCTCGGGCAAATTACATCCAGGAGAAGAGGAGCATGAAATGGGAATGAAAGAAACCAAGCAGAAAGGAATTAAGTGTACACTAGGCACTTAGCTCAGAAAGGATTTGCCTGCAATGTTAGCTGAAGGACTTGGATCTCAGTTTTCCACGCCAAGTAGCCCATCCCTAGACTGACTATCTTGGGCTCCATTCAGCAGTAACACAGGAGTCACTCTTTCCTTCAGCTCAAAGGATATTTTCACCTGCTTGAGCTGGGGAAGAATAAAAGTTCTTGTCTACCAGAGCTACATGAAAAGGAGCAGAAAAACAGATTTTGTAATAAAGTTAAGATCAAAGCAAACCATCTTTCTCCATAATCGGATTCCCTCTTTTGGGCTTTTGATCTGAAGTACAACACTGAGAATTTAGCAGACAAACAAGTCACCAGTTAGTCAGGCTGCTGAGAATCAGAGTGAAGCTGAAATACTCCAACACTTATCCTCTTCAAATTAATCAAACCCTGCTGCACGAGACCAATTTCTTCTGCCCGGCACATACATATATTTCCCTCCCAAAAACCTATAAAGTGAAGCATTTAATATGACCTTTACTCATCCTGCTGGGATGCTGATTAGTTGAAAAATGCTGGTAAGTAATGGATCCCAGAGAAGTAAATGTTTATGCTTGCCTAAACCTAGCCAAGGAAATTTTCTATGGTGGAAAAACTGTCTCACCATGTAGAGTGCCATAACCAGGAGGATATTAATAGAAATAAAAATAGAAATAAAATAGAAATAAAAATATAAATGTCTACTTGTTTGCAACTCTGAATTTAACAGTTAGGCTGCCAAAAAAGGGACAATAATTCCTCTAGAGACACAGAGCCAAACGACGTGCCAAGGACAAAACCCTATTTCAAAGGGACTGTTTCATAGGAGCCCAATCCTGTTTCTGCCCAGCCAAAACACACCAGGGTTTTTAATGCCAGTGTTTAGATACTTGAATAGCAACTCCTGCTCTCTGCTGTGCAACTAAAACAAATGCCTAACATTTTCTTAGGTTAAGGAGGCATGAGTGCTCAGGATTTGATTGTGACTTTCGCTGCTGGAATGGCTTAAGACCATCCCTCAGCCTGTGATTTCTGCATGGGAAATGAGAAATAAGTGTGATTTTGCATCTCAGCCACCCATTTCACCATTCTGAACACAAGCAGGATGTACCAGTGAAGTAACATTGTCCAATACTGAAACTTGATTCCCTAGAAGAATCCACTAAAGCCTGAAACTAGAAAACACCAAAATTTCCCACAATTCAACATCAACTTGCAGCAAAATCATACCCAATTTATTATTCACCTCTGGTGTGAGTAGAGCTGAGCAGCTTCCCTGCCTCCCCCTTGGCAGCCACCCCATTACCTGTGCGGATTTCCCGGACACATCGTCCCATTCCAGCAGGGACGGTGAGGATGTCTGTCCCTGAGCCATCCAGATCATGAAAGATGGACGTTTTGTCACCGTCATTGTCATCGTGTCCAAACCACCAGCCCGGTCTGCTAAAAAACACTTTCAGCCCAACCTAGAGGAGAAAATAAGATGAAAAGTCACTGGTTAGCTCAAAGTAAGGGCTAGGCTTTGCAGTGTTTTTACAGTGATACAGATGGAACCAGGGAGTTCTACTTTTTGAGCAGAGTTTTGCTTTGCCTCTTTATTCAGAGAAAATGCCAGCCATGTTGGTTCTCCCTCTCCTTTCTTAATCCCAGGAGATATTTTCACAAAAATTAGACTTTTGGTTCTTTGAAACGCACCCACACCACCACGTGTTGCTTGGAATCACACGGCAATAAATTGAATGGTGGCAAAAGAAAGAGGATGACTGAAAGTGTAGGAAAGTATTGAGTGCTTATGAAATTTACAGGGGAATATCACAGCTGTTAATAAAGAAAAAAAAAGTAGCTGGATATTTGGGGAATTCTCTCATATCTTTTCAATATCCATTTAAGTCAGTACCATTTTTTTCTAATTGTTTCTCCTAAAACACCTTAAAACTTATAAAAGCTTTAAATTCTCAGAATTGGCTCTCATGCACATTCTAATACATCCCATGAAGAACTTATTTTTTTAGGAAAGAGAAATACCAGGAGGAAGCATTATCCCCATTGTGCAGAGCTCTGCTCTCAAGATTTTTCAGTAGCTAAGTAAAAATATCTGTCCTGATATGAAACTCCAGCAAAACGAGGAAATTGCAGATGTTCAGCAAAATAAGCATGGAATATTTTAATGTCTGCAGATGAAATTATTACAGTGTGTGAAGATGAAGTTCCGAAGTAATCAAGAAAATAATTACTCCAGGTCAAGCACTCTGAATGAATCCAGCAGCAACATGTAAAAAAGCAGACAGCATAAATAACAACTGTATCACACCGACCCAAAGGACTGTAATTTGTTCCATTTTGCCCAACTAATTTTAATTGGACTGTGCACATGAGAAAGAATTAGGGTCAGCAGGATTAGGCTGCAAGTTTACTAAAGGCTTTAAAGGCTTTATTTTAACAATAATAAACAGAACGGCTTAGGAGAATAGGAGGGTTATTGTGATTCTGAGTTAGATGGGAAGTCCACCGCCTTAAAAAAACCCAAAACCCTGCAGCAACAACTACTTGCAGAATAAAAGTCTTTATTCCTTTAAAACTAAATTAAAGCCTAGAACCATTTTTCTGCCACCTTCTTGTCTAAGTATGAATCTCATAAACAAACACTTGAAGCAGTTTCCTTTAAAGGTGGCTCAAACACTTGGAAATTTAAGGAGTGTTTTTGAGGTTTTTAAAACCTTTTCTTGCTGTGCCAGAGGAAGCTTTTCCCCAAAAGGCTACTTGGCCTTGGCTTAGGAGTCTCCCAAAAGTTAGGGTTTTTTTCTCTAGTTTTAATTTATAAAAGAGGAGATATTAAAAAATGTAAATGCTGTGCTGCAGCTCAAAACTCCATTATAAATACTTTGTGACGGCACTTCTGGATATGAAAACAGGCACTTCACTGGGGAGGAGAACAAAGTCAGCTGCACTTCAAACCAAACGAAGGCACAGCCAGTACATCTCACATTTGATCAACACCCTCAGTGTTTCCATCCAGCAGCAGACAGTTTTGGTGCTGATTTTATTCTTATCTCCTAACATTCCCCTCTAAAAAGTCTGAAAGTCAAAATTGAAATGGAAATGTTAATGAGCAGTGTCACTTCTTGTATAAGCCCCAAGGTTACCTTACTTTGGTACACCGTGGGACAGGAGTGTAACTGAGTTTGCAATTATGGCTGTGCTGGGGATATTTTTCTAAGTGAGCACGCAAGAACAAAACCTCAGCTCCTCAGGTTTGTTCACACAGAGCTAGGAATGAGCTGGAAGAGGGTGCAGAGACAGGTCATGTCTAGATACCGTGCTACGATTCAGACACCTAATTTTCACTGAGTGTGGACTGCCTCAGAGTGAAATGCTATAAAGGTTACTTGAATTACCTGTCTGAAGCCTGACAGTATTCTCTATGTAATCCCTTAAGAATGTGCTAACTCAACCTGTCCAAAGGCAGCACACCTAATGCACCTGCAGGGAATCCTGACAACTGCACTTTCTACATTAAAAAACAATAAGGTACTGGAAATCATTGTAACAACTTGTAGCTTTTTGTAAAATCCAACTGTTGGCACAAGGTGCCAAAAAGAGACATCTCACTGTACCACTGTTAAAATTTCAAGAAAACCATTTTCATCCAGTGGGAATCTTCCTATCTTTTACCACCCAAGGTCTCTGTCCCCATGGCTTTTCCTCTGCTGGATTAATGCAAACCCTCACCCTGCCAAGTTCCCTTTGGTCAGGAGTCCCTTTAGGGTTGGGATTGGTGTTTACTTCTGCTCTCTATTTCAGGAAATAACAGACTTCAACTCAGTGTCTGCTTTTCTTTTTCCCATCAATGAACTGTTTGCAAATGTGTGCTTTGACGCAGAAACCCAGAACTAAAACAACACAGGCTAAACATAGCAAAGTCAACATTAGGAAGTGCCCATCTCTTAGCTGGGCAGCACTGCAGTCCCATGGGAGCTGCTAGTCCATAGCCAGGGGTCAGCACTGGCCCCTGGGAGCTTTCTGGGGATCCCAAACTCACCCAACACACACTGCTGGGATTTCTTTGGCAAAAGAGATTCCTGAGATGCCCTAGTGTTGGCACAGGTAGGAGTGGGATGGGCTGGAATCCACCCTAAATCCTGGCTGCAAGGGACAAAATGACCAGAGGGACTTTTGGTAGGGGATGTGAGCTGGGACAGTTTGGGAGCCTTCTGCTCCCAAGGTCACCTGCTGCAGGTGGCCTTGCTCATGCTCCTCACCTCACTCTGTGCCTCACAGGGTCAGAGCAGGGAATGGGTGGCTGTTTTAGAACTAAAATCAGATAGGTCAGGTCTTCTTCAGAAGTGATGCACAAATGTTCTGTTTGGACACACCTCAGTTCTGGGCTGGGTCATCTTTGAGCTCTCCAAGTCCTACTGACTGACAGATCTACAGGAGACCACAAGCATCAGTCACCCCTCAGCTGGGTTACAACTAACTCCACTTCCACTCCTTTGCAATTACTTCTTCAAAGAACTCTTCTTAAAACAAACAAGCAAGCCCAGCAATAATATCGCAATGGATAATTGCATAGATAATGTGTGAGATTCACTTTGTTAATGGATAGACAACCAGAATACTTTGTGTGGAGTGTAATGCTTAGGTCTTCTGTTCTGCTTCACTGTTATTTTTATGCTGGAATTAGACAAGACCTGACTGGCTTTATTATTTTGTTGTCTAACCAATCTGCTGTTTAGTCTGATTAATTATACAATTATCCTTCAGCATGACTAATAGTTTTGTCATCACTGTACAACTTGCAGTAATGTTTAATTTCTTCTTAAAGAATAACAGTAAAATGATTGTACTTTAGGGAATTAGTACTTATCCATCCTTTAAAAACTAATAAAATGAAGCCTGGAGATGGAAAATTAATTAAAATGGTCGACAGGCTTTATCTTAACTAGGCAAAGATATATTACCCCATATAGCAATGAGCAACAACAACAACCAAAAATTAAACTAACTGTGGTCCTACAAGTCTGAAATCAGATGTAGCACATTCAATCCAGATAAAACAGAATCAAAGTGAAAATTGCTGGGATGCAGGTGCTTACAAACATACATGGTTTTTAAACTGGCAAAATACCAGCTTCAGAAATTGATATTTTTATGGAAAAATACATATAATCAAGAACTATTGGGATAACATCATCAGGGTTTGTTTGGGTTTGGGGTTTTTTTGTAATAGGTTTACACTCCACTGGTTTAATTTGCTTTGCAGAATTATTTAGGAAATCTTCCGACTGTTTTTACTTTGAAAACGTTAGATCTTAAAGGTGTTGCAGTACTAAACTGCCTCCCAAACAGAAAATGCTGCATATTTAACAGGCTCATTGGTCTCAAATGTTGTGACTGTATTAAAGAGCTGCATTTTCAGCCACTGAAGGTATAATCATCCCCTTGCTAATGTACACAGATATCACCTGTCTGAAACCATTCTGGTGGACAGCCCTACAGCCATTACTGGAGGAAATTTTCCACTCTCTTCCACTCCACTGATGAAACTTTTTTCTCTTAGCTCCCCTCCCCAGCTCCATGTTGATTTTCTTGTTAATGTTCCCCATGACCATCTTATAATCATTTCCCCAAGGGAGCCCATGAAGAAGGTACAGCAAATTACCCCTTATTCTTGTTCCAAAGGTCCATAAAGCATTTAAGGTAATTAGGATCTCCTTACTGAAAGGTACAGGGACCATGTTTTCCTTAGAGGAGCAGTTAAGTGACTGCAATCAACGTCATCCTTTCATGAAATACTCCCTGGTTGTTGGTCTAAAGTGTACCAGAGAGGGCACAGACAAACTCTCTGCTTACCAGAGGCAGTGATATTGGTCAATCTCACAGCAATGGAAATTTTCCTCAAGATAAAGCCAAACCTCAAGCCAAAGTCACTACAGTTCATGGACATCCTAACAAGCATGGACCTTGTTTGAAAAAAGCTAAGGAGAGGTCATGATTCCTGAGAGAGAGCCAGGTGGAATCCATCATTTCCCAAGCCAAGTGTCTGGAGTCACGATCCCTGCAGGAATCCAGGACTAGGACTGGGATTGCTCAGCATCCTACAGCTTCTGCCAAGGCAGAGATAGAGAGCCCCATTCTGCTGTCACAGCTTAAGGGAAGTCCCTGTTGTGCTCAACAGGAATTTCACAGCTGATCTCAGAAACAGGGTCATGGCTTTGCTTCTCGGTGCATTTGCTATTTCTGTAGAATTGTTTTGCTGCTCATTGGCTCCTAGCATCTCATGTGTGACCCTCTCAACCTCTGAGGCCAGGTCCTCACCAAGACCTGGGGCAATGCTGCCCCAACTGAGAGTTGTGTTCTGGCTGTTCTGGTTACAAGGTGAAACCTTTCTCCAATGCAGATTTCTTTGTGTATGTCTGCCCAGGCATAAGATATCACCAAATTTTACTTGCTTATAAATAAACTTCATTACTAAGAAGAAACGGGTTGCAAAATTAATTGATGGCATGCACCAATGTAACACCCATCACTGCCTGGAAATCCTGCTCTAGGATAGATCTCTCACCACTGCTAAAAACTTCAAAACCTTTCACATCTAGCAGCAAACATTTCTGCTTCTCTTACTTACACTTTTCTCCATCAGGATCTGTGGCACATTGTTCTGGGGGCTGATCTGCCATGAGTTTTTCATGAAGAGCCCAGTGGCACTTGAGTATCTGTCAACAGTGCAGGTGAATTCCTTGAATGTGCATCTTGCCATCCTGACTGGCCCATCATGAATCTGAAATCCACGGACAGGGAATGTCTTATGAGATTTAAACACAAACAAAGTCTTGTGTTAAAAGCTTGAGCAAACTCCAGATCTTCTGACACCATAGAAAGATAATAACATGTAGTTAACCACCGTTTCTTTCCCAAAACTGGGATCTGAAAACTCATCTTATGTGAAAGATGAAGTTCTGCTGAACATCCTCTGTGGGATGAAGCTCAAAAGCCAAAAAGATGACTCATAATCTTGCCCCAAGCTTGTAAGATGGGATAAAGCAGCCCAAAGCCCTTGTCCTCAGCCACCCAAGAATCCATCACCACGAGAAAGACGCAAAGGGCTGTGTGGGGCAGCACTGCCATTGGGTTCCTTGTTTCAGGGCAGATGGGCTGCTCAGGAAAACATCAGCATGACTGAAAAAATGATAGCAGTCAGACTTCCTGGAGGCAAGTGTCTCCTTGGAAGCAAGTACTGAAAGGACAGATATTAGATGTTTTGTCACGCTCCTTCCCAAGAGTACACTGCTCACTTAACATGATTAGGGCTTGTCTGAACTGGAAAGAAGTTTTTTAGCAATTTCCATTTAAATAACAACACCAATAACAACTGAGGATAGGTCTGATTATTCTTGCTGTCCTACAGAGATCCCACTCCTGTTGCCGCTTATTACTAAGATGTATTGCCAGGGCTGTGTGCGTGACACATCTAATTATTACTGCTTATTACTTAATTTTGTATACCTCACAGAAGGTTTAATGATTGGTAAGCATCACCAAAAACACACATTAAAGTAGAATTCAGGCTTTGGGCAGCACAATTTGCTGTGAGGATGTGGGTAGGCGCTATGGTTGCTAGAGAGGAGGCTGTGAGGCTGAAAACCGAAAATGACATACAGCTATCAAACAAGAACAAAGCTGCTATAATGAAAAACGGTTTCTCCTTTTTCAAACTGGCCATGTTTGCCCAACTATGCCCACAGGAGGAAGGGTGTCATGGTGTGTGGGAGCTGCACCCTCAACTTGATGCTGCGCTGCTGAAGCACCACACAAGAGCCATTTGGGATATGTCAGATTCTCTAATCCACTCTCCACTGACTAATAAACTAAGGAGAAAACTAAATCAAACACATTCAGTCAAGAATGCTCTCAAGCTGTTGGCCTGAAGAGTGAGTTTATTTGGATGCTTATTATTTCTGGCCTGAACAATAATTTAAGCACCTGGTATAAATTACTCATTGGTAGTCGCATTAATTCCTGAGGCTTTTCTTCTACCTTAAGCTAATGCCAAGAAGAAATGGCAGAAGAATAACTCACTTGTTTCTGGGCAGTGTTCTGTATTCTCCATTTGCCCCTTTTCCCCAGTAGCTGTTTTGGCCTCCCTGGGAGCCAAAGTTGCTGTTTTCTCCAACAAAAATGGAGTGCATAACCTCCGGGCTGGAGCCATCGTCTGCTGGGAAAGTCCCATCACTGCAAGCAAAGAAACACCCTGTAAATATGCAGCACAGCACAACCAATTAATTAACACTTTTAATTACACCACAGACACAGTAGAATTTTTTTCCTGAATTTGGAAAAAGGTGCATGCACAGCTATAACAGCCTGCTCTAAAATATGTTTAGAAACCCGCAAGGTAGTGCCAAGGTAGATTCGTGCTTGAATATTAGGATCTCCTGTCCAAGACCTCCCGTTCAGCAGGAAATAGTCAGAAATTACAATGTGTTCCCCAGGCAGGCTGAGGCAAAGAGAATGAAAGGATAAATTGCCCCTTGTATTTATGGCTGCCCTGGGAAGACTTGATGTGGTCCAGGGGGGAAATGTGAGCTTTTCCCCTGTCTTACACTAATTGCCAGGGGAGTCTGAGTTTCCATTCTTGAGCATGTTACACCGGGGGAAAAATGGGAAGAAGATCCATTTTAAGAAATTACCTTGCCGGAGTGAGTCCAATCCCATTGTCTGAAAACCTGGGACAGAGGAAACACAATGGTGTAAATGATGAGGAATGTCTGCAGTGGATTTGGCCTACAGACCTATTTATGTCTGCTGTGAGGGGAGTGATAACAGTAACCTACCCCGAGCTGTGGAAAATAATGTCACTGTCCCTGGCCCAGGCCACATGGTCATTATTTTTAAAAGAAGACCATCAGTCATGGCAGGAACCTGTGGCTTTTCAGGATCAGCATCTTGATGTGGGCAAAACCTGAAGAAAGAATCTTAGTGCAGCACAAGAGGCACAGGAATTGACTTCAGACAGAGGCAGTCATGCTCAGCAGATTTTGTTTGGCTTCCAGCTATTGGCATGGTGGGTCTAAAGAGGTGACATGCCCTGAATCAGAGTCAGGCTATTAGCCTGATTTTATTTCTAAGCTTTGGTATAAAGTAAAAAACATGAAACATTCATAAGGACGAAGTTCTGACCCTGGTGAAATGAGCAGGTGATTTCTCACTAGACACCAATGGGCCCACAGCTATTCCTTAATCTGATTCAGTGTGATTTGGAGGCAAAGAAAACATTTTTCCCAAGTCACTTGGATCCTTTTTTTAGATATCCTTACAGGGCCCATTGAGAGTCTCTATGTTGATGCTAGAAAATCAATTAGACACTTTCAAGAACCTTATTCAGCAAAGATAACAGAGTAACTGGAGCTGCTCTCCTTGCATGTACAGACCAAACCCCCTGTGCTTCTGTGTCTGCTGAAAGAGAAGCTGCCGAAAGCAAAGAAGATTCTCTCTGGGAACTGAGTGCATCTCAGTTGAGATCTACTTATTTTCCTCATTAATCCTAGACCAGCCTCAGCAACCTCTTACATCATCTTTCAGATGTAAGTTCTTCCAAGTAATTAGTAATAACTATTAGTTTACAAACCCACTAATGGACTAATGGACTCTGGATCCCCTTCCACACGCTTCACTGCCTAGTCCTCACAACCCCAAATGCATGGGTGTCCTTTTTGATCAGCAATAACACAAACAACCCAGTGCACAGCTAAGGAGTAATTGCCTCTGCACATCAGAGAGAGCTTGTGTGTTTTTTTCAGATGCTGCAGCCATAACGAGGCATTAATGATCTGCTAAATGCAACGCAGAAGCCAAGAAGCAGAACAAGTCTCCAAAACACCAAATACCGAGCCATGCAGCATGTGCTTACCTGGCATTATGGACAGCGGGATACTCCCTGGGATCCTGAGCCTTGGCTCTCATTGTCTTTACTCCTTTTCCAACAAACAGCCCAGCCTGGAAATGCACACGACTCCAATTACTTTAACAGATCGCTCAACAGGGACCAGAGATCGCAGATTTTATCAATGAGTGTGGGCAGCCCGTGCGTGCAGGCACAGGAGCAGCCGGGGCTCTCTCTTCCCTTTCGGTGTCACTTGGCACGGCTCAGTGTGACATTAGCACAGGATGTAGCGCGCTGAAGTCAGGACAGAGCCTGCCCTGCCATATGTTATGCATCAGCATCTTGGGCTCTCTTCTGACCCAAAGCAAGGCTCTGAACTCCCACTCTCTCCCTCTCTCCCTCACAGAAAGCAAAAACGGACCCTGCCAAGCTCTTGATAACTTTTTGGAAAAAGAGTGTTGTTAAGAATTAAGGCTTTAAATAATGAGTGACGAGTCCCCCGACAGTCAGAGGAGAACATGAGCTGCTGTAGCCAACTTTCAGGCTTTGGGCTAGAGCAGCAGCTGCCATGGACTGAGATGTAAAATACACAAAGCACAGAGAACAGAACCAATTTCAATCTAAAATCCTGAGAAATTAGTTAAAAGTGCTTTTTATAGCTTACAGGTTTTGTTTTCACGTCAATAGTATATTTGGGGGAAAGTGTTTTTCTTGGAATTTCCCTTGAATTTTTGGTCTCATTTTCCAGAGGTGATGAGCAGTCCTTGGCATAAATGCCTTTTGCTCATCCCCCTGTGTCCTGGCACCTCTGTGGCCAACAGCAGTGCTGAGTGTCCTGCCTGTCTTTCCTTAAATCTCACTTAAAGGCAGGGCACTTATGGCCTGGGCATATTCCCTCTAGCACAGCCACCCCACTGAAGTGGCTGGAACGGGACCTTCATTCTGCTCAGCTCCCTCTTTAATATTTTGAACAAACACAGCCCCCAAAAGCTGATTGTGCCCTGATACAGTGTTAGAAAGACCTTTATCAAAATGTGAGACACACACAATCACCCCAGACCAGCACACACCGTCAGTCAGTCCCCTACTATTATATTGACAGAAACATAAAATCCAACCACGTGCCTTGAAATTGGAGTGGCCTCTGCTTCTGTAAAACACTCCCAAGGGGTTGTGTCCAGCCTGTCCCCCCCGATATCGCCCCTCGGACTGTCCGGTGGGGCTTAGTGGAAGATGTCCCATATCCCGACACCCTAAAAGAAAAAGGGAGCACTGCAATTAATGATTTGCATTAAAATAACTACATAAACCGCATTAACTACCCCGGGAGTTTAGCTTTTCACGCTGTGTTAGCCTCAATGCTAACCTGAGCCTGTCCAACCTGTGGGTCCTGGGGCACACACAGCAGCCCATAACTCTTACACCTCTCAGCTTATCTTTTGGCATGCACAGGAGGTCCCCAGGGCACACACACAAGGGTCTAAAAAATGCATTTATTGTGGGTAAAATTCAGGTGGTTTATAAGAAAACAGCCAGGTCTATACAGGCATATTAAACACAAACATGTTTTGGGTAAACGTAAGAGATAATAATAAGGAGAGAGCATGTATTCATTTATAGAAATATAAAGTTTCATTGGGCATTTAACTACTAACTACTAATAAAAATCAGTATTTTCTAAAAGATAACACAGGCCATTTCCAGGCACAATTGTGAGAGAAATCAGTGGAGGAGTGTAGGCAAATATTTGTTCTTAACAGAGACAAAGGTTGCAGAAATACATATCCAAATTTTATGTCTTACTAAAAACTTATTGCTCATAACATCAACAAAAGCAGAATATTTGGGAAGTGGAGGCAAAGCACAGCTCTGCCATTAAATGGTTTTACCTGAGCACCAGCCGCTGCGTTCTCTATTAAGTTGTTGTTTGGATTTGCAATCCAGAATGTGCTGACAGCCCTGAAAAATCAAAATCAAAATGATCCTAAGCAGTTACCAAACAGGAAGGGATACATTTTCATAGCACTGCACTGGACTTGAGCCACAACTCTCCTATTGACTTTAAAACTCCACACAACCTTTTAATGACACTCTTTAAGGAAAATAAACCATCTAGTAATGTCAGACATGGTCATTTATGGAGCCACATGCTGAACCTATTGTAAATTATATGAGAACGTTAACACAAAATCCATGCTCTGTTCAATGCAGCTGAAGGAAATCCAAAGGGTTTTTTTTAAAAGTTAAGCAGCTTTGGAAAATGTCTGAAAAGATAAACTTCTGGTCTGTTTTCTGAAACTCCAGGGGCAATGGCAGGAGTTAGGGGATTCTCTATGAATTTATGCAGCTTCTACATGAAAAAACAAAGCAATGTCCTTGCAAGATGAAAAGGCCCATTAAGCAGAAGATTAAGGAGACATAATTTTGATGTTTGTCCCAGTAAGGAGTTTTTCTTCAGAGGGAAGATCAGTAGTGGTACACACAGAAGCCAGAAATAGCTATGAAAACATTGTCATCTGTTGTATTACTTCACTGGATAACAGCTTTTGCAAGTAAGTAATAAAGACCATGTATAAAAACACTGCTAACCTTCTATCATGACTGTACCAATTAATTTGATCATTCTAAGCAAAAAATTTCAATCATTTTTTAATCCACCTTAATTGTTACATAATCAAGAATCCATTAAATATGTGCAAAATAGATTCATATCAGCCCCACAAGCCCCATTCCTGGAAGTGCTCGAGGCCAGGCTCTGAGCTACCTGGCCTGGGGAAGGTGTCCCTGTTGGGACAAGATGATCTTTAAGGTCCTTCAAACCCAAAACATTCTGTGATTCTATTACATGAAATGATGTTCAGAAAACAATGACAGGAATAACCAGCAACAAATATTTTTTGCCTAGGATTCATGCAGGTTTTAGAAGATATCTTCATAAAGGAAACATGGTTAAGCAGCTAAATTATTTTAACATCAGAAATTTAAAACTACCCTCAGCTCTAAGAGAGAATATTTGATTCAGTGTAATGTTATCTAACATAAATAATGTAAATATCTAACATAAAAATACATAAAGATAAGTGTATCTCATGTGATAAACCAACAAATCAGCATGGTTAATCCAGAAATTTTTGTGACTGCAGCGTTTCCAAAATTAAACAAGATATGCTTTAAAATGCACCATGCAAAGTAATTTATATTAACGAGGTTCCTGTTCTTTCTCCTCCATTCTCAGAAGGTGCAGGGCCACTTCTTTCCTGTAATGATCATCTTGAGTAGAGATGGTATTTTACTGTTTCAGTGTATTTAATATTAATTGACATGCTCAGGGATATTGCATTAAACCCTAATTTGACCAAAAGGACTTAGCACAAGCCTCCTTTGATGTACAGTCTCATGAAGATAAATTCAGAAATCCTTCTTTTAAATGTAAATACTAAATCAGGCTAGTTAAAATACCAGCTATTTGTTACTAAATCTTACTGAAACCTTAACTTTGCACTCAAATGGTCCCTGTCAGCATTTATATTCCCTCTTCAGGCATACAAAATTCCTGTTGACGTCAGTTATGTCTGTGCAAGACTGCAAGATTAACTAATATTAACCTACTTGGTTATTTTTATATACAGAGGGATACTTGAAATAAATCCATTTCATGGAATCATATCCTGTAATTTCCCCTTGATGAGCTGCAACTGTACATAACATCTGGAGCCACAAACAGTATAGTCCCCATAGGTTCAGCTCTGCTGGATTTCATTGTTTTCCTGGCAGCCACCCCTCAAACTTGTCATCTGCTGCTCTTGTTTCTGCCTCAATGAGGTGTCCAAAAGAGAGTTAAAAATAAGGCACAACACAACCAGGTAGCCATTTCCAACTGATAGAGTGCTGGAAATCCAACAGGACTCTGCACAGAGGTACAGCACCTTGGAGGGAGCCACAGGGAGGGAAACAGAGAACTGACACTGAGCATCTTCCTCCCAGCCAGAAGAGGCTTGGAAATACAACTAGGAAATGGATTTAGACAAAAATGCAAGTGTCCCTGCCAGCCTGCTAAGATCAGCAAGCCTGGCTACTCCCACCCTCCCAAATGATGGGCAGAGGCTGTGCTAATGAGGCTGTGGAGGACTAGTTTTGGACAGAAAACTGTAACAACAAACTGCTCATTGTTTTAAACAGCATTTCGATTGTAGAGTTTCATTCTTCTGCATTTAGCTGCAGTTTGTCTAATTGTGCTTCAGATGGCTTCAGTCCAAAGCCAGATTTTAGCTTTAATTAATATGATTAGTCCCAGCTTCAGAACTGCATGGCAGCCCTGAAAAGTTACATCCATGAAACTGCAGTGATCACTCTCCTGACCAGGACTAATGTGATTTAAAGATCACTTCCATTTGCACTGAAAGGTCCATGCCATCAGAACAAAACCTCAATAACTGATCAATCCCAGCACCTCACCGACAGAAAACTCAAGCCTGGAAAGACACCCACCCACAGCACTGTCTCAGTGGCATTTTGCTGCATGTGCCAGCATGAAACACTGCTTACAGCCCAGGCTGCAGCCTTGCTGCTGTGGCCAGCACCAGATGATTAAGATGCCTCTAAACACTGAATTATATATAGTTCAGCAACACAATATAGGTGACCTTTGTGGCCTGCAACATTAGACATGAAAGGCTGCAGCGTTCTGCACACGCCTGACATGTGCCCGGCACAAAACACATCCCAGCCTGCCCCAGCCTCCGTCAGGAACCCAAGCTGCTGCTGCCTGGCAAAGCAGCACAAGCCTGGCACAGAGCAGCAGATGGAGAAGGGCCATGCAGACAGCTCTGCATGACCCATGCACAGCAGAGCACAAACCACTGTGGCAATGTACATCTAAAATTACATCCTCTAAAACCTCAGAATGGGAGGGGGGGACCTCCTCTCTGGTTTGCTCTGCCTCATGGGCTGGAATTTCATAATCTGATGCTGAAGCAGGTACCTGTCTGTGTTATTTAACCGCCTTGCTCTGATACACATGCTGTTCTCTGGAACTGCAATTTATTTGAAATTATTTTCAAGCAAGGCTTTTTATTACATTTTAACTACTCTTCATTTTAATGTCTATATATCAAAGCCACACGGTTCTTTCAAAGAATCACATATTTAATCTTTACTATAAAATCTACTCAGCAGTTCATGTACTCAAAGCCCAAAGAGTCACATGAGCAGGGCTGGATCTCACACTTGGTTTCTCAATTGCTCTATTGCACCTCACACATCCACATAAACCCCTGACTACTTCCCTTCTGATAAAGAGCAAGACCATACACCATTCTCGACCATTATTAGCATAAAGCTTAATTTTTCATCCCAGACACATTACTTCAATGCCAGAGGTTTAATACCCACAGGGGAAAAAAGGAAGTTAAACTACATCCACAAATACTGGACAAGCCTCCTGTCAACCTGAGGACTCTGTACACAGATTCAGAGCAAACCATGAATATGAGAAGATAATCAATAATTACATAACAACATAACAACATAAATCAAGTTTAAGATACATGAAGAGTGCTCCCAAGTTGCACAGGTTCAGTATTATATTTTCACTAATACATTATTTCAGGGAATCCTTTCACACATAGAGCACATCTATATTGTGCCTTACACAGCTTTATGTCCAGGATTGAGAAAAAGTTGTCAGTAAAAACACAGGAGGTCAGGGAGTGTCTCTGCCTGAGCACACACCCAGTGAATGAGGAAATGCACACAGACACCAAAATATCACTCATCCTGCAGGGCACACTGGACATGTTGGGACTGGAGCAGGACTCTCTCTTTTTCATTTGGGATGTGTATGGCTTTTGTCGTGACCTTTCTTTTTTTTTTTTTTTAAGTTCCTCTTCACAATGCCCTTGTGAGCATCTAGGTTAAAGCCAAGTTCCTGAGGATTTTTCTGGCACTGAAGCAACCATTTGGGTCTGCTCTGCTCATATTTCATTCCCTTTGTCATGTGAACATTTTGGGATATATTTCATGTTGCCCTGACTTGAACAAGCCCTGTCTTTTTTATCTCACTGAAAATTAAAGGTTTATTGCTTCAGTCAGCTCCATTTCTTTAATTTCAAATGAAAGTTCCCTTTGTCACCAGCTGTCCAGAACTACCATGGGAAAGTTTTCACTACATCTTATCACACTATATCTGATCTGATAATATTAATTAGGCCATGCTGAGAACCTGACATTTATTTCAAAGAGCTGCATTACCAAAGGAACTGTCCCAACACCAACAAGGGAGAAGTCAGGACATCTCTTGAAAAAAGACTATTTCAATATTCCTTGCAACAGAAATGGCTCTTGCTATTTAGCCCTAGCTAAGCAAAGAACTGAACTTGCTACTAACAAAATATGTCTCCTACCAGAAGGCCATGGGTTCCATGCACGGCAACACACCCACACAGAGAAGCAGTGGTGGAGACCCAGGTTATGGAGGTATGTTGGGTGTTCATACCCTCATCTCTCATCCACTTCCTCAGCCAGGTGAAAATTCACAGCTTAACTGCCCAGGATTTGTTGCTCTGTGTTTTTTAACTCCACTTCCGACATGCCAACAGAGCTAAAATTCCTTAGGATCTGTTGAGACAAATGTAGATCCGAGTAAGGCACTACAATTGAAACACACAAAAAGAAAAACAGGTTTAGGGTTTGTTTTTTTCTCTCTCATTAGGCAATATTTTTGCAGAGTGAAACGCAGTCTGGTCCCAGGAGGAAGTGTGAGCTCCCTGTTTCCACCCACAGCAGCTCAGGAGCTGCAGAGCTGTGTGCCAGCAGCTGCTCACCTATGGGCAGGTGCTGCCAAGGAGCAGCTGCCAAGCAGCGTGTGCTGTGTTTAGCAATAGCAGTGACAGACACCGAGCTCCTGCCAGCTACAGAAAGGGGGAGCATTTGCCACCAGGCTCTGTTTCCTGGCAGCTTTCACTGCCAAGTGATTTTAGCCCAGACCTGCACAGCTCCGCCGTTTCCGCCGCCTGGTACAGGAACAACTTTACACAAAGCGCCTGCAACTGCAAGACTGCACCTGCACCCAGAACAGCTGAGACAGCCAAGAGGAGGCAAAGCACAGCAGGGTGAGACCCAGCACTTCTCTGAGCCAGGCAGGGAGCAGGTTTGCTCTGAAGGAACCACATTTCTTCAGTGGCGTCTCGTGAGCTAACTTCATGCTGGCCCTACTGACAGCAGTGCTGCTAAAGGATCCCCCCAGAGGGTATCCCCTAGAAGGGTGTGTTTCTGCAGACGTGGTGAAGAAAATGGCACAGTCTCATTCCAAGTCTAGTTTTGCAAGACAGGCCAACAAATTTCCATGTTTTTCATAGACCGATATCCTTTTTCCCACACACATGATGGTAATTTGATGCTTTACATCACTTGTTAACAAACCAGGAGAGGAACTATCTGAAACCAACCATAAGCTAATGTATTAAAAATTACTCACTTTGATGTGTCCTCCAAATGTACCAAAAGAGAAAAACTGGCATTGATTTTGTCCATAACAAGGGTCTTCCATTTCTCCTTGAATAAGTGTATTTCTAGTCAGAAGACCAACCTCTGCCCTCATATCAACACCATTTATGACTTCTCCAATGTGAAGATAAAGTGGGCTGCCTGTGGAAACCAGAAACCTTTTTATTCAGGGTGAATACAGCATCTTTATTATTGCATTGTTCTGAGCAAGGGCACACCTTTCGTTTAAGCAATCACCAAGTGTGAGGATGTGCCCAGTTTTTCGTACGTGATCCCAGAGGAGATCAGTGCTTCCCCTGGCTGCTACACAAGAATGCTGCCTATGGCCAAACTTTCAAGCCCCAAAATAATATTAGGGCCTTCATCTCTCATATGTGTCCTTGTGTTTATGGGACAAAAACGGGTTAAAAAGACAAGTAAATGTAGAATGCAAAAGAAAAGAAAATGCAAACATTTACCACAAATGAGTACCTTGATAAAAATATTTCATGCCATCAATTTTCACTTGATTACTTCTACATTCAGGGCAAGGACGGAGATTAAACTCTTCAGCCTGATGCATGGAATAATCTGTACTGGCAATGACGATATGGTCACCAGGTAACCAATTTGTAACCTCACCCACCAGATGAAGAATTATTCCTTTGGGCACTTCCACTTTAAATCCATTATGAGGCACCCCTGAAAAACGAAGCAATTTGTTGCACATGGCAGAATCATGCAATTAGATGAAGAGCATACTGATTTAATTTTGATCTAGATAACCCTTGTGCATGATAGAAGTGCTCTAGCCATTAAATATGTCAGTGCCATCTCTTTGTAGAAAGCTAAAACGTTACTTTGAGAGAGTACTGCTGTTAGTTTCGTCAACAACCATGTGAGCCAAAGGCTATCATATGATTATCACTGCTCCGTTCAGATTCACAGCAGCCAGGAAAAGCAGGGCAAAGCAACAGAAGACAAGCAATTTTCAGGGAAGACTGAACCTTTTATGCATCCACTGAAAGCAGGAACAGTAGAACGGGTGCCATCGTACGTGAGGAAATCTCTTTGGGCTATGACTATACGGCTATATAATGGCCCTGCTGTTCCATTCCCGTGGTACTCCCGCTTATCTTCTACTGTGGAAAGCTGATCCCCTCCGAGGATCCCCACCAGCGCCCAGGGCTGCCTGAAGAAGACAGGGAAGGAGCAAACCAGTGTCATTCCGCACCCTTCACCATGCAAAGTTCTTGGGCAGGAGGGAGCGCGCAGGGTGGCACAACTCCCCTCCCGCTGGCACGGGTTGTCCTCTGCACATTCTCCCCCGGGTACACACCGCATCCTCCCAGCGTACTCCCCGGGTACCCGCCGCCCCCCGCCCGCGGGCCCGGCAGAGCCCCGCTCCGCCCCTCGGTCGGGC
>VZRL01000323.1:3038922-3078565 GCA_013397895.1 Origma solitaria | reverse complement strand
CGCCTCCGGCCGTCTCTCATCTGGGGCCGAGTCCCGCACGCTGCCGGGGGCTGCCGAGCCGGGCAGGCGCTGAGCCGCCGGCCCTCTCCCGGCCGCAGGTGGGTGTGGAAGCGCCCCGCCGCCAGCAGCCGCGCCGTGCCGCCGTCCAGGATGCGAAGGTTGAGCGCGGGTGCCCCAGTGCCCCTCGGAGGAGCGGGGGCGGTGGCGGACCCGGCGGGATACACTGTCCTGTCCGGGAGGGTCCGGGTGCGGGGCCGCCCGCCGGGCAGCTCCAGGACGCGCCGCGACCCACGCCCACGAACTTCTGCCCGAAGCCCTCCGCGGCTGACCTCGGCTCTCGCCCGTCCAGCGAGATGGTGGCCCGCGAGCCGCAGGGGCAGCGCTCCGAGCCGAGGGGCAGTTCCCCGCCGTCGCGGATGAGGATGGAGCGGGCCCGCAGGCGAGGGGCGGCCCGTGGGGGCGGGCGGCGAGCAGCGGCTGACCTGGGAGGCGATCGGAGCGGGGCTAGGGCGCACCGCTGGGCCGGGAGGTGCCGGCAGGGCACCGGGACATCCCCCGCAGCACCGGGGCTCCGGGGCCGGCTCCGCTTACCTCCGTCGCGGATGTCGAGGGAGTGGAAAGCGGCGGAGCTCTCGAGGCGCAGGGCCTCCCCACGGCCCGGCACGGCGGGTGTCGGAGCCGGGTGGCCACGGGGCGAGGTGCGGGGCGGCATCCGGGCACGGCCCTGCAAGAGACGGGCGGCGGCAGTGGTGGCAGGACCGGCGGGGCGAAGGGGCGCGGGGGCGCGGTACCGACCTGATGCTGCCGCCGTTCGCTGCTCCACGACGCGTCCCGCGGCGGCACCGGCACCGGGACCGTCTCCGGGTCCGGCGCGAAGGGCAGGAGGAGCCGCAGCTCTCTGGGGCTCTCCGGGGCTCCCCGCGGCCGGTGCGTCCCGGGCAGTCCCGCAGCCGCTACCTGCAGCCCGGGGCCGCCCCCGCCCGCAACACGTGCGCCGCGACTTTGCACGGAGCCGGCAAAAGGCGCATTTTGCTTTTGATGTGTTTTGGTTTCGTTGGGCTGGGTTTTTTGCCATTTCCCTGTTCACTTAACGTCGCAACGGCGCAAGCAGAACCCCCCTGGCAGCTGCATACAGCCCGGAGGCGGCGAGCACCGCAGCAGCGGCACGGAGAGGGAGCCGGCGCGGAGCAAACCCAGCGGCGGCTCGACGAGCGGCACCGGCGGCTTCCAAACTTCGCTGCAGACTCTTACCTGTCCCGACAGCGCCGACCGTGGACTCTGCCCGCAGCCTCTCGGAGCTGCCGGCCCGGGCTGGCGGGCACCCGGCGGGGCAGGCGAGGCAGGCAGGGCCGGGGCAGGCAGGCGCAGGCAGCTCCCGCTCCGCCGCTCCGGCTGCCTCCCCTCCGCCTCCTTTTTATATCCATCTCCCAACCGCTGGCGGTGCCCGCACTGTTTACAGCGCCTGAGCCGCTGGCTCCTCCCAACCGGGGACGATCCCTCCAGCCTGGACGTATATCTACGACCGGCGCCCTGATGCCCGCACGGAAAGGTCTGACCCGGCTCCGAGCCTCCGGGAGCAGCGGGCTCCTCGCCGGGCTGTGCAGACCCGCTGAGCACCCGGCAGGGCTCGACAGTCCCAGGCAAGCGTGCGGCTGGGTGCCAGCTGCCTCTCCAAGGGCAGAGGGCTGAGGCACCCCAGCTCCCAATGTCCTAAACCGGGGTTTGGCATGCCTTGCCCCTTCTTGGAAGGCAGCTGACCCCTCTGGCACCTTCCCGCGCAGATGTTTCACCCTGTGCTGTCCTGTGTCTGGCAGATCTATGGACGACACTGTAACCCAGCAGCTGCAAAAGCTCCCCTGACAGCAGGTGAGGAGAGAGGTACTTGCCACTTCACCCCCATCATCTGCCAAATCAACCTCTAGGCAGAGTCTGCAGCAAGAGGAAAAGGGTTAGAAGCTGCTTTGACAAGACACACACACAAAAATGCTTTTACTACATTTACCCTCTGGCCCGGGGCTGCCTTCCTGGTTCTGACGGTTCCAGTCTTGGTGGGCACAGCACTGCCTGTCACATCATCACAGCTGGCACTGACCATCACAGCTGGCACTGACCATCACAGCTGGCACTGACCATCACACACCAGCTTGTTTTCCATGAACCACAACCTCACACTTTTTCATATCCTCTGAAATACAGCACAACTGAGCTTCCGGGTGTCATATAAACACAGGTACCTGCTTTACTGCAGCCACTGCCTTCTCTCTCCCAGGGTTGTAATCCCTCATCTCCACTGCAGAGCCCAACATTCAGAGAGGACAAGCCAGAAGTAGGTAGGTAATGGTGCCAGCCACTACTCCTGCCCAGGACCAAAGCCGAAGAGGTGCAGAGCCACAGGTGCTGTCGGTCTCAGAGACATTTGTGTGCCATCATCTGGTCAAACTGTTCCAATCTGTCACCTCTGAAATTTATTCTGGTGCAGGATCTCTTCTGACAGAGGGCACAAAGACGCTATAGTCATGTTAATAAGGAGCAAGTGCTGTCAGACAAAATATGGGAACAGACTGGAAGCAGAGGGGGTGGGTGAGGGGCACAGCCATGCCCCACACTCCGGGCAGCAGCTCTGGAGAGGGAGCAACACTCACTTGTGCTAAACAAAACCCATCCACTCCCTTACACCCGGCCCTGGGACCCAGAGAATTGCTGAATCTGAAGATAAGCATAAAGCCCAGAGAAACAAACCCAGATAACACTCCCTCATCTCAATACTCCATAAATACAGGGAAACATCAGAGCTGCCACCTTTGCTACCAGCTGTTCATCTGTCATTTAGTGCTGGCACTTCTATTCCTGTCTCAAATAGCTTTTGTCATTTTCCTTCCAAAAAAGCAGCATTAGTCAGCGTTGTGCCTCCTTCTTATCTGAATATGACACATACGAATGCAGGTCATGGGAAAGCAGAGCTGTTACCACAAGTATAGGAGGCTTCGCTCATTTTTTTGAGAAAAATTATCTACTGGTGGAAGTTTCAGGCAAGACAAGACAAGAGTATTTTGTCTTAAAACACACTAAATTCTCTGAACTCAGTGTTCGTAGAAGTGCAAAATTCTAAGAGGACCCAAGCCTCTCTTTTACATGTGCCAGGGCCCTAGAAATTTCATCTATTATTATTGAAATATTTACTTGATGCAAAAGATTTTATGAACTTGCAACCTAAATAAAAGGCATCAATAATTAATCTAACATAGTAATAGTAGAGGTAAATGTAAAGCACTTTGGTTAGTGCTAAACTTTCTGCAGGCCTTATGGAACAATCAATAAGTCCAAAATCACTCCTGCTTACCTGGGACTTTTCCTGAAAAAGCAACCAAAATTTTGAAGGTGTGAGTACTGTTTAAATCCATTGAAGGCATTTTCCCTCTGTAGCCTCAAAATCCACAGAAATACACTGGTTTGATTCTTCGGGGTTTTTTTTGAAAGAACTACTCTCAGGTGAAAGATTTCAGTGCCATTTCACCCCATATTAAGTTTTCATTGGCCTGAGAAAGAAAATTTCAGACTAAAAGGGTCTGAACATATCACCCTGTTTGCTAAAGATTGCTGTCTCTTCTAAAGTAAACATACAAGCACCCATTACTGCCTGTAGAATGGTTCTTGGGAGCTCTTTCACTCTTCAAATTTCATTTTTCCGAGCGGATTTCTGTTCTGCAGCAGCTCTGGGATGAAGTTTACACCACAGCACTCTGTCACAGGACGCATCCACAGCGTGAGAACATTCCCAAACAACCTCACACCTGCAAACGAGAAATCGTGACTAATGCTCGCTGCCTCCAACATACGCCTGGTGTAACTCTTCCTCACAAAAATAACCAACCCAAGCCCTCCTCCGAGTGCTACTGTGCGTTATAAACTGCAGTTTACCTTTCTAACCAACAAAAATGGGTCATTTTCTATAATGGGCTGCCCGGGATGAGACAACCTGGACCGTACTGTGTCTTGGCACGTCGCAGTGACTGCGATGCTCTGCCTACAAACACAGCTGAGACGTTCAGTACCAAATATCGATGGCTGAGATTTTCACGGTAAGGCAAGGGCAGGGAACCAAGCTAATTTGAACGAGTGGCCTGCAGGAATTGACTTGCAGGGCACAGACATCCCTGTCCAGGGACTCAGCTCTCACACACGAGTGCAGGAAGGTTCCTCCTCTGTAAGTGATTTTTTCCCCGGGCACACTCCCTCGCTGGGCGGTTTCCTGTTTCCTTCGAGAAAGGAAGGAGAAACGGAGGCAGCATGCCCTGAGCAACACCGCGTTCCCACGGAGCAGAGCGCTGGAGGCGCCGCGGGATAACTCCGGCACTGGGAGGGCGCGGTGGGCTCGCCGCAGGGCCAGCGCCAGCTCAGACCCCAGATCTGCGTGCCCGGAGCCCTCAAAGGACATGACCATCACAACAGACACGGACACGGACAGGGACACGGACACGGACACGGGACCTGTCCCTGCAGAGCCGCGGGCGGCCGGGAGGCGGCGCCCTTGCACAGCCGCTGCCCCGCGGCCCGGGCGGAGCTGCGCGGCCGGAGCGCTCCTGCCCATCCTTCACTGACCCTGTGATCCTCCACCGATCCTGTCCATCCTCCATCAATCCTGCCCATTCTCCATCGATCCTGTCCATCCTCCACCGATCCTGCCCATCCTCTGCCGATCCTACCCATCGTTCACTGACCCTGTCCATCTTCCATCGATCCTGCCCATCCTTCACTGATCCTGCCCATCCTTCACTGACCCTTTCCATCCTCCATCGATTGTGCCCATCCTCCACTGATCCTACCCCTTCTCCATCAATCGTGCCTATCTTCCACTGATCCTGCCCATCCTCCACTGATCCTACCCATTCTCCATCGATCGTGCCCATCCTCCACCGATCCTGCCAATCCTCCACTGATCCTGCCCATCGTCCATCCATCCTGCCCATCCTTCACTGACCCTGGCCATCCATCCTGCCCATTCTTCACTGACCCTGCCCATCCTCCATCCATCCTGCCCATCCTCCACCGCTCCTGCCACAAGATGAGCACCCCAAGCCCAGCTGTCTCTCAGCCCGAGCTCTAAGTGCGGCTCCTGGCACAGTGCAGGACCCCGCGCACCAGGCTGCACACAGCAATGCCCACCCCTCACCCGGCCCCACCATCTCCATCAGCCAGCACCACAAAGCATTTGGGATACCAAGCCCACATCTCCTTGTGTACCTACCACTTTGTTCCTCTTTGGGCTTTAACAGCATTTTTCTTGGTTTAATCACTTGCTTCTGGAGCAGAGAGAAGGCCTTGGACTGTTGAGCTTGAGACAACACTCCCATATTCCCAAAGAGCTGAAGCATCTTGTATGGCAAGAACAGCTTCACCTTATGCTGGACCACCTTGAGGACACTGATACGACTTTTGGGCAGGTTGGCTTTTTGATCACAGCTATAAAACTGAGAGAGATTCCAGGCCAAGCTAGGTCCAAGGATACCCATTAAAATATATCTGGAGGGTTTAAGGAATACATTACAGGATAACCACTTTTCTTGTTGCTTCTGGCCCAGGTTCTGACCTAGCAAACTTCTCCTTCTGTGATAATTCAAGAGAGAGCTACTTCTGAATGGGCTGGAGGGTTTGTTGGAGCCCACAGTCACAGGGAGGGTTTTCTTACGGTGCAACATTATTTCAAAATCCATGTCCCACAGGGAACTTCTGGGGTTCAGGTTATGTTCTGAAATAATCATAAATACAGTAAAACGTATTAAACATGAACAGCAAAGAATCCCAGAGAGTTTGTTTCCTCAAAATATATGTATACATAACTACATTTGTGGATGTTCTGCTGCAACCCTGGCTACAGTGCAGATCACTGCACTACTTTGACAAACACCGAATGTTTCCACAGGCCAAATCAATAGATGTGTGATAGAAACGTTTTTAGGTACTATAATATAATAATGATTATCTACAATTTTGCATTTAAAATACTGTTTTCTGTCATGCTCAGGAAAACTGTCTTTGTTATTAATACACTCAAAGAGTCCTCAGATTACTCCCCCAAAAATAAAACCAACCCAATCACTAAAAGAAAATGTACTGTTCCATATTAATTCTCTGATAAAAAACATTTTTTAAAGTAACAATTCCTATTAAAGACTATAAAGACGTTTCTATACTCGATTAACAAAGGAAACTTTTACACTCCTGCCGAGCCTTTTGCACTTTGGGTCCAGCCCCAGGACCAGGTCCAGCACAGGTTCTGCTTTTCCAGTAGATAAACACTGGGTTTAAAGGCTCTGTTTTGCTCTCTAGCTGCTCTTTGTCTCTGCCTGCTGATTAAAGCCATTAGTCTGGCGTAACCAGGAGAAGCTGTGGCTGCTCAAAGGCCACAGTAACTTCATGCTATTGATAAAAAAGATGCTGGTAAGGGATGATTGGGACTCTCTGGAGCTTAAACTTTCTTCTAAGGTAGTGCCCCTATCCAGCTATCCTTCCTCCAGGCTGAGCCCAAAGGTTCAATTTTCACTCTGGGAACTGATCAATAAAACAATTACATGCAACATAAGTAGTCTGGGACTTCATGATAAGTAGGGCTGCAAACACAAAAGAAAGTTCTGATAATTAAAGGGGACAAGGAACACAAAACTCAGTGGCCTATTGCCAAAAGTGTTCCAAACGGGGAATGTTTTAATGTAACAGCATACTGCTGAAGGCTGGAGGTCATGTCCTGGGAGCCCTGGAATGTGCCTGAAGCCTCCCCTTGCATTTCTAAGCAGAGGACAAAAAATTTGAGACTGTCTTTCTATTTCCTAGAGAGGCATCCCAAACCAGCATATTTGAGAAGCTTTGGGTTTGTTGTTTATTTGATTCAAGATTAAAATTATAAACTTCAAGTAGTTGTTACTTGGGGTCCGGAGGATTGCTTGCATATTGTAATTGTATTTGTTAAGTGTTCTACTATTATGGTGGAATTTCACTTACCAAAATGCACATTTATGGCTGTGACTCATCCCTGAAATACAACACCGTATTTCTTAGCTTAGTCCTAGCAGTTATATTTTACAGATGGTCCATGCAGAGGAGCACGTCAGGCACCGCTGCCGTCCCACTGCTCCTGATCTGAGCCAAAGCGAAAGGGTTTGGGGGCAGATCCAAAGCATTTCTAATGGCACCACTGCAGCCGATTGACTTGAAATGTAAGCCATGGTAAATCTTTTAGAAGGGTCTGGAAGTTTCAAGAATAAACTGCCCTGAGAAACCTCATTTAGAATAAACAAAACTTTGGATTGATGTCCTCTTAGTTCAAGGCAGCCCTTAAACGATAAAAGGCCTAGAAAGAAAAGGAGAAAATAAAGACCCGCTGCATGCAGTCACGTCCAAAGGCACAGCAAAACAAGCCACCTATGCTCGTCTTGAAGTCCAGGTGCAATCCAGAGCGTGTGTTCCTTCTGCCGGCTCTGCGGATAAAGCAGGGCTGGGATGCAGCGTTCCGCACCTCGTCCTCTCCTGGGACAGCCCCAGCCGGGGCTGCGGAGCCGCTGCCGGCCCCGGGCACACCCCGAGGGGCTCGGAGAGCCTTCCCCTCCCCGCCTGCCCGGTAGCACCGCCTGCCTGGCCCCGATCCCGCTCCCGGACCGGGCCGGGCACCCCACACCATCACCAGCACCATCACCGTCACCGTCATCATCACCATCACCAGCACCATCACCATCATCATCATCATCACCATCACCAGCACCATCACCGTCACCAGCACCAGCACCATCACTGTCACCATTACCGTCACCATTACCATCACCAGCACCGTCACCAGCACCATCCTCCCCATCGGCCCGGCGGATCCCCCGTGGACACAGCCAGGGCTGGGGCTGTCCCAGGGGGGTGGGGATGCTCCGGCCCCCGCAGCGAGGGGAGCGCAGCCCTGTCCCACGCGGAGCTTGCAGGGACAGCCAGCACACAATTTTGCTCCTGAAAGGGACGTGCTGTTCTCCCAGCCCAGCACCCTGAGAAAAGCCAGATCAAAGCACCTCTACCCTTACAGGAACCAGAAGGCAATCAATAATTGACCTACTCATGGTGTAGGGGTCCTCTTGGAGTTTGTTTTTTTTTTTTTTTAAAGACAGCAGATGTGTTACCCTCACACTTTCTGCAAGATTAATGTGGTTACTGCAGAAACCCTCCTTCGATACCAGACATGGGGAGAGGCAGAGGAGCAGGGTTCACTCCCCTCCTGCCAGGACCAGCTCCTGCTTTTTACTGTTGTACCAAAATTATGAAACCCAAGTGCAACCTCCCGCTTTGAAATTCACACCCCTCTGGCCTAAGCATTACCACTGGTCTTGGAAAGCAACACAGACCCAGCAAGGAGTTTCTGGGCCCGACCGCATTCCCAACAGTGGAACCCACCATCAAAGAGCCACCCTACCCTCACCCAGAGCTGGAGTACAAATGACTCCATTTGCAACACAAGAAATTGCAGAGCCCAAATGTTTGGAGAGTTCCATATAGAAGGATATACAGAAATGAGTTAAATGGGCTTAACCGAGATCATTAGCTTGTACGCACAAGAATAGACCTGGGGAGGAAAACGTTTTCCAAATGGGAACAATCGAGGCTCACGGCTGAATGAATAACCAGAAGAAGCAAGTACATTGGGTCTCTACTTCTATGTTTAGCACCATTTAGAAAAAGCAAATACAATACAGAGTTTATAGATGTGTACAATGCTGAGCGTAAATACAGGTTTGGGTGTTTGTTGTTCTAGGGCCAGCACCCTGAACAGAGCTGGCACAAATTACAGGGGAGACATGGAAGAACGAGGAACAAAAACGCAGCAGAGGCAACACAGGTAACAGGCCTCCATGTGAGCACAAGTAAAATTTATAACAGTGACATAAATTTTAAAAGGATACATATCAGACTCCTTGGAAAATGACACCTTTGAAGCTGTAACAAATATTCTTCTCTGGCTTTTTCAAAGTACAACCACTAGACAGCTACTGATAGTAAACAGATCTTACCTTCCTGCAAACAAGCCATACATCATCTGTGGCTGTACTACATGAACAAAAATGGTCAGTCACACAGGAAAAATGGACAGAACATCCCCATCAACAAAATGTCAGTGATTACTCACACCTTTGGGAGACCCGTTGCATAATTTACCCAGGCACACAGAGCCATTTTTACAGTGACACCTTGATAGCTCTAAAATATGCATAACAAGTTCTTTTAAAGGCCCACATTATACATTTAAATTACAGAATGTTAGCAGGTTGCTGGAACAGACTGTTTTTTTAGCCCCAAATTTGTTTTTCATAACCTCACATCATCCCCTTTTCTAAAATTTAAAAAGATTTTTAAAAAAAATTTTAAATGTTCTTTTCTTTTAAAAAATGAGGACCTGAAATCCACTGTCATGGATGAAACTGCATTCTTCATGACTTGGCCACATTTTTTCAACTAATAGTTCTAAAGTTGACCAGCGGTGTTTTGAAATGCTTAAAACTTTGATACAAGTTTCCAATACAAAGCAGCTCACTATTAGCATTTATTTTGCACAGAGCATACATCAGAAAATTATAAAAATTTCAAAATTCATTTAAGAACTATTGGGTGAGAATAGGGCTGCAAGGAAAATTATTTAAGGGAACAAACAGATAAACAAACTGAATTAAAAGAGAGGGCAGATGATCCATACCAGTGGATCAATGATAGGTCATTAACATTTTAATTAAGAGCAAAACATCTGTGTTAGTTTAATGCAGATGAACCTCACAAACCAAACCAGACAATGCAGAAACCAGAAGAGCAAGGTTCCTCTGAGAATTGGTTAAGCAGGAATTCAGGCAAGTAAAAGAGAGTACAAGTGGAAATCCATGTTCAGCCAGAACACCGTGAACTGGGGCTGCAGGTGCCAAGACCATGGGACATATTTAACAATGCTGAATTCATATTCAGGGTTCTCATTAACAGAGGATTACCGGCAAAAAATAAAACAAAAGCAAAGACAAGTCACAAAATTACTGAAAGAACTGGAAAAGCAGTAATAAAAAAATCAATTTATAGGAAAAAGGTTAAAAGTATCAGTTTGTTGAAGTAAAAGGGTAGTTCCAAGGGGTCATGAGGAGAAGAAACGCTGCAGGCTGAAGTTTCAAAGCAACACAAAGTTTAATGTGGGTACCAAAAAAACAGGTACCAAAAAAATCCCCCAAGTCACTAAATACTCAGCGTTACCTTGAATACCTGTACCACAGACAGCAGCTTCGTTTCCACAGGGCTACAGACCCAGGGAGAACACACGTAGGAATGGAAGAAAACCACTGTGGATTTACGAAGGTACAATAAATATATATAAAATCAGACAAGTATCTGACTATTCATTTAAAATACAGGAGGAAAGTGGTGAGCTTGAGGTGGTGATTAGGCAAAACCTGACAATTTTGGCTGCAAGAGCCACCAAGGGAACTGCTGGGGTTCCTGCTGCTTGGGACAGTTAAAGCTCACAAGTAGACAATACAGATGCCCAGACCCAGAGAATAAGGACCTAGGTGATGTGGACCAGGATGCTCATCCTCATTTCCCTCCACTGTAAGTGAAAATACAAGTATTTCTTATTTTGCAGTAACAGGGCCAAGGCAATAATCAAAGACAATACTCACTTGCAGCACTGCAAATTAACTGCAGGCCTGTTATAAAAATTTGTAAGAACTATGTTCAATTATTTCTTCCAGGCAATGCATCATGATTTTTCGTTACTTAGAACCAGCTGAACACCATTTAAACATAACCTCTTGCATATTTGATTTACATACCCAGGTTACTCTATCAAGTACTCTGTATTTACACTTTCCTCATGTATGAAAATTATGCACCAAAAAAGATTCCAAACTTGAGCAAGCTCTAATCCATGCATCCTTTATTCCATTACAATCACTGTGTTGCTTTCTAGCAACAGGACACAAACTGCAATCAATCGCGATCAATTTATACAACAATCTGAGGCTTACAGTACATTTAAGGCCTTTAAATTTGGAAAAATTAGACCTATGCTAGTAGTGTAACAATTTTTAAGTGTTTTGCATTTCTGATGCATAATCTGTGCGATTCCAGTGTCAAAGAATCAAATTACTTCTAAACTAAAAAGATCAGCTCAATGAAAATTTAGTTACAGAATTCATCAAAACATAAATGTGTAAATTTTTTTTTTGTCCTGGAAACCTTATAAAACTTTAATAGCAAAATAATATAGGGATAAAAACATATTTTAACAAAATGTATTCAATCATATACAAACCAGAATTTTGCAGTTTATTGTAACTAGACTTAAATTAAAACTACCAATTAAGAATCTATGCACAATGTAAATTCAAATATGTACAGT
This sequence comes from Origma solitaria, assembly GCA_013397895.1. Classification (NCBI taxonomy): domain Eukaryota; kingdom Metazoa; phylum Chordata; class Aves; order Passeriformes; family Acanthizidae; genus Origma; species Origma solitaria. The sequence continues at coordinate 3,067,167 of VZRL01000323.1, read as the reverse complement.
ACTTTTAAAAAGTCTACAGGAATGCTTTACAGAAGGAAATGTCTGTTATGGCTATTATTCAGACAATCTGAATATTAAAATGAGTTTTCTAGTAGTAAATTTACACATTTATTTTTAAACAAAAGCAGTTTTGTCCCTAGATCATTTAAGAATATTCCAGTTATGTTTATACAAGTAATGGCGAGGTCGTTACAGAGTTTAGCCCCATATAGTAGTTTGTTTATTTTCAGGTAAAAGTATATTTAAATAATTTACTTGGGAAGATCAGTAAGTTAACAAAAGAACACTAGAAGGGAGGAGGGGGAACTTCATCACAATAACTTTCCAGTTACAATACCACAGCTAGAAACTCGACAGAGAAAGTACTCCCTTAGATTGAACCCATGATTGTTCAGAACAAGCTGTAGCTCATAACAGTTGTGTTTTCCACACTGAGAACATGGTGGGGAAAAAGTCTTTGTAGGACAGAACTATAAATGATCTGAAGTGAGACAGAGAAAACTGATCTTCGATTAATACAGCACTAGGTAAAAAGTGTCCCCATAAGCAGCTAGGATTCCCACTTCCTTCAGGGCAATGAAGCTAAAAATTGTTGGAATTACAGTAGTTGACCATATTTGTGTGCATTAGTAGAATCATTTCCAGATATAAAAGACAAATTTCATCAGATGTTTGATTAGAACACCCTCAAGACAGGGTATTTCTTCATAGTATAAAGCTATTACAGCTATCCAGTTAAAGCATGTGCAAAAACAGGTAATTTCTTCCGTTCACAGTAACTGAGGTAAAATCAGGTAGGCTTCTTCAGGAGTTGGGAAGTTCATGAGATATGAACTGTTTTAGTCTCTCTAAGTACTGTGCATAAAGCTCTATGTCATTATGCCCTGCCCCTTCCACCCAGAGGGGCTCTACTGCTCGTGGACATCGCTCGTACATGGCCAGGCCATGGGAGAAATCGATCACCTCATCTTCGGTACCGTGGATGACCAGCACAGGAGAGGTCACTTTAGAGATCTTGTCAATGCTGGGGGAAGGAAGAGAAAGACACAGCTCAGTTTGGGGCTTTCAGTTTCATATCATTAGAGAAAGCAAGCTGAACTATTGACACACAACCCAGTCAGCACTGTGTGTTTTCAAACAGCTGCAAACCACGGGAATTGAGCACAAGTGATAAGGGACAAGGTCCAAAACACACACATGTGTAAAAAGGAGCATGCACTGCCGTCACCACCGTCCCACCAGTGCTAACAACAACAAGTTTGAGTGGGCAGCACACAAATCAAGTTTGGCACCAAAAAACCCCCACCAAAACAGTGAATGTATCTATCACACAGCACTGTGAGGCGAGTAAGATTCCATGGGACATTCTGCAAGCATGGACTCTTCACATGACACATTATCACCTTCCAATTTAGCAGCTTAGGAACTAATTAACTGCATTCCAGTCATAAGATTTGATTAACCCAAAAAAAAAAAAAAAGCCCTGGCTCATGGAGCTTGAACTTGTCTTTGAATCCCCAAATTAAGCAGATTCAGCTAAAGGAAAACAACCTAAGTACTGACTGTTTAAGTTCAAACAATGAAATAGAAAATTGTGGGAGAAGGGTATTTACACAGGGATATTTAACTGCAAACCACAGAAATCACACAAGATTTCACTTTATGTAACCAGCCTCTTTGCCAGCTGTGACTGCAACAGTGGCCTTAGAGTAACTTTTGTCCTTTTGTCCAGCTATCCTTAGCAGACCAATATAGCTTGAGACTACCTGTCACAGGAAAGGGGATTCTGAGGGAAGGGAAGAGTGACAAAGGCACCTTCCCACCTGAGAGATCAGGCCAGAAAACCCCAGTTATGAAGCACCCTGACAGCACATGGACTTGCAAACAGTGAACAGCACTGCTCTGACTCTCCTCAGGCACAGCCCAGCTTTTATTTCCAGACAGCCATTTCACGCTGGTAGTTAGCAATGATTCCGAATCTGTGCACAGACACCACTAATGAACTCTCAGCTTCCTACCAGCTCCACTTCCATCAACAAATGGACAAAGTGGCTCAGGACATCTTGTGGAGCAGGTGGAAAAATAAGTGTTGGTAATACTTGATTTGATCTTAGGACAAATCTATTTCTTTATGGTAGCTAATAAAAGGTGTTTGGATTTTCCTGCTCCTGAAGAACAAAAAGGCATTCAATTTTGGCAAGACCATTGATTTTAAAAAATGATCAAGACTGCTTAAAATGATTTTTCAAATACAGATGCCAGCACACCTTGACATAAAAACAGGTTCAAAATAGTTTCATGAAAATATAAAGTTAACTAAGAAGATGTAAAGTGAAGCACTAAGCCTCACACTTACAAACCTCAGCATTTAGCATTCTAGAGAACTGCCATTGGTATTCCAGTGAACAGCTGAGTGTAAACACATTTCTGTCTCTGTCTCTATACCTCTCAAAAAACTCTCAGGTTTCATGCCATTTAAGGTGCTATTTTAAATTAGAATGCAGCCTATTTCACTTTTCCTGTCCGGAATTTTAGCTATGTGCAACTATGCTGATTAAAGAAAAAACCACCCAATATAAACAAGGCATCAGAATAATGCAGATTTTGTTTTTCCCCATAATTTTCATCCCAAAATTAGCATTATAGCCAAATGTAAATACTTTATAATCAATATGCTATATAAACTGAAGTTTTAAGCCCGTGAAAGGTCTGGTGTGACAAATCTATCAGCTACATACAGCTACAGAGATGTTAATGCATCATTTTAGTGGCTAGACACTAAGTTCTCATTTATTGTAGGAAACCCCTTTCACTTCAGTATTCACATAATGAAACAGGTTTTTTTTCCACATATATTCACAGGCCATTAAGCCAGATAATATTTATATTTTGCAGAAAATTGGAAGGCGTCCCATTGCCAACTCAGCGACTCATAAAGCAGTATTTAAACTGCACATTAGCCTTACTTAGTATTCTCAGCCACACAGCTCTGCAGCTAGAAAAATCTACAGAGACCAAATTCTCATGGAGTCCCAACATAAAATGCACATAATAGCAACTCACTGTAGGTGCACACAGAACTATTTTGTTTCCTACTGTGAAGACAGACAGTTGAGCTGCACACATTCATAAAGTGCACAGCTGTTTATTTTCACTGGTCCCAGTACCAGGGAAGTCAGACTGACAGCAATGAACAACTCAGTAGGGCAAGAACAAAATACTCTAGTGCTACAGCACATCTGCTGTCACTGGTCCCTTTCCCACTCTTCTTTTTAGAACTGTTATTTGACTTGGCTGGTAACAGCTAATCACTGTTACTTCTGTAATCAGACCTATGTTTAAGGCTTTGTTTTTTCCTCTCTCGCAGAAGCATTTGTAAATATTGGATTTCAGGTTTGAGGATGATGAATGAGTTGGAGTATAAGTGCTTCAAATTCAGTCTGCACCTCTAACAAGTTAATTAATTAACTAATAACCTGTTTGAAAGCATTCTAAACATAGAGACTGTGAGAGCCACTATTACTTCATCACCATTCCTTCTAGCTGTTCTGGCATACAGATTTATACCCACAGCCTCCCACAACTTCTAAATTTAATCTGTTGTAACCAAAATAAAACAAACATAAGAAATGCAATGAATATTCCTTACTATACTTATCACAAGCATGACTTTCTGAAGCAAAGCCAAGTTTTGCACAAGACTTCAGTGAGTGTCTCAAACCTTTTTACCTGTGCTTCCCCCCACCCTGCCCAGGTGTATGTGCCCTGTTACAGACTGCCTTCCCCTCTCATATTCTCCGATAACTTAAACTGGATTGAATGAGAAGTTCTAAAAGATTCCTAGAACATCTGCTGTTCCCATGACCTCTACTATTCCCAAATATTTGGGTACTCTAGGTCTGTTGCAATTGCTTTTCCAGTGAAAACTAGACTATAAAACATTTGCTTTTAAAACCAGTTGTGTATAGTTCTCTGTATGTAAAATATCCTAGAGGTTCTTAAAACAAGCTTTAAATCTTCTAAAAGGTGGAACAGGGACTTCATTTTGGTCACAAAATCAGGATCCTACAAGATCTCTACACAAATCTTGGTACCTGTTTACACCACTAGTCCCTTTTAAACACCTACAGAGCATGGTGAGGATAGAAAACCCTCCTTGCAGCATTGACACATACCTGGGGAAAGCATCAAAGCAATAAGTTTTCCTGGTGTCAGGAAAAGCTACCCGTAATCCAGACATCAGGGGAGAATGGAGGATCACTGCTGCACACTCGTACCGAGATGCCAGGTCTACTGTAGGGACAGTACCAATGCTCTGACCATACAGGATAATATTCTCAGGACTCACACCATACCTGCAGAGAAAACAAAGAACCCTTAAAAAAAAAAAAAAAGAAAGAAAAAAAAGCCAAAACACAACACATTTCACATCACAGTGAAAACCAAACCAAATGAATGAAAGTAGAGGGGGATAAAACCCAAAGCATCCCTCCTATTTTTTGTGGCTCTTTAAAATCTAATCCTAGGAGACATGAACTTACAATCTTAAATTTTAAAACAGTCCAGAAAAGTAAACAATCCAAATATTAGACAGGCTGAAGAGAGCTATCCTCAAAGAAGGAATGTCAGTTTAGTCATTAATCTTCACCTTCTTCAGGAACAGCTCTTGTCTTTCTCTCCACAGCACAGCAAATTATAAATTAGACTTCCCCCCTACCCAGAGTCACTTTCAGGAATTTCAGCTGGATGTTCTAGAGACTAACAGCCCTTCCACCATTAAACAAGACAGTTACTCCGCTGCCCACCTTTCCTTCCATGCAGTTGGAATAAACAGACAAGACCACCTTTTTAGTGACAGCAAAGACAACAGTTGTCTCTTCATTTTTCCAGTTTCTGATCAGTATAAAATATTCCTCGTTTTTCTTTTCCAGTTTAAAATGGGTCAACTCTATTTTGTAACTATAAAAATACATCATTCCATAAAATGCAGGGTTCATAGAGTCCTGGATGGCTCCCTGATATTCCCATCCAGTCTATAAAAACTGTCCCAGCCTGTGTGCTGCTTCACACTGCAAAAAAGCTGAGAATGAGACTAATTCCGTTTTCATTTAAAGTATGCAAAATAGAAAGGAATTTGGAAGGGGCACAGGAAAAGGTGACAGTGGATAGGAAGAAGTGAAGAATATTTGGCCACCACAACTTGTTAGGAAAGCTGCAAATCAAAGCTGTTACTCAATTATAAAGTATTTACACAGAAGATTTCTCTCTGTAACTCCACCTCCCATTGCAAGCTATATAAAGAATAATCTAATGCAGAAGAGGACACATTTCTAGTGGAAAATAATTTGTGTAAAACATCTTTTTGACAGTCTACAGTCCTGTGATCACTGCTGTGACAATGAAAATCAAACCCTCTAATTTAGGCTGTACCCCATGTACACCTGAAAGGTTTCAATTTCCTTGCAAAGCTGCTTGCAGGGTTTGTGGCAGGCCTGGAGAGTACTCAATTTTCAAGCAGCTAAATGATTTGGTATGTGCAAAAGAGCAAATTACAATGGAAGAAAGATCAATTAGTAATTAAAATTAAGAATAACTGTACTAATCATCCAATTACAGGCTGTCAGGATTGCCTCGTTTTATGATAAAGTATAACTAGACTGGATCGTAGCCTCTGTGAAACTGAAATTTTCTTAATATTTTTACACTGCTGAGCATAAGGGTGCTTTTGGCATCTACTGTTATATGAATAAGCAACTGTATAAAAATATCTCTCTGGAGTAAAATTTTATCCTCTTGGTAACCAAGCAGCAGCTCATGCTGGCGGTCTGTCACCACAGCCACAGCCCAGTGTTTTTAAAGAGATGTTGTGCAGCTCTTTCAGCAGATTTTTTCCTCCCTTAGTGTAAGATCTAGTCCAGCACACAGCAGGGCCTGGTTGACGCAGTTAACAGGACCTTGGAACAAAGTCTTGTCCTCGTAGACTTTGTTCCAGCTGCTGGGTGGGGAGGGCTGGAGGCATGCACCCCAAAGGCACCGCAAGCACCCAATCTATCTGCCAGCTGTTGCATCATATTAAAGATAGGCAGAAATGCATCAGCAACAGGGAACACAAAAAAACAGGACTAGAACATGATCATCTACATGGCACTTCAGTGGACATGGAATGACATTAATGCTGGCAGGTTTGGCAATACCATCCTGAACTGCAGTATCATGACAAATGTGAAGCTCCCTTTCTAAAAGGTTTACAGTATTAGCAGAATTTGGAAAAATATGTTTGAACGAGAATCACAGGTTAACACAACAGCATAGGGTGGCAAGACAATTCAACACATCCAATTGCCTTAGTATGGCAATTTTCTTCAACACTGATCTGCTTTAGATTTCCTCCTTTTGATGTTATTTTGTTCCTGAAAACATCTCACATTGTAAGGGGAGTACCTTGCTGGCAATAGGTACTCTCGAGAAAAATCTCAGTTTCATAGTACGCCAGCTAAAGTCAGATACAGTCTATAGCATCATTAAAACAGCCTGGAGATATGTCTAAACTTAAAGCAGCCCTTCAGCACTACAACTATTCAGTACTTAGCTCTATAGAAATGCAGTGTGACAATTTGGACAAAGTGAAAAATTGTAAAAGGGTATTAGGACACTGAGTTAGTGCACACAGCCTATCATTAGAGCAAATACCTTTTCTGCTTTACATTCCTACTGACTGACAACTAAAAGAATCTCTGGGACTGGTTTATTTAGGGACAGTCCCTCTTTCCAAGACAGAAGAGTTACTGTAATGGATTTATCTTTTTCAGCCCTTTGCCATTAGGTCATCACTCAGCAAGTGAGACACGGAGCTTACTGCAAACATCAGCAGAAGCAGCTACATGTAATATTTATTTATTGTGAGGCCAAAGGACACAGAACAACTAATGAGCTAAGGCCATGAATAATTGAGCTGTGCAAGGTCCTTGGAGCCGAGGGCCAGGGCTTGGCTCGGTGATCCTCTGCTCCTCACAAACTGCCCAGCGGTGACACAGCAGGCACTGCTCACCTGAGGGATAAACCCACCTGGGGGCTTTATTTCTGAAATACAACATTCCTAAAGCAGAGGCAGGTCCCTCCCTCACTCTCTGCAAACTTCCTTGTGTTAGATCCCTGCACGACAGAGTGATACAGAAAGCAAAAGAGAGGAAGAACAGGCATGGGTGAGAAGGTGGCAATGAAAGAGAAACTGACACACGAACAGGGAAAGAATATGGTAGAAAAAGGCAAAAGACACGCTGGATAAAGAGGAATCCTGTTACAGTCTGCTCTCCTATTAAGGAAGAAAGTCTTTCCACCAGCTAAACAGCAGCTCCTAAAAATAACTTCCTTGAAACACACAAGCTTTGGTCTCTGTGGAAACAGAGCTCCATCCGATGGAGCAGGAGAGCCAAGTAAAATTTCTGGATATGCTGGGGCACTTCTCCTGTGGAGCCCATCAGAGAGTTCTAAACAAGCAGGGCAACACCAAAAAGTGGAAACCAGCCTTCAGCAAAGCCAGAGCAGGAAACAACTCAGTTACCATGGGCATATGCAAAACCTTGATTTGACAAAGGGGGGGAAAAGAGAAGAAGAAAGGGCAGGAATGGTTTTTTCCCAGAGGGAACTCCATTACCGAGAACTGCAGCTACTGCTGTATAAATGATGCAATTTCTGCTCCCTTTACCCACAAACACTTAGAGATGGCAAAGCTTAAAGCTCTCCAGCCTATTCCACTCTCAGTAACCCACATGGACACTGTGGGTTAGGGATTCCAGAGAAACCCCAGCAACCTTCACAAGCAGTACAGCTGTTTGTACCTAGAGCTTCAGGCCAGGTCTAGCTAAGGCCCCAAACACTCCACAGTTAATAACAGCAGTTTGGAGGTGTTTTCCCTGTGTTACTGCCTCAATTTACACAAATTAGGTTTACCAGCAATTCTGGTCTCCCCATGAACTACGTGCACAGCAGCTGATTACTAAGAATCCACACCCCAGACTCTTCTACTTACTCCTGCACAGAGTAATAAGAGACCTCAGCCATGCCAGCAGATCGGTGGGATACAGGAGACTGGGAATATTGCTGACAGGGTACAGCAAAGGAAGATGAGACACAATTATATAGCTCACCTGCGTGGCTGTATGGTTGTGGCTTGGGCCATGTCCCTCCTCAGGTTTCCTCATACAAAACTGATGATGGCATCAACCACCATTGCAAAGTACCTCATACTTTCTGGCTGACAGCACTGTGTGCAAACTATTTATTATCTCAAAGCATCTTTAATTATGAGCCTAAGATGCCGAATCCCTCCTCCCCCCAGGGCTCCAGCTTTGAGCCATGGAGCTGGAAAGTTTACCATTGCTATTTTTACTCTCTCCTTGCTCAGTGCAGAGCACCGGTGGAATGCTGCTGTGGGGACTCCAGACGTGTCACAGCTGAAGCCCTGCAATGCTCACGGCCAAAGCTTCAACATCTGTGCCAATCCTCAAAGGTGCCAAATACATATTCATTAAGGAGGCCAGTCTTTTTTTCAGGCTTACTGAACCCATGAAGTTAACCTCACCTTGTATTTTCAGTTTGAATTTTTATGGTATTTGCTGTCCCATTATCCCTTAACTGAACTGGAAAGCATAGAGAGCAGCATGTATATAGCAACAGCAATAAATTAGTTTTCAAGAACAGCCACAGAAATTGTCTGTGCAGAGCATTTTGATGGCACAAACCCCTTTCCATAATGCTGTTGAGACCTAGTGTTTTACTGCTACCAATCTAAGGCCGCAGCTGATGGGCGAGTTCTTCCTTACAACACATAAAGAACATAAATTTACAAGGCCAGGAAAATGAGGTAACCAGCTCCTGCATTCTCACAAGGGCACTGAGTTTGAAACTGGGCACTCCCTTCTCCAGCAAACACCAATGAAATAAGTAATCTTCAAGACACAGAGAAAATCCAGCATACATCAGGAACAACACAAATCATGTCACTACTTGGAGGAAATAATGACTTCTAAAGTACCTTTCCGAGAACATACATAAGCTTGCTTCTTCAGAACCTATTCAAGTCTGTTTCTTTCTGTTTATACAAACCCATTTGTAACAATACACTATTTACCACCTCTTGGAAATGCATTACCTTTAAGTTTAGTAACCCAGAGAAATTTCAATCACTTGTTAAGAACCACAGATAGATATTCTCTCGATATTCCACAAGATATCTATGTACATTTTCAGAAATAAGTTGGCTATTTAATCCTCTATGAATCTGGGGGTAGAAAGAAAAACAAAAATCCTCAATTAAGTCAAAGTCACACATGCAGATTGCATACCTTGAGTATGATTTTATGTTGTGTGACTTTTACATTAAAATTAATCGACACTAGCGACTCAGTCAATAAAGATTATTGCAAGAAATTTACAGTACCAGAACAAAATGCTGAATCTTCCATTGTTCTTCAGCAAGTACCACTCCATCATGTCAGCCAAAATACCACAGAAATTACTGCAGATTTTTAGTCTAAATGCCAACATTAAATTGAGAGGAAGCCATTAGATTAAGGATTTTTTGAGTTAACCATAACAACAAGTGTCAAATGAGAAAAATCAGATTTCAAGATTCACAGGAAACCCTGGCACACAGCAAGTGTCCCTGTGCCAGTTTCTCCACTTTCCTTGAATTCACACAAACATAGGTCTAAAATTCTTCACTGTTTTACTGACACTGACTCTTTGCATGGTAAGATTTCCTCTTCTTCTACCTCCTTCCTCTCCAGATCTACAAGTACTATGCAATTCAAGTTCAGGTACACCACACTCTCTTTCACTTCACGTTTTCATGATGCTGAGCCAAAACCAGGTTGTATTCTGGCTCATGAAGCTGCAAAATAGAGAGACCAATTTTTTTGGCATATGTCCCAGCACACTGTCACAGGAGCAGACAAGTAATTCCACAAATGTGCTCACTCTCAAAATAATTTAAATGGCTGACAGAGAAATTTAATCAAGGAATCCACCACAGTTTTATATCACTATTACTTTTACTACCACACCAGAGAGTCATTTGATTATGCTTTGGAAAAATCCCAGTGTTAATCAATATAAGCTAACTGATACGGAATTACAGAATGAACCTATGACACTTGAAAATGCCATCTTAAAGGCAATTTTGAAAGTTATTAGCAAATATCACACTACTACAGGCTTGCTGGACTATGTGACTAGCATTAATCCAGTGATGTACCAGCTCCTCTTTTCATACAAATAATAAATGGATCAAGTGGAAGCAACTTCTAGACACTTCTGAGGATAAGCATTTGCCCTGCAGTAACTTCATTATACCAAAGCATGAAATCACTGCACTGTTCTATGGCAATCAGCGATCTGTTATCAAACACTGAGAACTGTGCTCACAGTTCAACCAAGTCCTGGCAAGGATATTGAATATCACAGGAGAGCTCAAGCATCCATGACAAAAGCAGGGATCTCACACATTGTTGAGTGGTGAAGCCACTGCAAGTTTGCCCTGAACAACCAGGGTAGGGAAAGGTAAATTGTACTGCATGGCATTCCCTAGTACAAACTGTAATGAGATTACATTTTAAATTAACTGAATTATGCTAATCTGCACTGAGTAGCTTTGGGGTGACAGTTGGTTGACTTTTTTTTAATAAAATCCAAATAATACTAGTTTGTCTAAAAAATGATTCCTTTTTCAAATACAGCCTTAAATTACCTTTTGTTTACCTGCTTCAAACATAAGCTCCTGAAGATGTTATGTTACAAAGTGGGGAACACCTTCTCTGACTAAAGTAAAACTGCTCAGGACTCAGAGCAAAATCAAGTGCTCTTGAACAGTAAATCCTCTCCCCTCCTTTTTTCCCCCCTAGCTTCACCATTACAAGGAAGTTCCTTTCCCCCCCGGCAAAAAACAGGCAATCTGTGCTTGCAGATTTATGTTTTTAAGGAACTAAAAAGTAAAACCTCCTTTGTTTTCTCTTGTACTGAGGACTCAGCTGTATTTATAACATGACTTTTCGCCACCACAATAACCCAGGATACTGATTTGGGTGTTTGGTTTGGATAGATTGCTCATTTGTCTACCACATGAACTAGCAGTTTTATGTATAAACAACAAACAGATTTGGAACAATTGCTTCTGCCTGACTGAGGGTTTGCTGGGCTTTTTTGTTTGGTTGTTCTGTTTTTTATTTCCCTAGATAGCAGGGAAGCAGGAAACTGAATTTTCATTAAATGTGCACTGAAATTTAAGCAGGAACTTGTGCCACAGGCATGCTGATGTAATAACATAACTTAGCCCCTACAATCATTAATTCTTTCACATTGAGTGAAAGCAAGAAGGCCACTGACAAGCAAAAAGGACTCTTGTAAAACATCCAAGAAAAATGAGCAATGATGTGGCTGAGCTGTCTTGAACCTTTACCATTTCACTGCTTTATAATAAAAAGCAAGTAACACTCCAGACTCAGTGCACGCTCATACAATCAGAGGGAGTGAGCACCTTCCTAAATTAATTTCTAAATAACCCCTCTAAACCTTGGGGGGTTGTTTTATTTCCCTAATCACAGGGGCAAATACAAACTAAACCCACTGTAAGTCAAAATACAAGAAGATAGTGGAATAGGACGTCAAAGATACATTCGAACATAATTTCCACTGCCCCCAAGTTTCTTTGCTTTAGCACCCTTAAAAAATCAACTGGGGTTCTGCACTTAGCACTGGCACAAGATTATAGTTTTGAAAAAACATGGGACCTCATTACTCTTCAGTTTCCTGCTTCATCCAAAGTGCTTTCTAGAAACAATCTTGTTTCACACTATTTAGTCCCAAGACACAACAGGTAAATGGCACATAAAATGTAGTTTTTTACTCCAGTTATTTTAAAAATAGAGCACTGGAGTTAACTTTAATGAAGTATTTTGCATTTAATTAAGATGCTCTGTAGCAAATAAACCCAGAGTACAGAAGACTGGAAATTTTTGCTGGCCATTGAGAACTATCTTTATGACCACTACATCAATAATTCACAAAATCTCAGTCAGCTACATTCTATTATATATTCTTTACTGCAAGCAGTGTACAAAACCTATACAGTCATTCTCTGAGGATTATTTAAATAAACTGAGACAGCATAAAAAATTCAGTTACTTTCACAGAGAAGTTCAGTCTATAGTATCGTCTGAAGGAATCCATTACCTTCACCCCCAGTTTCTGTCTCATCTCTATCCTGCGGGGGTATTTTTACTTCAACTGCACACATTCCCTAGGTTTTAATACATCAGAGCTAAGATAGATGAGTGCATTCCTCACACCACTGGATGTGACATTAAAACTTCAACCATCTTTTTACTGTTGCAAAAAGCCTGCACTTTCACTTTGGGCATCTTACCCTCAAAACCTGAAAAATAAGGTAAACTAGTCCCTAAAATTGTGCTCCTGATAAAGGTTGCTATGAAAAACAAGAAAGATTTGATGATATCCATGTACATAAACATATTATCTTTTAATGTAAAGACTTCAGTTATAACAAGTATGTGTCAACTAAAACAGAAACTGATTCCTTAGGAGACCTTAAGAAAACCTGAGTGCAAACACTAACACTGGTCTATGCATTCCCACAGGTTCTGTGCTTTCATAGCTGTTTCTTCAATTTCATTTACTTCCAAACTGGAGGGCCTTGCCTTATTCCTGAGGCTGAAATTTCACAGCAAGCCAATGCATCTTGGCTCACCTCCCAAGCCCATCACATAACCCTCCTCACCAGCCTTGGCTCAGCACTGGGAAACTGAGGGTTTACAAGCCTGGAGGAAACAATCTTGCAGGTCTTCCACAGTTCTTGAAGCATTTTTGTTCAGGAGCACTGTATTATTCTTCTCCCAGTATCTCCACCTGTTCACTGATGCCCCTCTGAACACCTGTCTCGAGCACTGCTCTTGCCGGGACTGCCAACTTTCTGATGTATTTCCCTTGCCCCTCCGCACCTAAAGCACCACACTGAGGTGAGGCCACCCTGCTGTGGCTCTAATTGCATTGAGCTGCACCTATGCAAGGCTTAAGCCTCTGACTCATGAGCTGGGATTATTTAAGGAAGGAGCGCAGTGGCTTTTGACCAGAGCTGCTGACTGTTCCACCCATCTCCGACATTTCTGCCCTCCCACTGGGTACAGCCCAGCTGCCCACAAAGCAGGGGAAAACTCCGTGTACAAACCAGGATAGTCAAGACAAAAAGAAATTACTCCAGTTAAGTTTTCTTTCAATGTATCAAGCTGTGGTTTCTGAAAATAGTTATCACTGTATAAGCATAGAATAAAACAAGATTAACCTAGATCGTAATCAATCAAACTGCAAAGCTCACCTAAAATGTCACACCAGAAGATTTGCACAGCTGGCTAGTCACACACACTGTAACTTCATAAAAAAGATATTCCTGGCCTAAGAGTCTTAAACAAGAAGTATATATGTAAATTCTGCTGAAGGCAGTTGGTTGTCTGGATGCTATAGCAGCATTAGATGGTTTGCTCATGCTGGAATAAATACTTTGGAGATTAATATTTGGAAAACTAGATGAAAAAAATTCAAGCAGAGCACTCAGAAACTGGTATCTACAGATCTTCACCCCTGAACTGCTCAGATAATGAATCCCAGCACTGACTGAATTCAACTAATGAAATAATTCCTTTTGTGTGGGGGGCTTCTGTTTTGCGGTTTGTTTCTTGTTTGGGTCTTTTTCCATTCTTGCCTTCCCTTTGCATTCTCTTTCATCTGTTTATTGTAACTTTATGTTTCAGTCTCTAAGTAAAAGCTATTTCATCTACAGGTTTTACTAAGAACTTCACATTTTCAAATATTAGCAGCATTAAATGACTTGGTTTTGCTAGGATTATTTGATATAGCTGACAAGCCATTGAACATGAAATATGTGGCACTGATACAGCATTTTCCTTACATCACTTCCAGACAACTGTAGCTGTATCTAAAACACAAGCTGGTAGAAAAAAGATTCAAGTGTTATCTCCCTAATGCCAACAGAGAAGAACAAAGAAAAAATTGAACTGTCTACACAAACAGCAGGTGCTGGTTTCCAAAATCCTATTACAGCCGACATTTTCACACTGTTCTTCAAAGACCCTGCAAATCTGAATGCTGTCTCTCCCACAGAGCACCAGAGCCGGAGTCCAAGAGGATTACACGGGAGCTGGAATGGATAAGGCCTTGCAAGTATACAAGCAGACAAACTGGATGCAGCATTTCTTCCATCCAGAAGCATTAGTATAGCTCAGGCAGTGATTTGAGCTTCCAACAGAAGAAAGGCAGGATGGCGAACACAAATGGTAGAGAGGCTCTGATACAAAAGTGGTCCATGACAGTGAACTGGTCCAATGTTCCTAAAAAGAACCAACAGCAGATGAATGCATCTGTCCCCAGAACATGTCTTTTAGCAGCTAGCATTGTATGAAGATGACTCAGCTGGCAGCAGGATTTCTCTCTCCTTTACAGACTGACATTAATATGCCCAAGCACTGTAGAAGAACCAAGTTATTAAGTAAAAATGAGCTTCTCTCAAAGCAATGCAGTATCCCATAAACACTGAAGGGCTCTATACAGAAGCCAAGTGAAGAAGTGTCATGGCCTGTGTTATGCAGGAGGCCATATATCCTGCTTGGATAGTCCTCTTCAATTCCCTGGAAACATTTCATGTTTCTCTGAGTTACTCTAACCATTTCCACAGACTTGAAGAAAGGCAGTATTTTCTTTTGATTTAAGAATCAAAACAATAGGCACTTCCTCTGCAATGACACGTCTCGTGAATCGTAAATAGGAAGAAATCCTACTTGGCTAAGTGACACTGTAACCTCTATTTTCCCCCACCCCCAGGTAAGTGGAGAAAACATACCAATTTTTTATTTGCTCAAAACACTGAGCTTTGTCACAGTGTGAAGCTGCATACGTTTAAACATCTGCTTTCAAAAAGTGCCAAATTCACAGCCTTACAGAGAAACACAACTCTCCTGATGAGTCTCTCCTGTCTCTCTCAATTATCCATTTTCAAGTAGATTCATTAAATATTCTAGCAAATACCAAGAACGAAAAGTGGCAAATGAAAGATGACAGTCATTTCATGAAAGCAATTTATTACCTGAAAAGATTCATCCAGCATCTTTTCAGAGACAAGAAAACCTCAGTGTTCTGTCTTTCTCTGTGCCATTTTTATATTGGCACTTCTGACTTTTAAATCAGACTCATCTATTCCTTTCTTCCCAAGCATCCGCATCTTGCACATGTTCCTTTAATGAACTTTTAGCACAATCAATGTTCAACCCACAGTAACAGTCAATATAAACCTAAGATGATTTAAAAATATATAGCAATCACCAGGATTAACAGCACCAGATGTTTTAACACAGCAGACCATAGATAACTAGTTCAGAGCTTAAAAATCAAATTTCTTAGCCACAGCCTTTATCACCACAAACCCAGGGGCTAAATCCCTCTTCCCTTCTCTCAGTAAATACTACTTAGAATTGTGTACAATAAAATTTAGCACAGAGTTAAAGTTTCTTCTGTGTGCTTCTGTTTAGTTGAAGTGCTCATAAAACCCGCCTTGTGCTCACTAAAAACTTGAAAAGATAGCACCAAAAAAGTAATTTATTACAGACACATATATCTGCATTTAATGATATGTAGAAACATTCAGCATCAGAAAACTTAACCTGTCTTAAAGCAACAAATGTTATTCTAACAAATGGGAAGAGTACTTCTGTACATTTAGAGATGTACTAACTTTCCTAAACTCAGATGAGAAAATTCAGTCCTGAAACCAGGTCATACATACTTGTTCAGCTTATCCAGCTGTCTTATCTGGGATCATCCGAGAGTCTATGGAGTAAAAGACATTTTGCCCAGATTGTGGAAATCAAGAGGTTTTAACAATGATCAAACAGTACATTTGCAGACTTTGTTTTCTGCCAACACACCTAGTCAACAGGGCCAATTGCTTTTGTAGTTTTTTAAGTGAAAGGTTTCTTGCTAGTCAACTTTTTCCTTTCAAAAAAGGATGCTTACCAAGCAATTACCAGCTATGCCACAAGAAGGAGAAGTACCTCATAGTGGATCAAGGACAACTGTTAATGCAATCACTTAAGGTCATTATTTCAGCTGATGCTAAAGGTAGAAACTGACCTGCAGATGCATCTTAGAAATGTAAAAAAATTAAAATGAGAAGCAGCTTCCTGATGCTATTCACCACCCTATTTGCCTCTGTCTCTGAGGCAGTCCTTTGAAAGCCTGCAGGCTCCCCACTTGACTGCAGTATCACCACAGAACAACTGGTTATGCAGGAAAAAATGTTAGCAATTCCAGTCCATGCCACACCGGCATTTAACTGCCTCCCAATAAACCAGCACAGCATAAAGAAGTCTTGTACTGCTGAAGTTTCTATTTTTGAAATAACAGATAACAGCACAGTGCTTGGAAAAGAAGAGTATTAATGTCTACATTACTATCCAAGTTGGCATTTGGCCATGTAGGTTTTCTGCAGTTCACCATTTCACAACACGGACACTTTCAGTTACAAGATACTACTGTTTCCTCCCCCAACACACATTTTTCCTATTTAGCACTGCACAATTACATTTTACAAATGGATGTAGCGCTTCCCTTTCTCCTAATGCCATAAAGCTTCCGAGAGAGGCAAAATAGAAATATTGAACGAGAATTTTTAAAAAATAATTAAGGAGGAAGTCTGGTCAGTTCTACAGCGAAGAACAGGAAAGAATATAGTCCACATGGCCCAGGAAACATGGGGAATAGTGGAAGGATGAAAAACAGAGTAACAGACAACAAATGATGCCCACTAAATCCTTCTCTCCCCCTCAAAATTTCAGTAATTAAATGAGCTAAGTTTAAGCTAACACTGCTACCTTTATTTCAAATTAACACACAAATTAATGTACTAAAAAAGGAAAAATGGAAAATTGCTGTGAAAGTCAAACAAACAGTATAATAATCTTTAATGCAATTTCTCCTGCTGCTGAAATTCAACAAATTTAGAACTACATCCAGGTAAGAAATATCTAAGATCCTTACGTTTTATGTTCTTTATTATGAATATTAAAGTGGATTTTTGGATGGAAATAGTAATTTCCTGAAATAATTGGAAGGTGCCAGATCTTATTTTTGTCAATAGTGTCTGTTCGATGCTCTACAGACCTTAGAAGAGCTTTGACAGAAGGACATCCAGTTTGGAAGGGTGGGATATTTGGCACCAGATTCCTTAATCTCAGGATAGAAAAGAACTCAATAAATCAAGGAGCCTTTACAACCCACTCACTCTCTACAAAACTCTATTAACATTGAGGATTTATGACAATATTATCTTTCAAGAGCTATCAAAAATTCAGATCCAAATTATATTCAAGTACGTTCAGTCATCTTCATTTTTTATTAATGTAAATACAAATCAGAACAATTTCTCTTTCTAAAAGCCAACTTTGTGCCTGTATTCCTTTTACAGATAGTCATTTCCGCATTATCAGATTGATTTTTAGTACAAATTTCAAAGAGAGGATAAAGAACTAATTGTACTGGGCTTAGGCACAGCAGGCTTTAGAAGTGAACATCACATTACATGAATAATTAGCAAGAGTTCAGGGGAGAGGGCAGAGGGTTTTGCTGTCAGAGAAGCAGAAGGTTGGAAGCTGGCAGAGATACAGCAAGTCAAAACCTTTTAGGTGCACTGGACAGGCTTAAGGTTGAAACCCCACTTAGTATCTTAAACCACTTCACTGCCTCCTGAACGGGAGCTACTTCTTGCATCAGAAAGTGCTGCCTGCAACACATGGTAACTGCCAGTGTATTTATTAACCAGTGTGAGCAAAGGTTACACGTTCATAAACCCCTATGCATAAAAATAGCAAAACGGGAGCTGAAACATTACCCTGCCTCTTCCCACAACTCTGGTACTTTTACAGTTTGTTAAACTTCAGGAGATGCTCATAGCCAGACTGAAACAGTAACTTCTGTAATACTAACACACATTAAAGCCCATGCTTCACCAGAAAAAGACAAAGCTGTTTGCAGTAGGGAACTACAACAAAAAATACTGCAAGGAAAATATGTAATACAACTTCAATATGCAAGCAGAGGTACATTTCAGTCTTAGGGGAAGGAGGAAGCTAACTGGCTCTTGAGTAGCTGCCTCAAGGTAAGAATAGTCCAGGGAACACCTCCAAAATTACTACTAAACTAGCTACTTCTTTCAAAAATAACCCAAAATGACACTCAAACACACAAACACCTTTGTAAGAAATTAAGTTCTTAACAACAAATAGCATGTCAGAGAACTTCTGTAAATTTGCCCTGGAGAACGTGCTCCAAAACCAATACCATTTCCTTGAAAGATGCTATTTTCTTCAGCCAACATCCCACTTAAATAAATTCATCAGATGCTCTGGAAGACTATACAGAGCCGAGATAATGATTAAGTTCTGCATAAACTGGTCCAATGCTTAAGGCAGCAAGTTAATTTCTCAAACTTTCTTTAAAGTGTAGATGGTTCCATACACCATTTTGGTTGCAAAGTGCTCAACAGAAGTTCACTTTGTATTACTGCCAGCTTATCTTTTACTTTGCATATTATTGATGTTTGCAATTTATTGTATAGTGTAATAGCTAAGACACAGTGTCTTGTTTAATTTATCGTAAAGAACCACTAAGATTCACAGAACAATGCTAAAATAATCTGAACCTTATCTCAGTTTTTCTGCACACTGGAAAAATACACAGCTGGTTTTGCTTCTTTGCCGATGTTGAACACCATTTTTCCAGTTCTGTAAGGACATTCAAAGCAAAGCTAACTCAAAGTTAGGAGGAATGTTTAGAAAGATTCTATAACCTGAGCAAAACCCATTATAAACAACTTATTAAAGGAGAAGCATTTCTAGTCATACTATTCAAAACGTGCTTTCCTGAAAAATGTGTGAAGTTGGTCTCAGAACTTTCAGACTTGTTGGTCCCATTATCCATTACTCCACAGTTGTTCTGCTGCACACAGAAAGAAATGGCCATGCCATGGCACAAAGTTAAAATTAACTGGTCTAATATACTGGGATCTTAAGAAATGTGGCATTGTCCTGTAATAAAATAATAATAAAAAAGAGTATCTTTGAGCTTCTAGCTGGCACTGCATGCCTTGAGAAGGGTTGCTTGCCAACCACTGAGCTATGCAGCTCATTTAACAGCATGCCTTGGCTGATAAATAAGGCTCCCATGAGTCAAAGTTCTTAAAGTAACATTTCTGTATGTAAGCAGGATTTTTTAATAAGGCACAGTAATGCTGATCTTCCTAAAAGCATAGCCCAAACTGTCTAATCCAACAATCAATTCCTAGTCAACAGACGAAAATAGAGTTTTCATTTTGAAAGATACACCTAGAAAGAACTTCAAGAGACTGCACCAATAAATAATATTACTGTCAGGAAAGCATACATGAAGTTTTTCTAACAAATTTGCAATACAAAATAAAAACCAGAGGCAACACTTTGAGATTACCTCTAATTTAAATTTTTCCCTCTAGACTTTGCGGTGAGTGTACTAACTTAAAACCTCATCTTCCACACCAACATCACTCTTCATTTGTTAACCCACATGGAATTCGCCTTTTTGAAAGTT
Organism: Origma solitaria; assembly: GCA_013397895.1. Taxonomy (NCBI): domain Eukaryota; kingdom Metazoa; phylum Chordata; class Aves; order Passeriformes; family Acanthizidae; genus Origma; species Origma solitaria. The sequence goes on along the minus strand of VZRL01000323.1, from coordinate 3,047,466 downwards.
GAGAGGTTACAGATTCATTTCATGATTATACGGATTTTCCCGAAGACAGGCATGTGCTTATCAGGAGACATGAAACCATGGGTGGGAAGGTGGGTGGGCATTGAGCCAGATCCTGCTGTTTAGCCCAATTTTGTGCCTTTCCGTTATCTGGTCTCATAGTCAGCAAATCCAACCACAACGTTTCATTCCAACAGGAGAACATTTGTTCTGTAAAGCTAACAAAATGGTTAAAAAATGTAAAGATACAGATAATGTCAGCATAACTCTGTCATTATACAACTGGCCTATGCTTGCACCTTTCTGTGATTGTTTGTGGGCAGCAGAGCTTAATGTGCAAACAACAGTAACCCATTTTTCTCAAATTAGCCCTTGGAATAAAGAATGCAAAGATGTTCCTCTGTCCTTAAGCTGACACTATGCACTATTCATCCATCCCATTCTACATTCTTAGCCTTCAGTTAAAAGCATCTTTATTCCTCTCTGTTCATACGGCGTTCCCTGGATTTACAATCCCACATTTCCCACTGCTCCCAAAACCTGACACACTGAAAAGAAACACTGCCAACAAAACACTCAGTTTTAGTCAGGAATGAAACTGAGCTTCATCATCAGATGTCAGACTGAGCATGCAAGTGTAAGTCATTCATCTAAAAAAACTGGAAAGCAGGGCAGTCAAGATGAAGCAGTAGCAAATGGGTCACTGCAACTGCTTATTCAATTCATCAGGACTCGTCTGCAGCAATCTCAATTATCCACCACCAACTGACACAGGAGATACAGGAGGTTTGCCTATCAGTTGGTTTGGTTTTGTATTTTAGGCCATAAAAACCCAAGCTTTAAGAGTTAGACAAAAAACAATTCTTGAATCATTTCAGACACCTAAGAGCCACCAGCATTCAAAAATTGTAAAAAGCTTTTTTTCTAGATTCAGGAAAACACAAAGAGCCCCTCATCTTGCACACAGGTAAGTGCCTTCAATTGCTCTCAAGTTCAGTGGCAACTGAAGTGATCTCCTAATCCACAGGAAAAAATTTCTGATCTTCTTAGGGGCTACTTGGCAAAAGCAAGCCTGTACGTGCACAAGCATGTTAGGTACATCACATCTGCACCTTATTTTATGACTCATTTCAACTGCTTCCAATGGAGCCTTGTAATTGATTTACATTTGTGAAGGAGGGCGGAAAGGATTCTTAGTTATTCATTAAATTTATTATCAGATTAGGAAAAAACCCCGCTATGTTATTTGTTCATTTGCTTTACTAGTGCTGCATAATTTTGAGACTGTTGGCCTTAAAGCCAACAGAGAATAAAACTGTGGAACTTAAAAGTGGGCTTGGGGCAGGGATTAAAATTTAGTGTCATCACATTGGCCTCGCTACCAGGCACATCACATTTAAGGGAAATAGGAAATTCAGACCTGTGTTCCAGCAGTTAGGCTCCAAACAGCTAATGCTTGGCACTGCCCTCGTACAGTCTATCTCCACATGAGGAAACATCACAGGACAGAAAACACCTAGAAAACTGAAAAGAATCAGTTTTCTTTATTCAATATGGAAACAGAATATCCATTTGCTGACTGTCAGTTTTTCCCACAGAGCCAGTTGCTGGCAGATAACCACTTGCATACCTTGAAATGATTTCCATCTATCAATTCCCACAGCTATCTACAGTCCTCGATAGCACTGCTACTTTTTTTTTTCATTCTTTTCACTTATGTTCACAAGTAATGAGCCAGTGTAAACTCAGCCCAGCACTTTGGAATGTTTCTAAGTAGCAGAGTAACATAGAATAAAGGGTAAATCTCAGAGGGGTTTTTTGGTTTTGACGCTGTGATGGACTGGAGACTGACCCTGGCTTCAGAGCAAAGCCATTGAGGTTCACAAAGTCCAGCTCACACTCCACTGTCAAGAACAAACTGAACAAATCTAAGAGCCACCAGCAACATTCACAGGTCAAACAGCCACAGCAGAACCATCAGCTCAGTCTCAAAAGGTGACACTTCTCCATCTAGTGAGAAAGAGAAAAAGCCTGCCTTTCTTGTGCACTTTATGTAATTCACTGCTAAAAAGCAGACAGAAACCTTCAGTTACTTCAGCTTGGGGGATTTAACAATGTGCTCCTCTAGAAATCTTTTATGTTTGATGCTCTGATGATGTTGAGAACCACGTCCTACAACCTTTGTACATCAGGGTAAACCAACATCTCCAGTTCAGGGAGTTGAATTTCAGGACTATCTACACTCAGGAGAGCACGTACTGTTAGCCAAAGGCTCTTTGGCAGCTTACTTTTCCTCCCAAATACCACCAGTTGCAAAATATTCTTGACAGTGAAAAATTTCCTTTTTTTTTTTTTTCTTTTTAAACAAGCTTTGATCTTGCAGTCCTGACATGAACAGGGAAATATTTAACAAAACTACTTTTACTTCAGTGACTAAAAGACGTAATACAACACCAAAGCTCAGTAAACATTTTGAATAACTTTGAACATCAGAGCACCTGTTTTGAACAGTTGTTCGTATTTGTCTCTGGGACGCTCATCATCTGAATTAATCTCTGCTCATTGCATAGACAACAACAGGAGAAGACTCTGTATGCTTCTATTTTTGCTAAAAGCTATATACAGCCTTTCTTGAAGGTACTGACCATGGCAGGCAGAGTAAGTCAAACTTTGGAGGATAGTACCTTTAAACAATCATTTGGAGACATTGCAACAATATTATTGAAAAGCTGGTAGTGGGAAATACCCTATTAGTCAGTGACTGAAAAATCTACCAGGTGATGCTCCATGAAGAAAGGAAACCCTATGACTCCAGGACTATTAAATGTGACTGCCAAACACTGCCTTCGGTCAAGTCAGGAATTTAGTTGGTAACTTTTTATCAAAACCTTTAAGTATCCATTCTAAAGAACTTGGCTTAGATCATGCACAGAAATATAGTTCTGGTGAAAGGAGATTCTGCTGCAAAGAAAATTAAAGTAGAAATTGACTATTTTGACTAGGAGAGGTAAAAAACCCCTGAAGCTATTATTCACCTGGAAAGCTGTAACCACATCATCACATCAGAATGGAGACAAACTAAACTGACACAACCTCAGAAGATTAGTTATCACTCTAGTCTAATCCAATTAGGTGTGTTTCCTGATTTTACTCAATGTAAGACTTCTCCACCAGCTCCTACAAAGGAAACAGCAATAATCTCCTGACAATCAGCACCACAAATAATAAAATTCCTGCATAATAAAAGGGTTGGTATGCATTTTTTCAACATTAAATTTGGCAAAGTAGTTTTAAAAACTATTTAAACATTCTATCTGCTACCCAATGAGCAAAAGCCCCTGGATTTTACTACACCATTTCACAATTCAATTCCTTTCACCACAACATATTGACCAAGAAGCATAAGGAAAAATAAAAGTGAACCAATGCTCTCCTATGGATTGAAAGACAAATTCAAATGCATCCTTTTTGAGAATTAAGGATTTAAACATTACAATAACATCTATCATTTACTAAAAGCTTAAGAAAAATACTAGTTTATATTGTGCACGATGAAAAACACATTAAGCTGTATTTTGTTAAATACAACAAGAGCAGCTCTTATAAGCCATTTATTATTTACATTTTCTTCACCTCCTTTCAGGATCTAAAAGATGGCCTAACAGGTTCTGCTCTTTGATACTTTACTACAGAAGCAGAGGGAGTGGGGCAGCAACGTCTTCTTTCTTTTGACTGGGATTTAAAAACATTTCACCAACCTTCTCCAAATTTTTAGGGAAGATACAAATTGATCTTAATATAAATAGCATGTGATTGACAAAGCAGTCATGGTTTTGTGCTTAAGCACTGAACCCAAGCCCTAAATGTGTATCCTGTTTTTAAGTACTGTACATTGTCTTAATGTAAAAGTGTTAGAAAGTTCAACCTTCCCATGCGGAATTCAGGAAAGAGGGGGAAGAGGAGGACAATCGAGTCATTTTGTACAGATGTTGCATTAAGACAATCAGTTATTAGGATAAGAGACACATCTGAACAAAAAGCAGCAACACAAAACCACATGGACAATGAGAGAAGACTGTCTGCTATACCTTCTTTAATCTAGTTCTGATTTTGAAACAAACAGAACAAAACCAGACCAAACTGCCTAAAATAAAATACTTACAAAAAATACGATCTGTAGCAATATGACAGAAAAATCTTTTCGAGAAACATTGAGATACCAGATGAAAATTTGTTAATCAAGTGGGAAAAAAATATATATAAGACCAAATTAACTATTGATCAATACCTGATATTGGAACGAGAACAACCAATGCTACTATTACAACCTCTGAAGAAAAATCTATAAAAATTCATTTTAAGGGAGTACAATTCTATGTCAACATCTTTACTGGGATGAAAGACAGCTAGTACTCAAAATTAGCAATTAGTAAAATTATCATTTAAGAGTACAGTATATTCATGAGAAGAAATATTAAATTCCTTTAGATTAAGGGAAAAAAGTTTCCTTTACAAAGACTAAAAGAATGAAGAATAGTTGAGACTGATTTTGCAAAGACAGGCTGATAATTGAAACTGAACAAAAGAATTTGAAGATTTTATTTTTTCATCTGCTGTTTAAAACCAGATAGTTTTATAATCATTTGTTATGTAAGGTTTGATTCCTAAATCATGTGTATGTGATAGCAAGACCCTTGTTTCAGGACCTTGAAAACATACAGTCAAAATTTGCAGCCATGATGGCAACCCCTGACAGCTCACCATAGTTTCTAAAATTTGACAGCTTTCTCCGGGTATACGGTTAATTCCCACGTTCCTCCAGGCAACTTTCAAAACACACCAATAAATTAATGACTGCTAAGTATCACTGGTACTTCAGAGGCACAATTTAAAAGGAAAAAAGAAAGAGTCTCAGACTTCCAACATTTTAATGATTCCTCTCTGCTGCCAGGTGGAATGTCTGGTGGATTCAGAAGAGCAACAGCTTCCCACAGAACTTAGCACAGATGACTAAATGCTTTTGATGGCACAGTGAACCTCTATTTTAAGACTTCACTTTTAACTTTACATTACAGTTCACTAGCATATGACTGGAGGCCAAACGCTAGGAATTTGCATTAAGAATGAAAGCATACACAGTCTCCTGGAGCTACCAAGGAACTGCTGCAGCAGGAATGCTATAACATGACATTTTACCTCAAGAGGCATACTTGTATTTCTACTGCAGAATATCTCACTTAATTGTGAGCCACTTGGATTGAGGACTAAGAAATGATCAGTCTCGTAAAGTTGACACTGCTATGCGGAGAATGCATCAGCAGAAAGATCAAGTTTTCAGCTCATACCTGTTACAAACACAGTGATCTGTTAATAAGAATTGATTAAGTTTCTATTGAAGCTTGCATTTTACAGTGGGCACCTACAATACTGTAACCATAGAATCACGAAATTGTTAACACTGGAAAAGACCTCAAAGATCATTGAGTCCAACCATTACCCCAGCACCACCATGTTCACCACTAAACCACATCCCCAAGTGCCACATTCAACACTGAAGTGCCCTTTGAACACCTCCAAGGGTGGTGACGCCACCACTTCCCTGAGCACCCAATTCCAACGGCTTTTGGCTCCTGAAAGTCTAACCAGTGATAACTACTCTAACTGTGCTCTTGAGGTGCACTAAAATGTGGGATTAACAAACATGGCAAAGTACGAGTTGGGAAATTTCAACCCTCACTGTAAGGAGGAAAGCTACAGATGGGACACTAATGGAAGGCAATAAACCTGTCCTCAGGAAAAACCCAATCCTCTCAGAGCAAGTTGGGCATGTGTTGGCATCACCTACTGGGTCAGGCTTCTTAAAAGAATTAAGTGAAGGAACCCTTTGCTTCTGGACCTACATAGAACTCAACCATGTACTAAATGCCGGTCAGCACACAAGAAGCACCTCTAGGCAGATGTGAAAGTGCTTATTCAGAGCTGTAGAAGGTTTAAATAAAACAATATCATCAACTAAACATCAAGTGAAACAGAGAGAAAGCACAGCAACTGAAGGACAAACATTAACTAGGCTTGGTTTAGATATAGCACTATTCCTCCCTTGAATCTTATTTATATCACTCATATATGTTGCAGTGGCACTTAATAATTTATCATGCATACATCATATCAAAATTACTTCTTTACATAAGACCATATTATTTATGTTCAAGGAAACAAATATTTTTTAAAGTCCTGGAAAACGAGCCCAGAATTTGGTTCGCTCACCAGACAGAACACATGCTATGAAAGGGTAACTTCTCCCTACACCTTTCTCCCCCCACTCTTCACTTGACTTAGGCAGAGCAATGTCAAAAGGCATTTGGACTCCACGACTAACCAATCCCCGGATTCTTGCAAAGCCAATTATCTAAATTAGTAACAACTCCTGTCACTATTTCTGAAGCTGGCATGTATCCCCAAGATAGACATTAAATACGCATTTCACGCAAGCCAAGTTCGTCTACACAACGCCAGAGCCAAGAACTGAAAATGTTCATCGCTCTTTTTCTCTCAGCCTACTACAACAATTTTAAAGCTTTTTAAAGCTCTGTCTCCCAGGACATGTTCTGCGAGGTCATACTTTAAGAACCACTTATGCAACAGCAAAAGGAGCTCATGGTTTCTGCGGACAGAAGCGAGGCCCAGGGATGGCCATCAGTTGCAGCAAGGAGCCAGAGCCAGCAGCTGTGCTCAGGATTTTCTAGAAGCCAAGGCCTCACTGTTTCCACTCACCATGCTGCCGTGCCAGAGCCTTCTCATTGCTGCTCCATCCCTTTGGATGCCACATACTTTGGCATCTCCTGGAAGACTCTCCAGCTCTACTTTCAGATGTCAACACTTCTTCCTTCCACCCTGCTACCATACCCATTGGATAACAGTTGTTTACAGGCCAAAAGAGAAAGATGTCTATGTTGCACAAGCTTCCATGAAACTCCAAACATGTCACACAACACCAGCAGTTTCCTGGTAAGCCCTAGCCAAGGCTACTGCCAAATTCAGTCAGAGCTTTGGTTCACCTGGGTTACCTCTAAGTGTAGACAGTGGCAGGCAAAGTCTCGAACAACAGGCTTTTTGCAGTCTGCAAGCTACTGCAAGCAGTGCAGTATGTCCTACTCAAGATGGAGATTTTCAATGGTGAAGGAATCGCTAACATAAATTATATCTGAATAATCCTCTAAATCTGGAAAAAGCCAAAGGATGAAGGTTTGCCTATCATTTTAGCAAATGAAGCCATCCAGTAAATCACACTGTAGCTGCTCACGGAACATCTGGTGAGGCCACCAAAGTAACTGAAACTGTCTACAAACCCTTCCCTTACTCTCAGCAAGGTTAACTGTGCAGACTTACTAGGATTAAAGGGAGATACAGAAATACCTTGTCCCCAATATCCATTTACCTTGTCCTGAGGGCCTGCCAGGCTGCATCAATGTCTGCATACAGGTTTTTCTCAGAGGGCTTGCCGGTGCTCACCCCGTAGCCGGAGTAGTCATAGGAGAAGACGTTGCAGTTGATGCGGGAGCCAAGGCCAATGTAGAAGCTGCACATCTGGCCCAGGTCCACAGCATTACCGTGCGAGAAGAGCAGCGTGTACCGGCCAGTGGGGGCACAGCGAACGAACATACAGCCCAGCCTGTTATCTCGGGCCGTGCGGGAGAAGAACACTTCCACGGCATCCAGTTCCCGCTGGGAATACTGCCAGTCGGCCCTCTCGCTCAGGTGCAGGCTGCAGGTGCCCGATCCCGTGGGGGTGCCCGCCCCGGCCGCCGCCCCGGGCTCCTGCTGCTGCTCGGGCTGCAGCACGGTGTACGTGGGCTCCGGGGGCAGGAAGGCCAGCTTGGCAGCGATGCGGCTGGGGCAGGGCGGGCAGCAGAACAGCCAGCACAGCTCGCCCAGAGAGAAACCGTTCATTCTGGGGCCTTGTTCTGGCATCAGAGACGCCGGAGAAAAGCTAAAGCTCTCCTGGGAAAGAAGTCACACTGAACCGACCCAGAGCCCTCCTCCGACGCGACCTGCCGCCTTCCTGCGAGGCCACCAGCTGCCCTCCCAGAACGCAAACAATGGCAACCTTGGAGGAACTACAGTTCAGCAACAGCAGTGCAGCTCTTCAAAGCCTGGAAACTGCTTATACAAACCAAAACCACAACCCCACGAAATACAGATGGGCTACAACCAGCCCTCGACCCCCCCCACAACTAACGCTGCAGCAAATGTAACTCTCTGAAACACGAGCCTAGACCCCCCGCACAGCACATGAGCCACACGTACACATTTACAAAATGAATTCCCCGATCCCACGGCTCAGTGCGGCGCTCCAGCCCCGGCCCCCAGCAGGGAACATGCAGGATCCAGGGAAGCACCTTCCCGCACACACCGCACCGCACCGCGCGCGGCTCCGCCCCGGCCCCCGGGACGCCCCGCAAGGCAGCGAGGGGCCCCCGCAGCGCCACCGCCCCCGGCCCGGCCCCGGCAGCGTCCGCGGCAGGAGGAAGATGAGGAGGAAGAGGA